>JAWPHD010004624.1:177500-182757 GCA_037043455.1 Cyrtodaria siliqua
GCAGTAGTAGTAGTAGTAGTAGAAGTAGTGACAGTAGTAGCAGCAGCAGTAGTAGTAGTAGTAGTAGTAGCAGCAGCATCAGTAGTTTTAGTAGAAGCAGTCGTAGTAGTAGTAGCAGCAGCCATAGTAATATTAGTAGTAGTAGTAGTAGAAGTAGTGACAGTAGTAGAAGTAATAGTAGTAGTAGTAGTAATAGTAGTAGTAGCAGCAGCAGTAGTAGTAGTAGTAGCAGTAGTAGTAGTAGTAGTAGTAGTAGTAGTAGTAGTAGTAGTAGTAGTAGTAGTAGTAGTAGTAGATGTAGATTTAGTAGTAGTAATAGTAGTAGTAGTAGTAGCAGCATCAGCAGTAGTAGTAGTAGCAGCAGCAGCAGTAGTAGTAGCAGCAGCAGAAGTAGCAGCAGCAGCAATAACATCAGCAGCAGCAGCAGTAGTAGCAGCAGCAGCAGTAGTTGTAGCAGCAGCAGCAGCAGCAGTAGTAGAAGTAGTGACAGTAGTGGAAGTAGTAGAAGTAGTGACAGTAGTAGTAGTAGTATCAGCAGCTGCAGCAGTAGTAGTAATACTAGTAGTAGTAGTAGTAGTAGTAGTAGTAGTAGTAGTAGTAGTAGTAGTAGTAGTAGCAGTTGAAGTAGTGACAGTAGCAGAAGTAGTAGTAGTAGTAGTAGTAGTAGTAGTAGCAGTTGAAGTAGTGACAGTAGCAGAAGTAGTAGTAGTAGTAGTAGTAGTAGTAGTAGTAGTAGTAGTAGTAGTAGTAGTAGTAGAAGTAGTGACAGTAGTATTAGTAGTGACAGCAGTAAAAGTAGTATTAGTGGTAGAAGTACTGACAGTAGTAGAAGTAGTGACAGTAGTAAAAGTAGTAGCAGCAGCAGCAGTAGCAGCAGCAGTATAGTAGAAGTAGTGACAATACTGAAAGAAGTGGCAGCAATAGTAGTAGTAGTAGAAGTAATGACAGTAGTAGAAGTAGTGACAGCAATAGTAGTAGTAGTAGTAGTAGTAGTAGTAGTAGCAGCAGCAGTACTAGTTTAGTAGTGTATTAGTAGCAGGAGTAAGAGTAGTAGTAAAATAGTAGAACTCGTAGTAGTAGTAGTAGTAGTAGTAGTAGTAGAAGTAGTAGTAGTGTAGTAGTAGTAGTAGTGTAGTAGTAGTAGTAGTAGTAGTAGTAGTAGTAGTAGTAGTAGTAGTGTAGTAGTAGTAGTATTAGTAGTAGTAGTAGTAGTAGTAGTATTAGTAGTAGTAGTGTAGTAGTAGTAGTAGTGCAGTAGTAGTAGTAGTAGTAGTAGTAGTAGTGTAGTAGTAGTAGTAGTAGTAGTAGTAGTAGTAGTAGTAGTAGTAGTAGTAGTAGTAGTAGTAGTAGTAGTGTAGTAGTAGTAGTAGTAGTAGTAGTAGTATATGTAAGCCAACATGTTAAATTACCCAATTCTTATTAAAGAGAAGTTTGTTCCGGGGAAAACGTGCTGTTAATGCTGATATACTATTTAAGTAACTTTATTTAGAAACAAGAGCTGTCGGAGAACAGCGCAGCTCGACTATTCGATTTTTCGGAGAATAATAAATTGATAGCTAGTATATACCATCAGAAAACAAGGCTACAACAGTGTGGGCTGGGGTTGGGAGCACAACATAAATATGTGTAAGAATTGACCAAAACTACACAGAAATAAAAAAAATAAAAAAAATAACGAGTTTTGAGTGGGGTGCGGGGTGAGGGTGGGAGAGAGGCGAGGGTGGATGGTGGGGGTGGTGACGGCAACATATATGTGTAAGAAGCTATGTAATAATTCACCAAAACAACTCAAAAATATGAAGAAAAAAAATAATTTAAAAATCGAGTTTGAGTGGGGATGGGGTAGAGGCGTTGGGTGGGGAGGGCAACATGTGTAAGAATTGACTAAAACAACAAAGAAATATGTAAAAAAAAAAATAAAAATCAAGTGGGGCGGGGGGTGAGAGGCGGGGGTGGTGGTGGGGGGGGGGGGGGGGGTTGGGGGCGGGGAGGGGGCAACATATATGTGTAAGAATTGACAAAAGCAACACAGAAATATGTAAAAAAAAAAAAATAGTTACAAGTGGGGGTGGGGTGGGAGGGAGCGGGTGGTAGGGGGAGCGGGGAGGCGGGGAGGCGGGAGGGAGTTGGGGGCTGGGGGGAGCGTGCAACATATATGTGTAAGAATTGACTAAACCAACAAAGAAATATGTAAAAAAATAAATAATAATAATTCTAGTGTGGGCGGGGGGTGGGTGGGGGGGGGGGGGGGGGGGTAGGGGCGTTGCAACATATATTTGTAAGAACTGACAAAAGCAACACAGAAATAGGTAAAAAAAAAAGAAAAAAGTTTCAAGTCTGGGGCGGGGTGCGGGTGGGGGGGGGAAGATGGGTGAGAGGCAGGGGGTTGGGGGTGGGGGTGGGGGCAGGGAGGGTTGCAACATATATGTGTAAGAATTGACTAAAACAACACAGAAATATTAAAAAAAAAAAAAAAAAAAAAAATAAGTGTGGGGTGTGGTGGGTGGGATGATGGGGTGAGAGGCGGTGTGTGTGTGTGTGGGAGGGGGTGTGGAGTGTTGCAACATATATGTGTAAGAATTGACAAAAGCTCACAGAAATATGTAAAAAAAAGACAAAAAGTTTCAAGTCTGGGGCGGGTTGGGATGGGGGGGGAGGTGATGGGGTGAGAGGCATGGGGGTGGGGTGGGGGTGGGGCGGGGAGGGTTGCAACATATATGTGTAAGAATTGACTAAAACAACACAGAAATATGAAAAAAATAAAAAATAAAAAATAAAAGGTGTGGAGGGGAGTGGGGGCGGGGGTAGGGGCGGAGGAGGGAGCCCATGACCCAATATGGGTGAAGTAATAAGATGCATAATGCTATAACAAATCCCAAACCAAAATTATAGATATATACATGCTTACATGCAAACCTAGATCTGCATTTATTGCACATTTTATGGGCCATCACAATTTGGGTTCCATGGGAGCCCAGAATTTCCAGAAGACAAAATTACGTATCCAACCCTTTACAACATACTATAAGGGAACCAATTCCAAATTTAAGTTCAGCTAGGACAAAAAATATTAGAGATATAGACCTGTAAACACAGCTTACACGCAAAATTTGATGTGAAACAGACATATTTTAAGGGCTATCAGAATTTGGGTTCCATGGGAGCCCAGGGGTTACAGGAACCAAAATTACTTAAGCAGCCCTTACGATAATGCTATAAGGAAGATAATGGCGAAATTGGGTTGTGCTAGGGTAAGAATTGTAAGAGATATAGACTTGTAAACACAGCTTACACGCAAAATTTGATGTGAAATGGGACACATTTTATGGGCTATCATAATTTGCGTTCCATGGAAGCCCATGGGTTACAGGAACCACAATTGCTTATGCAGCCCATAAGATAATGCTACAAGGAAGCCCATGAACAAATTTGGTTGTGGTAGGATAAGAAATATAAGAGATATAGACTTGTAAACACAGCTTACACGCAAACCTTGATGTAGGACGCCGACGCCGACGCCAACGCCGACGCCGACGCCGGGGTGATTACATAAGCTCTCTTATTCTTCGAATAGTCGAGCTAAAAAACTAGTAGTAGTATTAGCAGTAGTAGTAGTAGATGTAGTAGTAGTAGTAGCAGCAGCAGCAGTAGTAGTAGCAGCAGCAGTAGTAGCAGCAGCAGCAATAACAGCAGCAGTAGTAGTAGTAGTAGCAGCAGCAGCAGTAGTATAAGTAGTAACAGTAGTAACAGTAGTGGAAGTAGTAGAAGTAGTGACAGTAGTGGTAGTAGTAGCAGCAGCAGTAGTAGAATAGTAGTAGTAGTAGTAGTAGTAGTAGTAGTAGTAGTAGTAGTAGTAGTAGTAGAAGTAGTGATTGTAGTATTAGTAGTGACAGTAGTAAAAGTAGTAGTAGTAGTAGAAATAGTGAAAGTAGTAGTTGTAGTAGTATCAGCAGCAGTAGTAGTAGTGGTAGAAGTAGTGACAGTAGTAGAAGTACTGGCAGCAATAGTAGAAGTAGTAGTGACAGTAGTAGTAATAGTAGTAGTAGAAGTACTGGCAGCAATAGTAATAGTAGTAGTAGTGACAGTAGTAGTAGTATCAGCAGCGGTAGTAGTAGTAGTAGCAGCAGCAGCAGCAGTAGTAGCAGCATCAGTAGTAGCAGAAGTAGTAATAGAAGCAGCAGCAGTAGTAGTAGTAGTAGCAGCATCGGCAGTAGTAATAGTCGTATCAGCAGCAGTAGTAGGAATAGTAATAGTAGTAGTAGTAGTAGTGGAGGTAGTGACAGTAGTTGTTGTAGAAGCAGCAGCAGCTGTAGCAGTAATGACAGTAGTGCCAGCAGTAGAAGTACTGGCAGCAGTAGTGCCAGCAGTAGAAGTACTGGCAGCAATAGTAGTAGTAGTAGTAGTAGTAGTAGTAGAAGTAGTGAAAGTAGTAGCAGCAGCAGCAGCAGTAGTAGTAGTAGCAGCAGCAGCAGTAGTTTTAGTAGCAGCAGCTGTAGTAGTAGTAGTAGTAGCAGCAGCCGTAGTAATATTAGTATTAGTAGTAGAAGTAGTGACAGTAGTAGTAGTAATAGTAGTAGTAGTAGTAGTAATAGTAGTAGTAACAGCAGTAGTAGTAGTAGCAGCAGCAGCAGCAATAACAGCAGCAGTAGTAGCAGCAGCAGCAATAACAGCAGCAGTAGTAGCAGCAGCAGTAGTAGTAGTAGCAGCAGCAGCAGTAGTAGAAGTAGTGACAGTAGTGGAAGTAGTAGACGTAGCGACAGTAGTAGTAGTAGTAGCAGCAGCAACTGTAGTAGTTATAGTAGTAGTAGTAGTAGTAGTAGTAGACGTAGTGACAGTAGTAGTAGTAATAGTAGTAATAGTAGTAGTAGCAGCAGCAGTAGTAGTAGTAGCAGCAGCCGTAGTAATATTAGTAGTAGTAGTAGTAGTAGTGACAGTAGTCGTAGTAATAGTAGTAGTAGTAGTAATAGTAGTAGTAAGAGCAGCAGTAGTAGTAGTAGCAGCAGCAGCAGTAGTAGTAGTAGCAGCAGTAGTAGTAGTAGCATCAGTAGTAGCAGCAGCATCAATAACAGCAGCAGTAGTAGCAGCAGCAGAAGTAGTAGTAGTAGCAGCAGCAGCAGTAGTAGAAGTAGTGACAGATGTGGAAGTAGTAGAAGTAGTTAAAGTTGTAGTAGCAGCAGCAGCAGTAGTAGTAATAGTAGTAGTTGTAGTAGAAGTAGTAGTAGTAGTAGGAGTACTGACAGTAGTAGAAGTAGTAGTC
>JAWPHD010004625.1:0-182754 GCA_037043455.1 Cyrtodaria siliqua
CCTGTATATCTACATAGAACCATACTTTTCTATAACCATATATCTACATAGAACCATACCTGCCTATAACCATATATGAACCCCGTATATCTGCATAGAACATGTCTTACTATAATCATATAGGGACCCTATATATATGTAGAACCAAACCTTCCTATAACCATATATGAACCCTGTTTATCTACGTAGAACCATACCTTCCTATAACCTTATATCTATGAAAAACTATACCTGCCTATAACCATTATATGAACCCCATATGTCTATGTAGAACCGTACCTTCCTATAACTATATATTAATCCTGTATAGCTACCTCACGCCATACATTCCTATAACCATATGTGTACCTCGAGCCATACTTTCCTATAACCATATCTGAACCTCATATGACTATGCAGACAAATACCTTCCTCTGCCTATATATTAACCCTGTATATCTACATAGAACCATACCTTTCTATGACTATAAATCCTGTATATCTACCTGGAGACATACTTTCCTATAACGATATATGAACTCTGCATATCTACATAGACCATACCTTCCTATGACCATATATGAACCCTGTATATCTATGTAGAACCATACCTTCCTATAACTATATATTAATCCTGTATAGCTACCTCACGCGATACATTCCTATAACCATATATTAACTCTGTATGTCTACCTCGAGCCATACTTTCCTATAACCATATCTGAACTTCATATGACTATGCACACCCATACCTTCCTCTGACTATATATATTAACCAAGTATATCTGCATAGAACCATACCTTCCTATAACCATATATGAACCCTGTATATCTATGTAGACCCATTACATTCCTATGACTATAAATCCTGTATATCTACCTGGAGACATACTTTCCTATAACGATATATGAACTCTGTATATCTACATAGACCATACCTTCCTATAACCATATATGAACCCTGTCTGTATATCTACATAGACCATACCTTCCTATAACCATATATGAACCCTGTATATCTACATAGAACCATACCTTCCTATAACCATATATGAACGCTGTATATCTATGTAGACCCATTACATTCCTATGACTATAAATCCTGTATATCTACCTGGAGACATACTTTCCTATAACGATATATGAACTATGTATATCTACATAGACCATACCTTCCTATAACCATATATGAACCCTGTATATCTATGAAGAACCATACCTTCCTATAACCATACATGAACATTGTATATCTAGTTAGAACCATACCTTCCTATAACCATATATTAACCCCATATATCTAGGTAGAACCATACCTTCCTATAACCATATATGAACCATACATATCTACATAGAACCATACCTTCCTATAACCATTTATGAACCTGGTATATCTACGTAGAACCATGCCTTCCTATAACCATATATCTACATAGAACCATACCTGCCTATAACCATTTATGAACCCTGTATATCTGCATAGAACAAGTCTTACTATAATCATATAGGCACCCTATATATATATGTAGAACCAAACCTTCCTATAACCATATATGAACCCTGTATAAGTATGTAGAACCATACCTTCCTATAACCATATATCTATGTAGAACCATACCTTCCTATAACATATATGAACCCTGTATATCTATGTAGACCCATTACCTACCTATGACTATATATTAATCATGTATATCTACCTGGAGACATACTTTCCCATAACGATATATGAACTCTGTATATCTACATAGACCATACCTTCCTATAAAACCATATATATACCCTGTATATCTACATAGAAGCACACCTTCCTATAACCATATATTAACCCCATATATCTAGGTAGAACCATACCTTCCTATAACCATATATGAACCATACATATCTACATAGAACCATACCTGCCTATAACCATATATGAACCCTGTATATCTGCATAGAACATGTCTTACTATAATCATATAGGGACCCTATATATATGTAGAACCAAACCTTCCTATAACCATATATGAACCCTGTATATCTATGTAGAACCATACCTTCCTATAACCATATATTAACCCTGTATATCTACCTCAAGCCATACTTTCCTATAACAATATATGAACTATGTATTTCTACATAGAACCATCCCCGTGTGGTTGCCGGTGTAAAATACAACCACTGCAAACACACCGTCACATGCAGAGGGGTAGGACCCCCCCCCCCCCCCCCCCCCCCCCTCCATTCATATTCATTTTGTCATTTTTTGTTCATGCTCATTAAAGGTCTTCATCATGACCCCTGCATTGTTTCAGGTGCCATCTCGCTCACATCACTAAGAGCAGTGGTAGAAAAACAATAAACGTGGCTCCAGCGTAAATGGAGTTTTTACGATAGAATTTGCCCATTTTCCATATTTTATCTCGATGTACATGGAAGATGAGCCTGGCATGTTCATGCCTGTTAGGCGCCATATAACCTGTAATGTGTTGGTGTGCCTTAAAACCCCAATTCAATTCATACCTTCTTGTAACGATATATGACCTTGTATATCTATGTTGAACCATACCTTCCAATAACCATATATTAACCCTGTATATCAACCTCAAGCCATACTTACTTTCCTATAACAATATATTAACTATATATATCTAGATAGAACCATACCTTCTTGTAACGATATATCTATGTAGAACCGTACCTTCCTATAACCATATATGAAAACTGTATATCTATCTAGAACCATACCTTCCTATAACTATATATGAACTCTGTATATCTACATAGAACAATACCTTTCTATGACCATATATGAACCCTGTATACATAGAATCATACCTTCCTATAACCATATATGAATACTGTATATCTACCTAGAACCATACCTTCCTATAACTATATATGAACTCTGTATATCTTCATAGAACCATACCTTCCTATAACCATATATGAACCCCGTACATCTACATGGAAGCATACCTTCCTATGACCATATATGAACCCTGCATACATAGAACCATACCTTCCTATAACCATTCATGAACCTGGTATATCTAACTCGAGCGATACTTTCCTATAACCATATATGAAGCCTATATATCCACGTAGAACCATACCTTCCTATAACCATATATCTACATAGAACCATACCTGCCTATAATCATATATGAACCCTGTATATCTGCATAGAACATATCTTACTATAATCATTTAGGGACCGTATATATCTATGTAGAACCATACCTTCCTATAACCATATATGAGCCCTGTATATCTACGTAGAACCATACCTTCCTATAACCATATATCTACATAGAACCATACCTGCCTATAATCATATATAAACTCTGTATATCTACATAGACCATACCTTCCTATAACCATATATGAACCCTGTATATCTATGTAGAACCATACCTTCCTATGACCATATATGAACCCTTTGTATCTACATAAAACCATACCTTCCTATAAGCATGTAGGAACCCTGTATATCTACATTGAACCATACCTTCCTATAACCATACATGAACACTGTATATCTACGTAGAACCATATCTTCCTATAACCATACATGAACACTGTATATCTATGTAGAACCATACCTTCCTATGCTATGACCATATATGAACCCTGTAAATCTACATAGAAGCACACCTTCCTATAACCATATATTAACCCCATATATCTAGGTAGAACCATACCTTCCTATAACCATATATGAACCATACATATCTACATATAACCATACCTTCCTATGCTATGACCATATATGAACCTGGTATATCTACGTAGAACCATGCCTTCCTATAACCATATATTAACCCCATATATCTATGTAGAAGCATACCTTCGTATGACCATATGCGAACCCTGTATATCTACCTCAAGCCATTCTTTCCTATAACCATAAATGAAGCCTGTATGTCTACCTAGAACCATGATCTTCCTATAACCATATATGAACACTATATATCTACATAGAACCATACCTATCTACAACATATATGAACCCTGTATATCTGCATAGAACATGTCTTATTTTAATCATATAGGGACCCTATTATCTATGTAGAACCATACCTTCCTATAACCATATATCTACATAGAACCATACCTGCCTATAACCATATATGAACCCTGTATATCTGCATAAAACATGTCTTACTATAATCATATAGGGACCCTATATATATGTAGAACCAAACCTTCCTATAACCATATATGAACCCTGTATATCTACGTAGAACCATACCTTCCTATAACCTTATATCTATGAAAAACCATACCTGCCTATAACCATTATATGAACCCCATATGTCTGTAGAACCATACCTTCCTATAACTATATATTAATCCTGTATAGCTACCTCACGCCATACATTCCTATAACCATATGTGTACCTCAAGCCATACTTTTCTATAACCATATCTGAACCTCATATGACTATGCAGACAAATACCTTCCTCTGCCTATATATTAACCCTGTATATCTACATAGAACCATACCTTCCTATAACCATATATTAACTCTGTATATCTATGTAGACCCATTACCTTCCTATGACTATAAATCCTTTATATCTACCTGGAGACATACTTTCCTATAACGATATATGAACTCTGTATATCTACATAGACCATACCTTCCTATGACCATATATGAACCCTGTATATCTATGTAGAACCATACCTTCCTATGACAATATATGAACCCTTTGTATCTACATAAAACCATACCTTCCTATAAACATATAGGAACCCTGTATATCTACATTGAACCATACCTTCCTATAACAATACATGAACATTGTATATCTACGTAGAACCATACCTTCCTATAGCGATATAGGAACCCTGTATATCTACATTGAACCATACCTTCCTATAACCATACATGAACATTGTATATCTATGTAGAACCATACCTTCCTATGCTATGACCCTATATGAACCCTGTAAATCTACATAGAAGGACACCTTCATATAACCCCATATATCTAGGTAGAACCATACCTTCCTATAATGATATATGAACCATACATATCTACATAGAACCATACCTTCCTATAACCATTCATGAACCTGGTATATCTACGTAGAACCATGCCTTCCTATAACCATATATTAACCCCATATATCTATGTAGAAGCATACCTTCGTATGACCATATGCGAACCCTGTATATCTACCTCGAGCCATACTTTCTTATAACCATATATGAAGCCTGTATATCTACCTAGAACCATACCTTCGTATAACCATATATCTACATAGAACCATACCTGCCTATAACCATTTATGAACCCTGTATATCTGCATAGAACAAGTCTTACTATAATCATATAGGGACCCTATATATATATGTAGAACCAAACCTTCCTATAACCATATATGAACCTGTATATGTATGTAGAACCATACCTTCCTATAACCATATATCTATGTAGAACCATACCTTCCTATAACATATATGAACCCTGTATATCTATGTAGACCCATTACCTTCCTATGACTATATATTAATCATGTATATCTACCTGGAGACATACTTTCCTATAACGATATATGAACTCTGTATATCTACATAGACCATACCTTCCTATAAAACCATATATGAACCCTGTATATCTACATAGAAGCACACCTTCCTATAACCATATATTAACCCCATATATCTAGGTAGAACCATACCTTCCTATAACCATATATGAACCTTACATATCTACATAGAACCATACCTTCCTATAACCATTTATGAACCCTGTATATCTGCATAGAACAAGTCTTACTATAATCATATAGGGACCCTATATATAGGTAGAACCAAACCTTCCTATAACCATATATGAACCCTGTATATATATGTAGAACCAAACCTTCCTATAACCATATATCTATGTAGAACCATACCTTCCTATAACATATATGAACCCTGTATATATATGTAGAACCAAACCTTCCTATAACCATATATCTATGTAGACCCATTACCGTCCTATGACTATATATTATTCATGTATATCTACCTGGAGTCATACTTTCCTATAACAATATATGAACTCTGTATATCTACATTGACCATACCTTCCTATAAAACATATATGAACCCTGTATATCTACATAGAAGCACACCTTCCTATAACCATATATTAACCCCATATATCTAGGTAGAACCATACCTTCCTATAACCATATATGAATCATTCATATCTACATAGAACCATACCTTCCTATAACCATTTATGAACCTGGTATATCTACCTGAAGTGATACTTTCCTATAACCAAATATGAAGCCTGTATATCCACGTAGAACCATACCTTCCTATAACCATATATCTACATAGAACCATACCTGCCTATATTCATATATGAACCCTGTATATCTGCATAGAACATGTCTTACTATAATCATATAGGGACCCTATATATCTATGTAGAACCATACCTTCCTATAACCATATATGAGCCGTGTATAACTACGTAGAACCATACCTTCCTATAACCATATATCTACATAGAACCATACCTGCCAATAACCATATATGAACCCGGTATATTTGCATAGAACATGTTTTACTATAATCATATAGGGACCCTATACATCTATGTAGAACCATACCTTCCTATAACCATGTATGAACCCTGTATATCTATGAAGAACCATACCTGCCTATAACCATTATATGAACCCCATATTTCTATGTAGAACCATACCTTCCTATAACTATATATTAATCCTGTATAGCTACCTCGAGCCATTCTTTCCTATAACCATATCTCAACCTCATATGACTATGCAGACCCATACCTTCCTCTGACTATATATATTAACCCTGTATATCTACATAGAACCATACCTTCCTATAACCATATATGAACCCTGTATATCTATGTAGACCCATTACATTCCTATGACTAAAAATCCTGTATATCTACCTGGAGACATACTTTCCTATAACTATATATGAACTCTGTATATCTACATAGACCATACCTTCCTATAACCATATATGAACCCTGTATATCTATGTAGAACCATACCTTCCTATAACCATACATGAACATTGTATATCTAGTTAGAACCATACCTTCCTATAACCATACAGTAGAACCATACCTTTCTATAACCATATATCTACATAGAACCATAACTGCCTATAACCATATATGAACCCTGTATATCTACGTAGAACCATAACTTCCTATAACCATATATCTACATAGAACCATACCTGCCTATAACCATATATGAACACTGTATATCTGCATAGAACATGATTGTCTGTCTATAATCATATAGGGACCCTATATATCTATGTAGAACCATACCTTCCTATAACCATGCATGAACCCTGTATATCTACGTAGAACGATACCTTCCTATAACCATATATCTATGAAGAACCATACCTGCCTATAACCATTATATGAAACCCATTTATCTATGTAGAACCATACCTTCCTATAACTATATATTAATCCTGTATAGCTACCTCACGCCATACATTCCTATAACAATATATTAACTCTGTATGTCTACCTCGAGCCGTACTTTCCTATAACCATATCTGAACCTCATATGACTATGCAGACCCATACCTTCCTCTGACTTTATATATTAACCAAGTATATCTACATAGAACCATACCTTCCTATAACCATATATGAACCCTGTATATCTATGTAGACCCATTACATTCCTATGACTATAAATCCTGTATATCTACCTGGAGACATACTTTCCTATAATGATATATGAACTCTGTATATCTACATAGACCATACCTTCCTATAACCATATATGAACCCTGTATATCTATGTAGAACCATACCTTCCTATGACCATATATGAACCCTTTGTATCTACATAAAACCATACCTTCCTATAACCATGTAGGAACCCTGTATTTCTACATTGAACCATACCTTCCTATAACCATACATGAACACTGTATATCTACGTAGAACCATATCTTCCTATAACCATATATAAACCCATATATCTATGTAGAACCATACCTTCCTATGCTATGACCATATATTAACCCTGTAAATCTAGGTAGAACCATACCTTCCTATAACCATAAATTAACCCCATATATCTAGGTAGAACCATACCTTCCTATAACCATATATGAACCATACATATCTACATAGAACCATACCTTCCTATAACCATTTATGAACCTTGTATATCTACGTAGAACCATGCCTTCCTATAACCATATATTAACCCCATATATCTATGTAGAAGCATACCTTCGTATGACCATATGCGAACCCTGTATATCTACCTCAAACCATTCTTTCCTATAACCATAAATGAAGCCTGTATGTCTACCTAGAACCATGATCTTCCTATAACCATATATGAACACTATATATCTACATAGAACCATACCTGCCTATAACCATATATGAACCCTGTATATCTGCATAGAACATGTCTTACTATAATCATATAGGGACCCTATATATATGTAGAACCAAACCTTCCTATAACCATATATGAACCCTGTATATGTACGTAGATCCATACCTTCCTATAACCTTATATCTATGAAAAACCATACCTGCCTATAACCATTATATGAACCCCATATGACTATGCAGACAAATACCTTCCTCTGCCTATATATTAACCCTGTATATCTACATAGAACCATACCTTCCTATAACCATATATTAACCCTGTATATCTATGTAGACCCATTACCTTCCTATGACTATAAATCCTGTATATCTACCTGGAGACATACTTTCCTATAACGATATATGAACTCTGTATATCTACATAGACCATACCTTCCTATGACCATATATGAACCCTGTTTATCTATGTAGAACCATACCTTCCTAAGACCATATATGAACCCTTTGTATCAACATAAAACCATACCTTCCTATAACCATATAAAAACCCTGTATATCTACATTGAACCATACCTGCCTATAAACATATATGAACCCTGTATATCTGCAAAGAGCATGTCTTACTATAATCATATAGGGACCCTATATATATATATGTAGAACCAAACCTTCCTATAACCATACATGAACACTGTATATCTACGTAGAACCATACCTTCCTATAACCATATATTAACCCATATATCTATGTAGAACCATGCTTTCCTAAGCTATGACCATATATGAACCCTGTAAATCTACATAGAAGCAAACCTTCCTATAACCATATGTTAACCCCATATATCTAGGTAGAACCGTACCTTCCTATAATCATATATGAACCATACATATCTACATAGAACCATACCTTCCTATAACCATTTATGAACCTGGTATATCTTGTTAGAACCATACCTTCCTATAACCATATATTAACCCCTATATATCTATGTAGAAGCATACCTTCGTATGACCATATGTTAACCCTGTATATCTACCTCGAGCCATACTTTCCTATAACCATATATGAAGCCTGTATATCTACCTAGAACCATGATCTTCCTATAACCATATATGAACACTGTATATCTATGTGGAACCATACCTTCCTATAACATATATGAACCCTGTATATCTATGTAGACCCATTACCTTCCTATGACTATATATTAATCCTGTATATCTACCTGGAGACATACTTTCCTATAACGATATATGAACTCTGTATATTTACATAGACCATACCTTCCTATAACCATATATGAACCCTGTATATCTATGTAGAACCATACCTTCCTATGACCATATATGAACCCTTTGTATCTACATAAAACCATACCTTCCTATAACCATATAGGGTCCCTGAATATCTACATTGAACCATACCTTCCTATAACCATACATGAACACTGTATATCTATGTAAAACCATACCTTCCTATAACCATATATTAACCCTATATATCTATGTAGAACCATACCTTCCTATGCTATGATGGACCCTGTAAATCTACATAGAAGCACACCTTCCTATAACCATATATTAACCCCATATATCTAGGTAGAACCATACCTTCCTATAACCATATATGAACCATACATATCTACATAGAACCATACATTCCTATAACCATTTATGAACCTGGTATATCTACCTCAAGCCATACTTTCCTATAACCATATATGAAGCCAGTATATCTACGTAGAACCATACCTTCCTATAACCATATATCTACATAGAACCATACCTGCCTATAACCATATATGAACCCTGTATATCTGCATAGAATATGTCTTACTATAATCATATAGGGACCCTATATATCTATGTAGAACCATACCTTCCTATTACCATATATGAACCCTGTATATCTACGTAGAACCATACCTTCCTATAACCATCTATTAACTCTTTATGTCTACCTCGAGCCATATTTTCCTATAACAATATATGAACTATGTATATCTACATTGAACCATACCTTCTTGTAACGATATACGAACCCTCTAATATTATCTTTGTAGAACCGTACCTTCCTATAACCATATATTAATCCTGTATATCTACCTCAAGCCATACTTTCCTATAACCATATATGAACCCTGTATATCTGCATAGAACATGTCTTACTAAAATCATATAGGGACCCTATATATCTATGTAGAACCATACCTTCCAATAACCATATATTAACCCTGTATATCAACCTCAAGCCATACTTACTTTCCTATAACAATATATGAACTATGTATATCTACATAGAACCATACATTCTTGTAACGATATATCTATGTTGAACCGTACCTTCCTATAACCATATATGAAAACTGTATATCTATCTAGAACCATACCTTCCTATAACTATATATGAACTCTGTATATCTTACATAGAACCATACCTTCCTATAACCATATATGAACCCTGTACATCTACATGGAAGCATACCTTCCTATGACCATATATGAACCCTGCATACATAGAACCATACCTTCCTATAACCATATATATATATCAACTTAGAACATGACTTCCTAAATGGAACATGACTTCCTATAACCATATATTACTAATACACCATGTTCCTGGATCCGACCCTATTTGCTTACATGTGCATGTATTTGGAAAGTTGACATAGGATTTTGTCAGGGGATTTTGTGCATTCTCTTGCGGGAATATTTGTTTTGATATATAAATACCTATTGAAGCTTGTACAAAGTCGAATTAAATTGGGTGTATTCTTTTTGGGTGTCTTAAAAACTGCTTCATCGAATTCTTTAACCCAGAGATGGTATACCACAGACATAATAAAAAAAAAACATGTCAGTTAAACCATGTTGAGATGATGGTGTTGCTGAATATCACTTTTAAAAGGGAATCAAGGCAATCTTGATTCTTTAAACTGTTCCCATGATTTCTTTAATTTTATACAAACAGCTTTAAAGTTTATATGATACAAGATAAATATAATAAGGTGCTAATTTAACTTCAAGAATGCTGTATGTCAACTTACCATTCTAAAATCTGGAGTATTATATACTGAAAGGAAAAAGAAACGCGACACGGGAATTTCCGCAATAATTATATTGCACACTTAATTCCATATATATTCCAAGAAAATCCCATGATGTTTTGTAAAAAAAAATAATTGCAGAACGCGTACTCTGTCAATAATGAAACTTTGCAGGAATGCTTTAGTCTTTTTTCGGAAAGGAAAGACATTACGTAGCCATATATCGTTCGATTAACAGCAACATATTGTACATACAATATATAGCGGAAATTCCTGTGTCGTGTTTCTTTGTCACGTTTCTTTTTCCTTTTAGTATATATATATTTACACATGTGTTGAAAATGACGAAGTGAGAAAACTGAAACTAGTGAAAAACATATTTAGGTTTCTCACTTTCAAGTAAAATATAAAATGTGTCGCCATAAAGGCATAGCTTCAATGATCGACATTATTTGTTATAAAGTTTGCTTTATGAGGTATAACGTTTCATTAACATGTATTTGGTCATATTTTGATATTGAAACACATTGTTAGGTTGATTGTAAAGTAATATATTGCATGTTTTGTGTGTACACCTACACTGTAATAAAATTGTGGTTTTACAGAAACAATCATTACCCAGTATGTAAATAAAGCTTTGAATATTGTGTTTATTCATTCATGCAGTGCTAACAGCCAAGCTGAGGTGCGCTGAGGTGTGTTTTTCACCGATTATCAGTAGCAAATAGTACATTTAATAATGTCTGTGGGGGTGAAGATTTGCCTCTGTGATTTTTAAAGCCTGGCTACAGCACTGTCAAGCCACCATTTTAGTCCGAACGATAATGTATGTCCGTCCTTGCTTTCACTTTTAAAAGTAGGTCAGCAAGATACAGAATCATGCTACATGGACATATACTTAGACACATACATATACTGAAAGAAATAAGTTTAGCAAGTAAATATGGATCTAGCTTAAATACATCTATTGTAGTTTTATAATGTGAAGTATTTGAAACCATTGGAATGACATAGGGTGATATTCTTTTTCTTCTGTTTTGTGTTTCAATGTAAGTATCAGAGTTATCTCCCATTTAGTTATTTCACATTTAAAATATGGTAAAGAGCTTGATTAAACTTTATTAAATAATTGTTCTGGGTCTCAAGTTATAAAAGCTGCAAAACCAATTAACAGTAACCTTGCCATTATAAAGATATAGGTAACCAAAGTTTACCATTTGTGAAATTACACCCCTTTACATTGAAAATAAGAATGAAATAATTTCTGCATAGCTGCCACGCATAGTCTAGAACATGAGCATGTTATTTGCTTGATAAACATATTTCTTTCAGTATAGATACAAAAACCGGTACATACATTTAAACATAGTTATTTAAGATGGGTTACAAATAAAACTGTTACTAGTTTATATTTATTGGAATAAGCTGGCCATGGCTTCAACAATATATACATGTAGTGTAAAATAAAATGTGTAGTCAAACCGGAACATTTCAGGTAAATACAATGTTCATAGTCCAAACTAAGTTTAAATTGTAACTGACCACTGTACAGTGTAAACCCTAGGAACAGCAAGTCTTAAAATTAACTTTTACATTCAAAATAGTCCTTATAATCAGGGGAAATAACTCATTTTTATCAAGGAAAGTAACTTCTTTTTGTGAGGGGAGGTAATAACTTAATCAGGGGAGGTAACAACTTCTTATCTGGGGAAATAACTCCTTTATATCAATGGAAGTAACTTCTCTTTGTCAGGGGAGATAACTTATCCGGGGAAATAACTAGACGTTACTTCTCTTTCAGGGGAGGTAATAACATAATCAGAGCAAATAACCCCTTTTTATCAAGGGAAGTAACTCCTATTTGTCAGGGAGGTAACTTCTTATCAGGGGAAATAACTCCTTTTTATCAAGGGAAGTAACTCTTTTTTGTCAGGGGAGGTAACAACTTTTTGTCAGGGGAAATAACTCCCCTTATCAAGGGAAGTTACTCCTTTTTGTCAAGGGAAGTAACAACTTTTTAGGGGAAATAACTTTATATCAAGGGAGGTAACTCCTCTTTTATCAGGGTTGGTAGCAACTTTTCAGGGGTAATAACTCCTTTTTTATCAAGGGAGGTAACAACTTTTTTTATCAGGGGAGGTAACGACTATTAAGGGGAAATAACTCCTTTACATCAAGGGAAGTAATTCCTTTTTGTCAGGGGAAGTAACTTTTTTTTTATCGGGAGGTAACAACTTTTCAGGGGAAGTAACTTATTTTTTATCAGGGGAGGTAACAACTATTAAGGGGAAATAACTCCTTTTTGTCAGGGGAGGTAACAAATTTTCAGGGGAAATAACTCCTTTTTTTATCAGGGGAGGTAACAACTATTCAGGGGAAATAACTCCTTTATATCAAGGGAAGTAATTCCTTTTTGTCAGGGGAGGTAACAACTTTTCAGGGGAAGTAACTCTTTTTTTATCAGGGGAAGTAACAACCTTTCAGAGGAAATAATTCGTTTTTATCAAGGGATGTAACTCCTTTTTGTCAGGGGAAGTAACTTTTTTTTTATCGGGGGAGGTAACAACTTTTCAGGGGAAGTAACTTATTTTTTATCAGGGGAGGTAACAACTATTAAGGGGAAATAACTCCTTTTTGTCAGGGGAGGTAACAACTTTTCAGGGGAAATAACTCCTTTATATCAAGGGAAGTAATTCCTTTTTGTCAGGGGAATAATTCGTTTTTATCAAGGGATGTAACTCCTTTTTTGTCAGGGGAAGTAACTTTTTTTTTATAAGGGGAGGTAACAACTTTTCAGGGGAAGTAACTCCTTTATATCAGGGGAGGTAACTTATTTTTTATCAGGGGAGGTAACAACTATTAAGGGGAAATAACTCCTTTTTGTCAGTGGAGGTAACAACTTTTCAGGGGAAATAACTCCTTTTTATCAAGGGAGGTAACTTCTTTTTTTTTATCAGGGGAGGTAACAACTATTAAGGGGAAATAACTCCTTTTTATCAAGGGAGGTAACAACTATTCAGGGGTAAGGGGAGGTAACAACTTTTTATGAGGGGAAATCACTCCTTTTTATCAAGGGAAGTAACAAATTTTCAGTGGAAATAACTCTTTTTTTGTCAGGGGAGGTAACAACTTTTCAGGGGAAATAACTCCTTTATATCAAGGGAAGTAATTCCTTTTTGTCAGGGGAGGTAACAACTATTAAGGGGAAATAACTCCTTTATATCAAGGGAAGTAATTCCTTTTTGTCAGGGGAGGTAACAACTTTTCAGGGGAAGTAACTCTTTTTTTATCAGGGGAGGTAAGTCCTTTTTGTCAGGGGAAGTAACTTATTTTTTATCAGGGGAGGTAACAACTATTAAGGGGAAATAACTCCTTTTTTATCAGGGGAGGTAACAACTTTTCAGGGGAAATAACTCCTTTATATCAAGGGAAGTAATTCCTTTTTGTCAGGGGAGGTAACAACTTTTCAGGGGAAGTAACTCTTTTTTTATCAGGGGAAGTAACAACCTTTCAGGGGAAATAATTCGTTTTTATTAAGGGATATAACTCCTTTTTTGTCAGGGGAGGTAACTTTTTTTTTTTATTAGGGGAGGTAACAACTTTTCAGGGGAAGTAACTTCTTTTTTATCAGGGGAGGTAACAACTATTAAGGGGAAATAACTCCTTTTTGTCAGGGGAGGTAACAAATTTTCAGGGGAAATAACTCCTTTTTTATCAGGGGAGGTAACAACTTTTCAGGGGAAATAACTCCTTTATATCAAGGGAAGTAATTCCTTTTTGTCAGGGGAGGTAACAACTTTTCAGGGGAAGTAACTCTTTTTTTATCAGGGGAAGTAACAACCTTTCAGAGGAAATAATTCGTTTTTATCAAGGGATGTAACTCCTTTTTTGTCAGGGGAGGTAAGTCCTTTTTGTCAGGGGAAGTAACTTTTTTTTTATCAGGGGAGGTAACAACTTTTCAGGGGAAGTAACTCCTTTTTTATCAGGGGAGGTAACAACTTTTCAGGGGAAATAACTCCTTTATATCAAGGGAAGTAATTCCTTTTTGTCAGGGGAGGTAACCACTTTTCAGGGGAAGTAACTCTTTTTTTATCAGGGGAAGTAACAACCTTTCAGGGGAAATAATTCATTTTTATCAAGGGATGTAACTCCTTTTTTGTCAGGGGAAGTAACTTTTTTTTTATAAGGGGAGGTAACAACTTTTCAGGGGAAGTAACTCCTTTATATCAGGGGAGGTAACTTATTTTTATCAGGGGAGGTAACAACTATTAAGGGGAAATAACTCCTTTTTGTCAGTGGAGGTAACAACTTTTCAGGGGAAATAACTCCTTTTTATCAAGGGAGGTAACTTCTTTTTTTTTATCAGGGGAGGTAACAACTATTAAGGGGAAATAACTCCTTTTTATCAAGGGAGGTAACAACTATTCAGGGGTAAGGGGAGGTAACAACTTTTTATGAGGGGAAATCACTCCTTTTTATCAAGGGAAGTAACACATTTTCAGTGGAAATAACTCTTTTTTTGTCAGGGGAGGTAACAACTTTTCAGGGGAAATAACTCCTTTATATCAAGGGAAGTAATTCCTTTTTGTCAGGGGAGGTAACAACTATTAAGGGGAAATAACTCCTTTATATCAAGGGAAGTAATTCCTTTTTGTCAGGGGAGGTAACAACTTTTCAGGGGAAGTAACTCTTTTTTTATCAGGGGAGGTAAGTCCTTTTTGTCAGGGGAAGTAACTTATTTTTTATCAGGGGAGGTAACAACTATTAAGGGGAAATAACTCCTTTTTTATCAGGGGAGGTAACAACTTTTCAGGGGAAATAACTCCTTTATATCAAGGGAAGTAATTCCTTTTTGTCAGGGGAGGTAACAACTTTTCAGGGGAAGTAACTCTTTTTTTATCAGGGGAAGTAACAACCTTTCAGGGGAAATAATTCGTTTTTATTAAGGGATATAACTCCTTTTTTGTCAGGGGAGGTAACTTTTTTTTTTTATTAGGGGAGGTAACAACTTTTCAGGGGAAGTAACTTCTTTTTTATCAGGGGAGGTAACAACTATTAAGGGGAAATAACTCCTTTTTGTCAGGGGAGGTAACAAATTTTCAGGGGAAATAACTCCTTTTTTATCAGGGGAGGTAACAACTTTTCAGGGGAAATAACTCCTTTATATCAAGGGAAGTAATTCCTTTTTGTCAGGGGAGGTAACAACTTTTCAGGGGAAGTAACTCTTTTTTTATCAGGGGAAGTAACAACCTTTCAGAGGAAATAATTCGTTTTTATCAAGGGATGTAACTCCTTTTTTGTCAGGGGAGGTAAGTCCTTTTTGTCAGGGGAAGTAACTTTTTTTTTATCAGGGGAGGTAACAACTTTTCAGGGGAAGTAACTCCTTTTTTATCAGGGGAGGTAACAACTATTAAGGGGAAATAACTCCTTTTTGTCAGTGGAGGTAACAACTTTTCAGGGGAAATAACTCCTTTTTATCAAGGGAGGTAACTTCTTTTTTTTATCAGGGGAGGTAACAACTATTAAGGGGAAATAACTCCTTTTTATCAAGGGAGGTAACAACTTTTCAGGGGTAAGGGGAGGTAACAACTTTTTATCAGGGGAAATCACTCCTTTTTATCAAGGGAAGTAACAACTTTTCAGTGGAAATAACTCCTTTTTATCAAGGGAAGTAATTCCTTTTTGTCAGGGGAGGTAACAACTATTAAGGGGAAATAACTCCTTTATATCAAGGGAAGTAATTCCTTTTTGTCAGGGGAGGTAACAACTTTTCATTGGAAATAACTCCTTTTTATCAAGGGAGATAACTTCTTTTTTATCAAGGGAGGTAACAACTATTAAGGGGAAATAACTCCTATATATCAAGGGAAGTAATTCCTTTTTTGTCAGGGGAGGTAACAACTTTTCAGGGGAAGTAATTCCTTTTTTTCAGGGGAGGTAACAACTTTTCAGGGGAAATAACTCCTTTTTGTCAGGGGAGGTAACAAATTTTCAGGGGAAATAACGCCTTTTTTTATCAGGGGAGGTAACAACTTTTCAGGGGAAGTAACTCCTTTTTTTTAGGGGAGGTAACAACTCCTTTTTTATCAGGGGAGGTAACAACTTTTCAGGGGAAATAACTCCTTTATATCAAGGGAAGTAATTCCTTTTTGTCAGGGGAGGTAACAACTATTAAGGGGAAATAACTCCTTTATATCAAGGGAAGTAATTCCTTTTTGTCAGGGGAGGTAACAACTTTTAAGGGGAAGTAACTCCTTTTTTATCAGGGGAAGTAACAACCTTTCAGGGGAAATAATTCGTTTTTATCAAGGGATATAACTCCTTTTTTGTCAGGGGAGGTAACGTTTTTTTTATCAGGGGAGGTAACAACTTTTCAGGGGAAGTAACTTCTTTTTTATCAGGGGAGGTAACAACTATTAAGGGGAAATCACTCCTTTTTGTCAGGGGAGGTAACAAATTTTCAGGGGAAATAACTCCTTTTTTTATCAGGGGAGGTAACAACTTTTCAGGGGAAATAACTCCTTTATATCAAGGGAAGTAATTCCTTTTTGTCAGGGGAGGTTACAACTTTTAAGGGGAAGTAACTCTTTTTTTATCAGGGGAAGTAACAACCTTTCAGGGGAAATAATTCGTTTTTATCAAGGGATGTAACTCCTTTTTTGTCAGGGGAGGTAAGTCCTTTTTGTCAGGGGAAGTAACTTTTTTTTTATCAGGGGAGGTAACAACTTTTCAGGGGAAATAATTCGTTTTTATCAAGGGATGTAACTCCTTTTTTGTCAGGGGAGGTAAGTCCTTTTTGTCAGGGGAAGTAACTTTTTTTTTACCAGGGGAGGTAACAACTTTTCAGGGGAAGTAACTCCTTTATATCAGGGGAGGTAACTTATTTTTTATCAGGGGAGGTAACAACTATTAAGGGGAAATAACTCCTTTTTGTCAAGGGAGGTAACTTCTTTTTTATCAGGGGAGGTAACATCCTTTTAATCAAGGGAGGTAACAACTTTTCAGGGGTAAGGGGACGTAACAACTTTTTATCAGGGGAAATAACTCCTTTTAATCAAGGGAGGTAACAACTTTTCAGGGGTAAGGGGAGGTAACAACTTTTTATCAGGGGAAATCACTCCTTTTTATCAAGGGAAGTAGCAACTTTTCAGTGGAAATAACTCCTTTTTGTCAGGGGAGGTAACAACTTTTCAGGGGAAATAACTCCTTTATATCAAGGGAAGTAGTTCCTTTTTGTCAGGGGAGGTAACAACTATTAAGGGGAAATAACTCCTTTATATCAAGGGAAGTAATTCCTTTTTGTCAGGGGAGGTAACAACTTTTAAGGGGAAGTAACTCCTTTTTTATCAGGGGAAGTAACAACCTTTCAGGGAAAATAATTCGTTTTTATCAAGGGATATAACTTCTTTTTTGTCAGGGGAGGTAAGTCCTTTTTGTCAGGGGAAGTAACTTTTTTTTTATCAGGGGAGGTAACAACTTTTCAGGGGAAGTAACTTATTTTTTATCAGGGGAGGTAACAACTATTAAGGGGAAATAACTCCTTTTTGTCAGGGGAGGTAACAACTTTTCAGGGGAAATAACTCCTTTTTTTATCAGGGGAGGTAATAACTTTTCAGGGGAAGTAACTCCTTTTTTTCAGGGGAGGTAACAACTCCTTTTTTATCAGGGGAGGTAACAACTTTTCAGGGGAAATAACTCCTTTATATCAAGGGAAGTAATTCCTTTTTGTCAGGGGAGGTAACAACTATTAAGGGGAAATAACTCCTTTATATCAAGGGAAGTAATTCCTTTTTGTCAGGGGAGGTAACAACTTTTAAGGGGAAGTAACTCCTTTTTTATCAGGGGAAGTAACAACCTTTCAGGGGAAATAATTCGTTTTTATCAAGGGATATAACTCCTTTTTTGTCAGGGGAGGTAAGTCCATTTTGTCAGGGGAAGTAACTTTTTTTTTATCAGGGGAGGTAACAACTTTTCAGGGGAAGTAACTTCTTTTTTATCAGGGGAGGTAACAACTATTAAGGGGAAATAACTCCTTTTTGTCAGGGGAGGTAACAACTTTTCAGGGGAAATAACTCCTTTTTTTATCAGGGGAGGTAATAACTTTTCAGGGGAAGTAACTCCTTTTTTTCAGGGGAGGTAACAACTCCTTTTTTATCAGGGGAGGTAACAACTTTTCAGGGGAAATAACTCCTTTTTTGTCAGGGGAAGTAACTTTTTTTTTATCAGGGGAGGTTACAACTATTAAGGGGAAATAACTCCTTTTTTATCAAGGGAGGTAACAACTTTTCAGGGGTAAGGGGAGGTAACAACTTTTTATCAGGGGAAATCACTCCTTTTTATCAAGGGAAGTAACAACTTTTCAGTGGAAATAACTCCTTTTTGTCAGGGGAGGTAACAACTTTTCAGGGGAAATATCTCCTTTTTTTATCAGGGGAGGTAACATCTTTTCAGGGGAAATAACTCCTTTATATCAAGGGAAGTAATTCCTTTTTGTCAGGGGAGGTAACAACTATTAAGGGGTAATAACTCCTTTATATCAAGGGAAGTAATTCCTTTTTGTCAGGGGAGGTAACAACTTTTCAGGGGAAATAACCCCTTTTTATCAGGGGAAGTAACAACTTTTTATCAGGGGAGGTAACAACTTTTCAGGGGAAATAACTCCTTTTTATCAAGGGAAGTAACAACTTTTCAGTGGAAATAACTCCTTTTTATTAAGGGAAGTAATTCCTTTTTGTCAGGGGAGGTAACAACTTTTCAGGGGAAATAACTCCTTTTTGTCAGGGGAGGTAACAACTTTTCAGGGGAAGTAACTCCTTTTTTATCAGGGGAAGTAACAACCTTTCAGGGGAAATAATTCGTTTTTGTCAGGGGAGGTAAGTCCTTTTTTTCAGGGGAAGTAACTTTTTTTTATCAGGGGAGGTAACAACTTTTCAGGGGAAGTAACTCCTTTATATCAGGGGAGGTAACTTATTTTTTATCAGGGGAGGTAACAACTATTAAGGGGAAATAACTCCTTTTTATCAAGGGAGGTAACAACTTTTCAGGGGTAAGGGGAGGTAACAACTTTTTATCAGGGGAAATCACTCCTTTTTATCAAGGGAAGTAACAACTTTTCAGTGGAAATAACTCCTTTTTATCAAGGGAAGTAATTCCTTTTTGTCAGGGGAGGTAACAACTATTAAGGGGAAATAACTCCTTTATATCAAGGGAAGTAATTCCTTTTTGTCAGGGGAGGTAACAACTTTTCATTGGAAATAACTCCTTTTTATCAAGGGAGATAACTTCTTTTTTATCAAGGGAGGTAACAACTATTAAGGGGAAATAACTCCTATATATCAAGGGAAGTAATTCCTTTTTTGTCAGGGGAGGTAACAACTTTTCAGGGGAAGTAATTCCTTTTTTTCAGGGGAGGTAACAACTTTTCAGGGTTTAACTCCTTTTTGTCAGGGGAGGTAACAACTTTTTATCAGGGGAAATAACTCATTTTTTGTCAGGGGAGGTAACTTCTTTTTTATCAAGGGATGTAACTCCTTTTTTGTCAGGGGAAGTAACTTCTTTTTTATCAGAGGAGGTAACAACTTTTCAGGGGAAGTAACTCCTTTATATCAGGGGAGGTAACTTATTTTTTTATCAGGGGAGGTAACAACTATTAAGGGGAAATAACTCCTTTTTGTCAGGGGAGGTAACAACTTTTCAGGGGAAATAACTCCTTTTTATCAAGGGAAGTAACTTCTTTTTCTTTTTGTCAGGGGAGGTAACAACTTTTTATCAGGGGAAATAATTCCTTTTTATCAAGGGAAGTAACTCCTTTTTTATCAGGGGAGGTAACAACTTTTCAGGGGAAATAACTCCTTTATATCAAGGGAAGTAACTTTTTTGTCGGGAGGTAATAACTTCTTAATCAGGGGAAATAACTTCTTTATGTCAAGGGAAGTAACTCCTTTTGTCAGGGGAGGTAAAATCTTTTTATCCGGAGAAATAGCTCCTGTATATAAAGGGAAGTAACCTCGTTGTCAAGTAAGGTAATAACTCCTTTTTGTCAGGGGAGGTAATAACTCATTTTTGTCGGGGGAGGTAACAACCTTTTATTCGGGGAAATAACTCCTTTATACCAAAGGAAGTAACTCCTTTTGTCGGGGAGGTAACAACTTCTTATCTTGGGAAATAACTCCTTTTTTGTCAAGGGAGGTAACAACTTATCCCGGGAAATTACTCCTTTATACCAAGGGCAGTAACTTCTCTTTGTCAGGGGAGTTAATAACTTCTTAATCAGGGGAAATAACTCATTTTTATCGAGTAAAGTAACACCTTTTTGTCAGGGGAAGTAACTCCTTTATATCAAGGGAAATAACTTATTTTTGTCAGGGGAGGTATTTTCTTAATCATGGGAAATAACTCCTTTTTGTCAGGGGAGGTAACAACTTTTAATCTGGGGAAATAACTCATTTATATCGGGGAAGTAATACACCTTCTTGTCAGTCTCGAGAGTTATTTCCGTTTTGTCAGGGGAGGTAACAACTTATCAGGGGAACAGACGATTCCAAACACCTATTCGGAATTCTGTTGCTAACGAATTTCAGAAAAAGCAACTTAAATACATAAAAGATGAAATGTGCAAAGAAAACGCTCCACAGAGCTGCTAATACCATGCTATCTACATTAAGAAAACGTCTACGTGATGACTACACCCAGTTTTTGATTGACATTTATCAGATGCAAAGGATCTTTTTCAACAACGTGTTCTCAGATCCGAAAAAAATTGTAAGGTTACATCGCGGCATGTCTCTCCGAGAAGCCATACGTTTAAGGAAAAGTATGTTTGTCGACATATGGCCGGGTCCTGACGTAAATGTTAAAGTCACTCACCCGCCAACAGTACGCTAATTTTACAACATGTGCACACCGCTTCAAATTCGACGAACGATAAGGTATATATAAAACTAACATAAGTGCAAATCCTAACTCTAGAAATACAGTATAAACATGAAAACCGGCCAGCCAAAAACATCGCCTTTCTGTTATTGCTTGAAGCTTCGAATAAAAAGTTACCAACTCTAAATTCATTTCACACATTCATGTGCGGGTATTTTATGAACCCGTGGATACATATACAGTTTTAATTAGCATATATGCATCATTGTGTGACCAACACATGGGTAGAGTTTGGAAGAACGGCTTTAGAGCGAAATTTGGCGCTTGTGTTACTTTAATAGAACGGACATGAAAGTTGAGAATGATGAAGAGTTTGATGGAACCCATAATGATGAAACTAAAGATGAAGAAGAACTAACAGATTAAATCGTATTAGAAATGACATACGTAAGAAGGATGTAGGAGTACGTAATAATAGAAAAGTAATTACTACGTTTGTAATTCGACAGTAATATGGGTACCCTAGAAGTATACGTTTACCAACTACAGAAATAGATTTCTTATTCCAGACCCCTACAAATGGTATCAACATTTCAAACATCTAAGATGCTTACGTTCAGCCCGATCATATGGGGCGTTATATCGTGGGCAGAGGCGCTATAAACAGGAGATTGAAAGACGTAGAAGAAAAAACTATTCAACGGCCTATAGTCAAGCTCGTGACATCCGTGGCTCAAGCGTTGGAGATCGCTAAATCGGAAATGAGGAGAAATCAGAAAGACAATCAGACAGTCAAAAGGGTGAAAATATACTCAATATAAACTCCCTAAAAATGTATTGGAACTCCATACGACCAGAGCCTTCTGTAACACAGACACAGACAGAGTTCTCAAATATCTACAGACAAAACGTGGATGCCTAAACCTTTTAAATACAATGGAAAGCAAAATCTAGTTGTGCATTTCATCGCCATATTCGGGTTGAGTGATTTTTGGCAGAGTTATGGCCCTTTAAAGGTTTTAATAGCCAAACGTTGTCCAGATAAGTCTCTTCTGAACTCCTTGCTGCATTTCAACGAATCTTGATGCGGATGATCAGTACCAAGCCTAGTTGCACTTGGCATTGCCGTGTTTTGGTTGAATGAATTTTGGCAGAGTTATGACCCCTTAAAGATTTTAATACACTAACTTTGTACAGACTAGATCCTCTGAACCTCTGGCTGGATTTCAGTGAAATTTGTCAGGGAAAATCAGTACCAAGCCTAGTTGCGTATAACTTCACCATGTTCTGGTTAAACGATATTTGAAAGAGTTATGGCCCCTTATACATAAACTCTATCTAGAGCCAGTAGAGCGTCCACAGGCCCTCTTGGGCCTCTTGTTATAGCTCTACTGATCAAAGCAGCAGAGCTTATGCCGTGGTGTGGTGTCCGTCGTCCGTCTGTCCATAAACTTTTTTTACTACTCCTCTAAAACTACTAGATGGATTTTCATGAAACTTCAGAGAATACAGAAATGTTGCCCATGACATCTAGTTGAACCTAGCAAAAATGCATGTTGATGTGAAATCAAAGATG
The DNA here is from genome assembly GCA_037043455.1 of Cyrtodaria siliqua. Taxonomy (NCBI): domain Eukaryota; kingdom Metazoa; phylum Mollusca; class Bivalvia; order Adapedonta; family Hiatellidae; genus Cyrtodaria; species Cyrtodaria siliqua. The sequence continues at coordinate 23,836 of JAWPHD010004625.1, forward strand.
GCTGCCAAAGCTAAAAATAGATTTTTAAAAAACGAGTTTGTAGCGACTACTTGAAAACTACAAGTGATATTGATATGGGACTTTTTCTAAAATTATCAGCATGACATGATGTTGTCCTTGTCGAAAATCGTTTTGATTCAACGTTAACATGACTGCCAGCGACCATCTTTGTTTACATCGAGTTATATAGTAAAAACTTGTAGCACCTACTCCTCTGAAAGTGCTGATGTTCATGAACCTTCACAGGAATGTTGCTCTTGATGTCTGATTGATCATAGCGAAATATCAGTTCAGCCAGAAATTCAAGATGGCCACCACATCTAAAAATAGATTTTTAAAAAGCGACTATTTGAAAACTATAATTGATATTGATATGGGACTTTTTCTAAAATAATCAGCATGACATGATGTTGGTCCTTGTCGAAAATCATTTGATTCGACATTTAACATGGCTGTCAGCGGCCATCTTTGTTTACATAGAGTTATATAGTAAAAACTTGTAGCGACTACTCCTCTGAGGTCAATTCAAGATGGCCGCCACGGCTAAAATTATATTTAAAAAAAATAAGTTTGTAGCGACTACTTTTTGAAAACTATAAGTGATATTTATATGGGACTTCTTCTGAAATGACCAGCAAGACATGACTTTGGTCCTTGTCGAAAATGATTCATTGTTAAACATGGCTGCCAGCGACCATCTTTGTTTACAAAAAGTTATATAGAGAAAACTTGTAGCGACTACTCCTCTGAAACTACTTGACATATGTTCATGAATCTTCACAGGAATGCTGATCTAGCTATCAAAAACCTATCAGTAGAGCTTCAAGGTCATTGACCTCTTTTTTTGTGAGGTTTTTCACATTCTAATATTTTCAACATTTCTATTAGGTTGATTACATTTACAGCACACCTATGACAGCCAACAAATAAACACCCTAGTAACTATGCTGGCCCATGGCAACCAACCAGCAAGTAAACAGAAACAAACAACTGGTATCACTAAAACACTGTATGCGTATGGAATTGTGGGTAAGATATGTGATACAGTTGCCCATATGTTGACAAACTTGCCGGGATCAAAATGAAAATTTTAGCCACTAAAAAAAGCAAGTGCGAAGGTTTTCTACTTTAATCAAGGTACTTTCATTAATAATATTAATTAATGATCTAAAACCTCGATGCCGAGTTGTCCGTCGTCTGTCGTCCGTCCGTTGACCGTCATTAACTTTTGTCTCGTTAAGACGATAGGGCCTTTATTTTTCAACCGATCTTTACCAAACTTAACCAGATTGTTAATATCAATGAAAGCTCGGAAAAGTTTGAAAACCAGCCATATCGGATCAGTTACAGCGGAGTTATGGCCCTTGGTTTAGTTAAAAATGCTATATTTTGCGTCGTTAAGACGATAGGGCCTTCATTTTTCATCTGATCTTTACCAAACTTCAACATATTGTTAATATCAATGAAAGCTTGGACAAGTTTAAAAACTAGCCAGATCAGAGCAGTAACAGCGGAGTTATGGCCCTTGATTTAGTTAAAAATGTTATGTTTTGCCTCGTTAAGACGATAAGGCCTTCATTTTTCATCCGATCTTTACCAAACTTTACCAGATTGTTAGTGTCAGTGAAAGCTCAGACAATTTAAAAAACCAGCCAAATCGGACTAGTAACAAGGGAGTTGTGGACCTTGATTTATTTTTAAATTCTATATTTTGCATCGTTAAGACGATAGGGCCTTCATTTTTCATCCGATCTTTGATTTAGTTAAAAATCCTATATTTTGCCTAGTTAAGACGATACGGCCTTCATTAGCTCTACTGGCCAAGGGCCAGCAGAGCTTATGGGATGGCGAGTCGTCCGTCGTTAACTTTTGTCTCGTTAAGACGATAGGGCCTTCATTTTTCAGCCAGATCGGACCAGTAATAGCGGAGTTATGGTCCTTGATTTAGTTAAAAATGCTATATTGTTATATTTTTCCTCGTTAAGACGATTATTAAGGGCCTTCATTTGTCATCCTATCATTACCAAACTTCACCGCATTGTTAATATCAATGAAAGCTCGGACAAGTACGCAAACCAGCAATATCGGAGCTATGGCCTTGATTTAGTTAAAAATGCTATATTTTGCCTCGTTAAGACGATAGGGGCTTCATTGTTCATCCGCTCTTTACCAAACTTTATCAGATTGCTAATGTAGTTGAAAGCTCGAACAAGTTCGAAAACCAGCCATATCGGACAGGTAACAGCGGAGTTATGGCCCTTGATTTAGTTAAAAATGCTATATTTTGCATCGTTGAGACGATAGGGGCTTCATTGTTCATGCGATCTTTACCAACATTTATCAGATTGTTAATATCAATGAAAGCTCGGACAGTTTCGAAAACCATACATATCGGACTAGTAACAGCGGAGTTATGGCCCTTGATTTAGTTCAAAATGCTATATTTTGCCACGTTAAGACGATGGGGCTTCATTGTTCATCCGATCTTTACCAAACTTTATCAGATTGTTAATATCAAGTAATATCCAGTAATAGCGGAGTTATGGTCCTTGATTTAGTTAAAAATGCTATATTGCTATATTTTTCCTCGTGAAGACGATAGGGCCTTCATTTTTCATCCTGTCATTACCAAACTTTACCACATTGTTTATATCAATGACAGCTCGAACAAGTTCGAAAACCAGCCATATCGGAATAGTAACAGCGGAGTTATGGCCCTTGAATTAGTCAAAAATGCTATAGTTTGCCTCGTTAAGACGATAGGGGCTTCATTGTTCATCCGATCTTTACCAAACTTTATCACATTGTTAATATCAATGAAAGCTCAGACAAGTTCGAAAAACATTCATATCGGACCAGTAACAGCTGAGTTCTGGCCGTTGATTTAGTTCAAAATGCTATATAGGGGCTTCATTGTTCATCCGATCTTTACCAAACTTTATCAGATTGTTAATATCAATGAAAGCTCGAACAAGTTCGAAAACCATTCATATCAGATCAGTAACAGCGGAGTTATGGCCCTTGAATTATGAAAATGCTATATTTTGCCTCGTTAAGACGATAGGAGCTTCATTGTTCATCCAATCTTTACCAAACTTTATCCGATTGTTAATGTCAATGAAAGCTCGGTCAATTCAAAAATCAGCCAGATCGGACCTTTACCAGATTTTATGACTTTCTTTTTTATATTTTTTTTTTTTTTTTTTTTTTTATAGCTCTAACGTCATGACCCCCCATTATCGTGGTATTCCCATTATCGTGGTACGCCATTATACGCGAAATTTATGATATATGACGATGAGTGACGTCACAGCTCGTGAGCTATTTTTACCAGAAGGCAATCCCCAACACTGATGGAATATGAAAGATAAATCAACTGCATCAATTTTCCTAAAGTATTAAAAAAGTAAAAATATGTAAAATAATAACTATTTTTTAAGTTTGGACAATATTTCTACCTCATATATATCCCCATAACAAAGTTACTTCGTATTTACATTCATCCATCTGTTGTCCCAGAATGCAGACGCTAGTTCCACTGGATCACACCAGTTCGGACTATTCCATTTTTTCTGAAGGGGTATTCATAAAAAGGCATTGCGTAACACATATATATCAATAACACTAGAGGATAACGTTACCTGTGTTCAAATACACATTGATTATTACATGCTGTCGTTTTACTTACCATTTGCAAAGAAATCAAAAATCTTAAGTATATGTACATTTTTAGAGTTTATACGGTACAGTAGTGATTGATGCAATAAGCAAAAAGTCGGTAAGTAAATGTGTCCGCTACAATTATCCAATTGAAGAATTAGCTTATATTATATGTGTAAATCATGTTTACATCAACTAAACCTTGCCTGAATAAAGTTTTAATTAACTTCACAACATGGTTTACCCTTAAAATATCTCATTTGGATCATTTTTGAAATTGCCACGATAATGGGGATCCTCTATCAATAATGGAATCTTCCGACCCAATCGGAATAGTTCACGACATCCGGTAAAAAGTGATTCATGGAGACAATTTTGTCAATGTAAACAAAGATGATATATTACTGAATTCAGAGGCCATTGACATCGAGAACAATTATGAATGGTCGTAACGCAGTTCACGTTTCACCACGATATACAACGATAATGGGGGCCATGACGTTATGTTGGACCATTCGGACAAGTAACAGAGGAGTTATGGCCCTTGATTTAGTCAAAAAGCTGTTTTTTGCCCGAAACTTTCAAAAAAACATAAATGGCAGTCACTCGCTTCATTGATGTTATAAGAGCCATGTTAGCTAGTAGAGCGTCCACAGGCCTTCTTGGGCCTCTTGTTTCAGAGATAATACGTTAAAACATCGCGTTTTATTAGGGAAAACTAGTCTATGAACGACAGTGTCCTTTTTCTGACTATTATGAATTTCTTTATTGTCATATAAAACATTATACCCAGAGACAAAATTGTACCTGAATGTGTAATCTTTTAGATAGTGTAAAATTGGATACTATAGGATAACTATTTTAAAAGATATACTGGTTTTAATTCACTCGTATTCTCCGTTTTTTATACATATATACTGGAAAAAAAAAGAGTATGATAATGGACCTTTGGAAACGGCCGAGCACGACACATACGAAATATTGCAGTCTCGGTTTGATTGAGACTGTTCATGAGAGGTAGTGAAATATGCTAGCTACCGCTCACGCCCTCTAGCCCCGGGTTGAGCAGAACTAAATATTAATAAAATCAATAGTACAAAAGTTTAACCATCCCGAAGATGGCATGCATATGGCGGTGGACATGGAGTATATGTCTTTCCCATGTCGTACGGCGTAAGGTCCAAGTATCTAATAAAATTAAATGCCCCGAAGAGCGAAATAAACATAATGGAATTTAGTTGGGAGCAGCGGTTATGAAGCCTGCATATCACAAGTAACAGTCAAAAGACTAAATTAAAAAGCAGACAACATATCCTATAAGTGGTTAAACAATACCCTGAGCCTTTAATCGGCCGGAGAAGTGGAACCACTGAATTAAAATTAAGTAAGAAAACAAAAAGAAATGAAAAAGTACCACCGATATTTAAATATAAGTATCGGGCTCAGCGATCTCCAAAGATCGTATGGATAACAGTACTGATTGCAAGCTTGGGGAGACGTTTTACTGCCGCCACACTGCACAAGCAACGCCACTGTGCTTTAAAAAAGAGTATGATAATGGACCTTTGGAAACGGCCGAGCACGACACATACGAAATATTGCAGTCTCTGTTTGATTGAGACTGTTCATGAGCGGTAGTGAAATATGAAGTCATATATCACCTGTGTTTATTTTACAACAGTACACACTGACCCCGTGTATCATTCGCAACATCTCGTACACTGCTTCGCAGCATTACTCGAATGTAATACACAGGTTTCCATATTGGTTACGTCATCGCGCCTTCGATTCTCGCCAAAACAAATGTGCATTCAAAATCAAGGTTATCATCAAAATGTTGCAATGTTATTCAGCCGATTGCTCCATTAATAGTTTATTTACATGAAAGCTGTGATAAAACCTTCATCTGCATTGTAAAAAACAAACACTCAACGCAAATTATACATCAACACGTGTGGCTAGCGGCCATTGTTACATAGCAACAGTGCACTATTTTTCTGTGCCGTCGCCTTCCGGCTAACAATGTCAATATTTTGAACATACCAAAGGGCCGTGATACACACGAGGCGGGATCCCGAAAAATGACAGGATTGGCCGAGCGTTCATGATTGCATGTGTAAAGACATTCTTACTGCGCTTAATGATTGAATAGTTTTTATTCTGATAAATGAAACTGAGAGTAGAAATACGCTCGTTCAGAAATTCGCCTGTCTGTTCATTCTAAACAAAGTTGTTTTTTGCAACGCTTTAAAACATGCCTATTCATGTTATGTCCTAAAAATAGAAACATTTCACAAACGGCAGAAACTTGGCTACTTCACAATATTGCATCAGAACCATTGTGACCTATTTATACCAAGTGCATTTCTAGAAAACAAAATGGCGCCCGTTTGTTTACAGTTAAACCGTCCCATTTACTACATACTTGTATATTCTTCTCAATTGAAAACTTACAAAAGTGACATTTTCCGTTTACAATAAAACATAAAACTTATAATGAGGCTTGCATTACGATAATATAAAAGGATAGAGTCGGAAGAAGAGATAATGTTATAGTATATGTATAAAGCACTTTTATGATTGTTTGTGTACCTTTATCATTATTGTTGAACACTAATAACACTTATTAGATCTATGATTGCAGGGCATGGGTTTTACTGCCGGAAATAATTGTCATTTCCGAGCTACGTTAACATGACTTGCCAAGTGTCTTTGAAGATTAGATGCGTCCGAAAAGCCCCTTTTACAAATATGACATGTGAACGGTATCTCTTTAGTATGTATACGAGAATGTCGCTTAAGACAACCAGGTTGTTTGAATCCCTTATCACAAACCGAACACTTGTACGGGTTCTCCCCAGTATGTATATTCATGTGTCTCTTCAGATCGCTAGCCACAAAAAATCCCTTGCTGCAAACATGGCAAATGTACGGTCTGTCCCCCGGAGACATATGCGTAAACATGTGTTTCTTCAGGCCCGACGAATCTGAGGAGATTTTCCCACACACATTGCACGTGTATGTCACTGCTTTCGTGTGTATGTTCATATGGGTATTTAGATTACCACGTCTATTAAAATTCTTCTGACACACGTGACATTGGTACAATCTTTCTCCAGTATGTATTCTCATATGAGTTTTGAGAGCATGCGAATCTGCCAGTTCTTTTAGACAAACATCGCAAGAAAGAGGCTTGACACCAGTGTGCGTTTGCAGGTGCCTTTTAAGACTGGTTCTACTGAAGCATTCCTTGTCACATAAACGGCACGTGAACAGCTTTTCACCTGTATGTAATCTCAGGTGACTCTTTAAAGATGATACATCCGACAAACTCTTATTACACACATTACACAGATAAGGTTTTACATCGGCATGTGTTTGAAGGTGTCTTTTAATACTACAGCTTGTGATGTCTTTTCCACATATATGACACGTGATATGCTTCTCATTAGTATGTATGCAAATGTGTGACCTAGCCTTATCACGTGATTGAAATCTCTTTGTACACACGGGACATATATAGAGTTTCTGTTTGTCAACTTCACTGTTAGATTCGTTAGTGAACGTAGTGTTTTTTTCACCGCTTGCTGTGCGTTCATCTTTAATGTGTTTTTTCAAGTGAATCTGAAGATTATAACGACGTGTAAATTTCTTCTGACATAAATCGCACGGGAAACACTCCCCAGTCTGCATTTTAGCACAGTTTTTAAATTGTCTTGTTTTGTTATTTGCTTCATATCAACCACCATCTACATGTTTACGTCACTGTTTGTGGGTCAGTGTCTCTTGTGTGGTATATCTTTGGAAACATGTCGATAGATATGCTCCTCTTTTTTGATTTCTGAAAAATAAAACAAAAACTAACATTAGAAGCAGCAGAAATCTTTTTAAGGATGACATAAATCACTAGATGGGACATTGTAACTAGCACGATCATTTAAAGTATCTATCCCGCCAACAACAGCCAAATGTTACAACATATATTTCGAGAATCCAAACTATACAGACACAATATAAACGACTTTAACCAGCCAGGCAAAAACCCAAAACTGTAGTATCGAATTAAGAGTTACCAATTCATAATTACTTTGACGCATATTCAATCACGGGGATTTTAAGAACCCGTAAATAAACTCTACTTTTAATCGGCAAATATTTCCAGCAGGTTTATATTGTCCCAGATCAAAACCTCGTGGGCGGGACTGGAGGACCATCGATACCAAGGACCGTAGGCTCGCGGTTTCGATGTGCTTCAAGTCCAAACCACCAAGTTTTGATCTCGCATAATATAAACCCGCTGGAAATATTTTCATTTTTTATCTGACATGGATTTTTACGTATTTTATACGCACATTTTCGAGATATTGAACATAATACAAATATATTCTCACAACTTACATTGTACGTACATCTCAGCACCTAACGAAGAAAATATACAGCTTTACTTTATCGTGTTTCAAACAAGTTCAATTTGTTGCTTGAACCTAACATTGCCTTAAATTAAGAATAGGGCCACTGCAGATCCCGTTGGAGGGGAAGGCAGAGGGGTAGAACACCCCATTTATCATTTTTTGTTCATGCTCATTAAAGGTCTTTATCATGACCCCTGCATTGTTTCAGGTGCTATCTCGCTCATATCACTAGAGCAGTGGCAGAAAAACTATAACGTGGCTCCAGCGTAAATGGAGTGTCTACAATAGAATTTGCAGCAACTCTGCAGTTCAGGATGCGAAGGTTCAAGACCCGTTCTCCATATTTTATCTCGATGTACATGGAGGATGAGCCTGACATGTTCATTCCTGTTAGTCGCCATATAATCGTTCATGTGTTGGTGCGCCTTAAAACCGCAATTCAATTCAATTAAAATAACGTAATCGTTGTTTTGAATGTTTTCCGACGTTGAAAATGTGACGTTCTAACGGTTACAGAACGTGACGTCAGAGTTTATATTGCTTTTTTAATTACTCCTCAATAGCCAATCAGCATTGAGTATTTTCATGAACCATGTGAGATATTATTATATGACCTGAACACATGGATAGAGTTTTGATGAACAATTTTGTTGTGTAATTTTGCCGTTATTTGGCGGGTTAGTTTCTTTAGCATATGGAAATACATGTATAACAATTGAATATCCGACGAGTTATCACATTAAACATGATCACAAGCAGTACTTGAGCTCATAATGGTCGAGGTACATTATTGGTACTATAATGTTTTTGTTTTTTTAACATTGTCTTGCGTATTATATAAAGATTTACACGTTTGTAACGTTCGGACTTTTCGAGAAAAAAACAGGAAACTTTTCGAAAAAATGCGGATACGCTGTGAGCGACTGGTTCCGTCCGTCCGTCCGCACGGTACGTTCGTGTGCACGTCCGTCAGTCGGGGGTGCTCGTACTCTGAACTCTTCTTACGTAATACATCATACAAGTATGGCCCTTTTTCAGTCGACATTATCTGGAGGACGCATTTTGTAAAGCGGATACACATTACCCATCTCGGACCGTAAATGTTTTGTGTCTTACAGTTGTCCAATAACGGTAACCTCAGACAATTTTCAAAACTTCTCGTATTATGAAATTCCAAAACATTTCGGACAACGTTCAACATCTCGTACTTAGCAATTTTATTGTTTCATGGTAACTCGTACATCAATTAATGTATATATATCTCTTTCAACAATCTTTCAGTTGTTGTTGTTCGAAGGTTTATACCTATACCATATTAGCCCCGAGAAGAATCCTTCATTGACTCCGCATTACGTTTGGACTATTTCTAGATGTGGTGTGCAGATGTGTCTGTGTGTGGTGATCTGCTTCATTCCTCTTTTAGGTGTGTAGATGGTGTGTCGCTTTCGCTCTGTGTTGTTGGCACTGGGGGCGGTGAGTCTTGTCCCGAGTGCCGCTGGTTCCTACATCCGCTATGTGATGTGCCCTACATCCGCTACTGGTGTGTCCTATCCTACATGGCCGGGTCCGGTTGTTTGGGGCCACCCCGCTTCTGCAAACCCGTCGGCCTATATTTCGCGCAGCCACGCAGGTTGCTTGCTCCTCTGCTCCATATACATCGCCAGGCTTCCCCACTTCACAACCGTTCAGCTGCTGAGTCGTCGACCACGCATTCCATATGTACAAAGCCCACATATATCACACCAATCATACGATCCCATGCAGGCTGCCGACGCTCAACTAACTGCTTCACCTCGATGGTTGTTCCTGGCAATGTTTCAGTCATAGCATGACCGTGTCTTCTAGCAGAAATAAGCTCAGTGCTTAATTGTATAGTGCTTCCACACTGGAACACCACGCCGATGACACATGGCATGATTTGATACCGCTACCAGTCACGTTATTCTGATACAGGACATACCAGTCCTAGCACTATCATGTATAAGCTGAACGTCAAACAAAGGAGCTACTAGTACTAGTTTTACAAAGTCTTTGGTATGACCCGGTCGGCGATTGAGCCGACGAACTCCCGCATGCAAGGTTAACGCTCTTTCATAATGCCACCGTCAGTTAAATATGGCACAGTGATTTGTAGACGACAATAAAGGTTTCCGATCCAGGTTCCGATGATCAGGCTCAAAATATCAAATTCATAAAAATGAACAATAAGGTGAATATACTCGAAACTGACAGTACATCACATAATTATTATAAAATCATATGAATGCTAAAATACTAAAAAAATCTAAATGAGGATGTCAAGCAATATATAGTACACCTAGCAAGAGTTCATGGAATTAGAACTTCATTAAAAAGTAATCATTTATGTATAAAGTTGTTTTACGCAACTTCTGTTTAAATCACATGTCTTCAAATTAAATATTGTGAGTAGCATAATTTATAAATATAATTTGTACAGCATGACCAGGTATGTAAATAACATATGCATGCATTTCATTTGTGTTTCGATTATGAACTTTGAAAAAAACAACTCTTTAAAGGCATTTGCTGTAGTTTTCCATGCGCAGCTTCTTTGGGTGACTTCTCTTCTAAAACTATTGGATGGATTTTCCTACAAATTTACAGGAGTGTTGCTTTTGATGTCTAGTTGTATTTTTTGTCTTTTTTATATTTTTTTGAGAAAAAAAAATTTGATTTTTTTTTTTAATTTAAATTTTTTATTTTTATTTTTTTTTATTGTCTTTATTTAAATAAAGGCCTATTATCAGATACATAAAATACGAAAAATATAGCATTTTGAAAAAATTCCAACAAAATTAAAAAAAATAACCATAATGGTATGGTTCCAAAAACCAATATATGCATGGTGACCTATCAATTTAATTGAATGTATTGTCTAAATATATGCTCAAATAAGTGGCTAGGAAGTTTTAACAAATTCTGTTATTAGGAACATAACAAAAAAGGAAAATATACCATTTCTATATAATTTCATACAAAACTTGGCCTTTTAGCATAGGGGTAGGATTTCAAATTCTTTTTCTAAACAAGCATGGGGACCTATCATTTTTATTGTACCTTTTGTTTTTATATATGTTAAACTATGTGCTTAGAAAGTTAAAAAAAAATCTGTTATTGGGAACATACAAAAAAAAGGAAATTGTATCATTATGGGCTAATTTGTGCATAAATTGTGGTAATGGTCTCAACAGATTTTGTAAAAAAATATAGGTTTTACATAAAGATGAGCTTTAAATGTTATTGTAATTAAATGTTCTTTACTTTAATACAATTTTAGCAGAATTGTGACAAATGAATAAATGATTAGACTTCAAAAATATCTTATTTAGCTATTTCATGGACTTGTTCAACTTTTTGGACAGATTGACATGACGGTGGCATTACAAATTATTTTTTAAAATTTTAACAAGCATGGTGACCTACCATTATTTTTGCGCTTTTCTGTCTATATATATAACAGACTTACTGTACAAAAAATTTAAAGAAAATCTGTTATGCAGAAAAAAACTATAGAAAATGTCTTTAAAAACAACTTTGACAGGATTATTTGAGATTTGAAGAATTATGTCCTATCTTGTAGAATCCCATTGAAAGTGCATTAACAAACAGAAAAAAATCAGAACTAAAATAATACTGAATATTTTTAATGTAACTTGCTTTTATCTAGACTGTGCTATACTTGAATAATAAATACTAACTTGATAAAAGTGTGTATTGATCCATACTCAGCGTATGTCATACTCAAGGCCATGTGTGTGTTGACTAATTCACATATTTTTATAATTCAAGGGTAGCAGTGCCTAGAAAAATATGTCAACATATTATACTGAAAGTGTCATCCAAAAGGAGATCAAGGTAACGTTTTGTAAAATATTCATACTGTTGAGTTGTAATTCCAGTTGGATTCACTTTGAAGTGCTATATTAAAACTGCTTTAGTTATACAATTTAGCTTTGAAATCAGTAAAAATATGCAGAACTTGAGATCCAACTTTGAATATTTCCTTTGTTCCTAGGAGGGAACATAATCCTTAAAGCCACAGTCGTCAATCCTTAAAGCCACAGTATAGTTAGAATAAAACTATTTACTGGACAGTAAAGAGAAACGTGTAGATCTATACTCAGTAAACCTGTGTCTATTTTTTTTAAAGTATAAAAATTAAATGAGACAGTAAAGAAGAGTGTGTACAAACCTGTTTCGTTGCAAATGGCGTATTAGAAATAAGGGAAACAACTTTTTTTCTTCCATACCGGGTAAGGCTATCCACGATTTACATGGGGGGGATGGAATTATAAGAATCTTTCATGGGTATCCGGTGAAGATAGGGAATTCCACCCCGAGGTATAAGTGGTTGCCGAGGTTCCGATTAAAATACATATACTGAGGGTTGGAATTCCCTATCTGAACCGAATACCCATGATAGATTATTTTTCTTGCATATCAGAGACATGTTGTTTACCGGGGCCAGATATTTCCATCTCACCCTAGGGTCGAGACAAAATTCACGCGCGCACCAACATCGGTATGCAGGTATCCAGGAAAACATGCAAAACGTTAGTAGCTGGCGGCGTCAACGCACAACCTTCTCAAAGAATCTATCATGGGTATTCGGTTCAGATCGAGAATTCCAACACTCGGTATAAGTGTTTTAATCGGAACAAGGGTATAATTTGTTGTAATCGTATACATTGCACATTTTCATATAAGGTCATGGCGACTTGGCCTTTAACCTGTCGATCCCAAAAAGACAGGATTCATTCTCTCACCAATGGGCAATGTACCTATAAAGTTTCATAAGTGTGGGTTTAATGGTTTCAAAGTTATCGTGCAGAATGCCTATTTCCATATAAAGTTATGGCGGCCTTGACTTTTGACCTAAACACAAAAGGGTTACCTATTTCAGCATATGAAGATTCAAGTTTGTGGTGTTATGGTTTGGCAGTAATTGCATGAAATGTTGATTTCCATATAAGGTCATGGCGACCTTGAGTTGTTTGACTTACTGACCTCAACAAGAAATGTCAACAACAATTGACAAATGCCCCCGAGTTATGGCTGAGACATGATAGCTTCAGGATGAATGGACAAACGGGCGAAATTCGCCCTTTGACCTCCAAGTGTGACCTTGACCTTTGAGATACGAATCCGATGATTGCACACATCTTCTTATTGTGGTTGACATTTGTGTGTAAGCGTCTCCGTGGTCGAATGGTTAACGACGTTGCGTTGTAAACCTTCATCTCTCACCGCTGCGGGTTCGAATCCCACTGGGGGCTTGATTTGTAAGTGAGGAAGTGTCAATTCTTACGGATGGCGGGAGGTGTACAGTACTGGTTCTATCCAGGAAAAGTGGGTGGTCTGCCTCCACCACAAAAAATCGACCGTCATATATAACCTTACATGTTGAAAGTGACGTAAAATACCATACAAAACAAAATAAACTTTGGGTCAAGTTTCGTGCAAATCCTTTCATTTTTTTCAAAGTTATGGCTGAGACTTGATTGTTTCGAATGGAAGGACAAACGGACAAACGGACGGTGCGATTACCATGGGGGCATAAAACAATATGGCACATCCTCTGATCCAGGGTAATGTGCCTATGAAGTTCATGCGTGTCGGTTGATGGTTTCGAAGTTATCATCGTGCTTAAGGCGTATTTCCGTATAGCGACCTTGACCTTTGACCTACTAACCCCAAGACAATAGGATTCCTCGTCTAACCTTAGAAAATGTATGAACTTTCATGATTGCAGGTACTATGGATCCGACAACCCCATGACACGATACGTCCCGTTTTCCAAACGGATGTTCAATACTAGAAGGGTATCCACGGAACACTTGTACAACTATACAGTTGAAGGCATAGTGTGCAATCCTTCATGCATTATGGAGCATATGCTTTTTTACTTCTTTAAGTTTGATAAAAAGGGGCATACATAGGGCTCGTCCTCTTACCAAGGCTAGTACTGTAGTTGTGTGAAGTTTCAAGGTTGTTGGTGTAAACGTTTTCAATTTATCTTTTGGAAACAAAATTGTTTACAGCCGGATGGAAGGACTCCATAGTTTATACTATTTTTCAGGCGTATAAAAACAGTAAGAAAACAGCCAATATAACTAGAAATATCACTGAAGCTGATGAATACCCGAGCTGTTTCGCTATAGCCGATGAGGAGGGCAAAATCAAGAATAAAAAATGTCTAAAACATCTGTTAATTTTTTAATGTGAAAAAAAAATCTAAGTAAAACAAAGGTCCATAATTCTGTAAAAAATTAATGCAGAGACATATCATATCATCATGTGTGAACTGTATGTCAAGTGTAATAATAATCCATGAAAAGTTTTAAAGTGAAAGCCGCATGAAGTTCATTATAGAGAGAAACATTTAAGTCAAATAAAGGGCCATAATTCTGTAATATATGATGGGTGATGTAGAGGGACATAAGGTCATAGTTGTTATGAGTATATGAAGTTTGGGAACAATCCATTCGAAAGTGTTTGAGATATGCATGTATTAAAAATGTGTTACGCAAGGGACGCAACGGGACGCTAGGGACAACGTGATTCCTATATAGCCCCCACATCACTTTGTGAAAAAGGTGGTATACGGTAATGATATATATTGAGACATGTCGTCCTCCAGAACATAAGAAAAATATTAGGCAAAAGTAATATCTGTCAGATTACATGTTTATTTTACAAAAAATATGGATACATTTAAAATATTCATACACGAAATTATATGCTCTTCTGAAGAAAATTCATTTACAATTTATACATTTTTAGTTTTAAATAGATGTTATTCTTAACTACAACTATCAATATTTACATTTATCATATAACATGTGGTGTGGGAGTAGTGTATAACACCATTCAATATACCACTAGTGGTACAACATAACGTTAATGACGTCATGGACAATACGTTAATGTAAGTTTTCGGATGTATTGTGACGTTATGTTATGTAATAAACAGAAGCTAACATTCGTTCTCATTCATTATTGAATTTATTAAACTCGTTAGCAAAAATGGGCCTCGCATTTTATCATTTTGGCAACTCTTTATTGAATGAGTACTCATGTAAGATCCTCTACGTGTCTTGTTGCGCCTCAGTTCCAAGTGAACACCTTTTACTTTTGCGGTGGAGCTTAAACAAGCAAGGTGCAGTTAATTCGTCTGATGAATTTGTTAGGTTTAAATTATGTAACGTTTTCTTGACGTTTTCCTGTTAAGTTGCTATAAAACAAGCGTGCAATGTTGGCAACGTCGCTGTTCCAACAGTAAGGATTACTGCTTTAAACACCATTTTTAACACAAATACCATTTTTAACACAATTGAATGTTTTTAACGGCTCATAAACACAGTATAGATTATTTAGAGCTGCCCAAGAGAGAGAAGGAAAGGATACATAGGAATCCAGGAACCTGCCCTACTCTTATTATCAAATAGATTCCTATGGTTCTTTAACGTGCTCGGAGGATAGACTGATACACAAGACCGCCCGGTTTATGCCACCATTCGACGGACGAGACTAAGGGAAAGTGTCTTGCCCACGAACACACCGACAGGACTCATTGGCACCACGGGGGATTGGACACGGGGCCTCCGGTTACAAATCCACCATACTACGGACTGCGCCACGCCAACACAAATACAATGTATTTACATTATTACAGTCTGAAAAACAGACAGAATAAACAATACTGTAAATATAAGGATTGAATTCGATATTTTTATCTTTTTACAGGGTATGAACAATATTAGCTAATTTAAAGTTTAATAACGAGAAGCCTCGCTTCCGGCTTCATTCACTTTAAACATGCCTAATGTTGTTCATACCCTGTAGAAAGATCTTAATACCGATTTCAATCCTTAGATGGTGTGCATGCGGAAAATACTAACAAGAGGTCAATGACCTTGAAGCTCTACTGATAGGTTTTTGATAGCCAGATCAACATTCCTGTGAAGTTTCATGAAGATCTGTCGAGTAGTTTCAGAGGAGTAGTCACTACACGTTTTTACTAAATAACTCTACGTAAACAAAGATGGCCATGGCAGCCATGTTTAATGTTGAATCAAAATAGTTTTCAACAAGGACCAACAACATATCATGCTAATCATTTTAGAAAAAGCCCCATATCAAATAACAGTTAGTTTTCAAGAAGTAGTCACTACAATTTTTTTTTTAAAAATCTATTGTTAGCCGTGGTGGCCATCTTGAATTTCCGTTAAGTTTTGCTAGGATCAACTAGACATTCCTGTGAAGTTTCATGAAAATCTGTCAAGTAGTTTCAGAGGAGGTCGCCACAAATCTTTCCTATATAACTCTATGTAACAAAATGGCCGCTGGCCACCATGTTTGACATCCAATCAAAATGAACTTTGGTTAGGACCAACTACATGTCGTGACAGTCATTTTGATAAAGGTTCCACATCAATATCTCTTATGGTTTTTCAGAAGTAGTCGCCACAAAATCACATTTTTAAAATATATTTTTAGCCATGGCGGCCATCTTTAATTTCCAGCTGACCTGAATTTTTACTAGGATCAACTAGACATCAAGAGCAACTTTCCTGTGAAGTTTCATGAAAATCCGTAAAGTAGTTTCAGGAGTAGTCGCCACAAGATTTTCCTATTTAACTCTATGTATAAACAGAGATGGGCGCTTGCTGCCATGTTTGACATCCAATCAAAACGAACTTTGGTTAGGACCAACTACATTTCGTGCCAGTCATTTTGGTTAAGGTTTCAAATCAATATCACTTATGGTTTTTTGAGAGTAGTCGCCATAAAACCACATTTTTAAAATCTATTTTTAGCCGTGGCAGCCAATTTGAATTTCCGGCCGACCTGAATTTTTGCTAGGATCTACTAGACATCAAGAGCAACATTCCTGTCAGGTTTCATGACAATCCGTCAAGAAGCTTCAGAGAAGTAATCGCCACAAGTTTTTCCTATATAATTATATGTAAACAAAGATGGCCGCGGCAGCCTTGTTTGACATCCAATCAATGAACTTTAGCTAGGACCAACTACAAGTTGTGCCAGTCATTTTGGTAAAGGTTTCAAATCAATATCACTTATGGTTTTTGAGAAGTAGCCCCACAAAATCGCATTTTTAAAATCTATTTTTAGCCGTGGTGGCCATCTTGAATTTCCGACCAACCTAAATTTTTGCTAGGATCAATTAGACATCAAGAGCAACATTCCTGTGAAGTTTCATGAAATGCGCCAAGTAGCTTCAGAGGAGTAGTCGCAAAAAAAAGTTTACGGACGGACGACAGACAACGCACCACGGCATAAGCTCTGCTGATCTTTGATCAGTAGAGCTAAAAATAGGAACTTGTTAATTCAGGTGTTCCCCAAGGTTCTGTTATTGGTCCTTTATTGTTCTTGGTATATATTACTGATATTGCAGACATCATAAGCTTAACAATTAAGCAGTTTGCGGACAACACTTGTCTCCTTATAATAGTCGATTACATGATTGTAGTTGGCATGCACATCTGCAATATGTCAAATAATCAAAAAAAGCAGCAAAAAAAAAGCCTGGAAGCGAATAAAATTAATATTATGAGAAAAATCCATTTTTTTCTAGACCGTATATCATCAGAAGCCATTCTACATTCATCTGAATTTTTTTGGAATATGCCAATTTGGTCTGGGATTATTCTTATACAATATGAAATTAATTATATAGAAAAACAACAAACAGAAGCTGCTAGGTTATTAACTGGCACCACTAAATTATTATCAATTTCTCGATTAAATAAGGAAAATGATTGGGAAATTCTGCAATCAGGATGTAACAAACATAAACAACTCTATTCTTCAAAATGATAAACTCAAGTATTCCACAGTACTTAAATGTATGCATTAGTACCCAGCAATGCAGCCGAATTCGCATATTAAGATCTCCAACACACAGACGATAGAAGAACCATATAGCATGTAAATCTTTATCTTTATTTTTTTGCATCTTTATGCATATATCTGAAACAGGACCGGAAAAATTAGTACTCATTGGGGTTTAAACTTGAGACCCTTTGCATGTAAAGAGGATGCTCTAGCGGTTGCCATAAAAGCTAGCCATATGGCAAATGTAGTAACGTGGTTATAAACCTTAAATTGCATATATAAAATGTACAGTTCCATAAAGCAACAATACCACTGTCAATATGTCTAGCCAATAAGGTCAATAGGGTCAGACACAAACACTTCGTCTGGCATTTTCACCATTCATAAATGTCAGCCATGTTTTTCTTTTAACCCTTAGCCCACTACATATATATAATGGACTGTTCTTTCTTTGAATTAAGACCATTCCATTTATGTGACAAAGGGGCATTTTGGGGGAAATGACTGATCAGCAGACAGACATTGTAAACCCTGATTAGCCTGCTGGGTTAACAATGGACGCAAAGGCTATTATAGACGTGTTTAGCAGGTTAAGGGTTAAGTTGGTTGAATGGTAATTTACGTCATTTTCAGCCCATCTCATATACAGCCTTATGATATTTCCTTGTATAACATACATAGCCCATATGAATGCCCTTCACTACTAAAATGAACATATAGCATATGATTACTCTTCACTCCTTACATCTCATGAATATGACTCCCTTCGCTACTTCGCTACTTACATATCTCATATAAATACGACTCCCTTCGCTACTTACATATCTCATATAAATACGACTCCCTTCGCTACTTACATATCTCATATAAATACGACTCCCTTCGCTACTTACATATCTCATATAAATACGACTCCCTTCGCTACTTACATATCTCATATAAATACGACTCCCTTCGCTACTTACATATCTCATATAAATACGACTCCCTTCGCTACTTACATATCTCATATGAATACAACTCCCTTCGCTACTAACATATCTCATATGAATCTGATTGCCCTTCACTACTTACATATCTTACAGGCGCGTAGCTGGGCTTACGCACCAATTATTTGTCAATGTCTGAAAAAAATAATCGAAAAAAATGCAAAAAACGCAATAAAAACAGAAGGGGAGGTGTGGGAGGGGTGAGTTGTATTTAAGTTCCGTATGCTGTTCCTGATTTGATTTTGTCTTCTGATTTCAATGTGTATTAAAATAGCAGTCAAAATAAGCTTAAAATTGCTATGAAATATACGTCAAAACTCAGCTATGATTGTCTGGGGAAAAAAAATCACGGGGGAGCATGCCCCCTGACCCCACTAGCGGCGGAGCGTAACTCAAATTTGGACCTAGCTACGCGCCAGTCTTATATGAATATGACTGCCGATTATTTTATCTTAATGTCGATGCCTTCACTACTATCATATCTCATATGAATAGAATACGACTTCCCTTTACTTCTTACATTGTCATATCTCATACAATGATTGCCCTTCACTATGTACATATGTCATATGCAGGGCTTCTAAAATTTTAAAATGCAAATCGGTCCAGGTTTTTAACTGCCGTAAGAATCGCGCTTATTTTGAAAAAATCACTAAAATCGCCGTACCCCACCCACCATGTCAGCTGCACCATGAATTTTTTCCGTTCAGTCATTGATATAGAGAACTATTTAAAATGTATGTTTGTATTATATTTGTATTATTTCTAACTTACTTTATCACAATTTGTACATTTTAATGACTGACATCATGTCTTCGCTTTACTGAATGAATAATTTTCACTCAATATTAAAATTGTTGATCATTTGAGGAATTGAACCGGAAGTGTCTAATAAACCGGGTAGGTATAAAACGCGGACTAGCGGATTATATACGATTTTACATAAATTTGAGTAATATCGTTATTCATCAATAAGCTTAATGTTACGACTAACGCAAACAATTGCAGTCCGACTTAAAAAAAAACGGTGTCAGGTTTGATCACTTTCCTTAATATTATACTTAAAGTTATTGTAAAAAAAAAATCAAACAAACAATTAACACATCTCGGTATTTTAATGACGCAAACAAATTTCAGTCCCAGCTTTGGCCACTTAAAAAAAAAAACCGACACAAGCAAACAGGCTAACACCTTACGACTAACGGTATATCAAAGAAATCACAGACGGTAACACTCGCTTCAGTGAACCGACAGAACGCGTGATATACTTTCACTGATCACACATCAAAGGCGTGCTACATGGCTATAGACTCTTCCGGAAAACTCCCTACTATCGGTAATGGTTTAGTCCAAATTGACCTACTTTCGCACAGCGAGTGACAAACAATCGTGTTATGGATCAAAGAATATTGCCGCAAGGCATATTTCAAGGAGTGTATAAGGTAATTGTTGATTTTTTAACGACCGATAGATAAAATATCTGGGACCGATTTTAACAGAGATTTTGAAAAGAAAATCGGTCCGGAGAAACAGAATTCGGTCTGGGGACCGACAAACCGGCGATTTTAGAAGCCCTGGTCATATGAATATATTTGCCCTTCACTTTTAGCACATCTTGTATATTTTTATTTCTATTGCATTGCCCTTAAAGCTACAGAGTCCCTATATCAATCGATTTCTTCTTTGTAGGCGTGTCTTTATGTGTAACTTCATGTTCACCAGCTCATGTCGAAATCGGGTATTTAAGCGAGCAAATATAGCGAAGGAAATCATTTACTGTATATACATCGACCAGTGCACATCGTACCTATACACAGGTAAAAGTAATTTTTACAAAAACAAAAAGTTTGCTTTTTTCGGGGCTCGAACACACGACCTTCTGATTTCAAATCCTGTGCTCTAACCACTGAACTACAACGCTACTTGAGTAAACAGTATACTAACTACAATATATTATGAGGCAAAATAACTTAACATATTTGAACGCAACTAATGATGGATCAATAAATATGCAGTCCATAGTTTTGCACGTGTAAATTAACATTGCCTGGTGTAATACTGTATCTTATCAATATGAAACTAATACTTCGCCTCAAATCAACCATATCTCGACTTGTTATTTAGCACTTGATGAGTTTGTGTGTGCTCTTGTTATTACGTAATGCCTATTTAGTGTTAAAAATGCTACAAAATACCAATAAATAGCAGTGGTCTAAAGGTTCAGCGTACATCTTTCAAATCTTACAAGTGCAAGGCTGTGGTTCAAATCCCGATCCGGGAAACTATTTTTTTATCACATATATTCTGGAGCCGTATATTTATCGATGTTACCTGTACGGAGGCTAAATAAAAATGTGAAATTTTACGTATCGATTTCTCCTTATATACCGACTTTTGGGGTGTTCGTCGATTTGAAACTACTTCACACGTGACTCATCATATTCATGAGTTATTACCAGTTAAAATAGGGACTGTACAGCTTTAAATGGCATTGACTTTAAATGAACCACTTACATGTAAATGTGTTGCATTTTAATTCCCAATGAGAAACATTTACTTTTTGGGGAGGAGCTAAAACATAAAGCTAAAGTGATTTGGTCTGCTGTCTGAACTTGTTTTGTTAGACGTAATGTCGTCCTGACGTTCTCATGCTAACTGACGTAAGTTGCTATTAGAAAGCATGCAATGTTGGCAAAGTTGCTGTTCCAACAATGCGTATTACAACTTTAAAACACTTATTTAGTCTCAAAAACAACGTATTTATATTATTAAAGTCTGAAAAACAGATAGAACAAACATAATGTAAATATAAGGACTGAATTTGTTACTTTGTATTTTGTACTTTGTACGGGGAACGAAAAACATTAGGCTTGTTTAAAGTGTGCGAACTAGCTAGTATTTTTGATACCCAGTAGAAGATCGAATTCAATCCTTATATGAATGTGATTGCCATTCACTATATACATCTCATACATGTTTTATGGTGCCCCTTAAGATTCACACAATTTAGTGCTCTTTGTTTTTTTCCTGCCTAATCCCATAAGATTCGAACATACAGTTTGACTATATCTTTGTGGCGTCTTTTCAGATTCACACACACACACGTCTTACTCAAAATTGTGTACTTCCGTCCGTTATCAAAATGATCATTTGCTCTAGATTGGGTAAATTTTCAGAACTTCCTGCATCTGTTGTTTCTGCATCTGTGTTTTCTGCATCTGCGGTTTCTATCACCTGGTAAGTTTCACACACAATTCCATCTGTTGTTTCTGCATCTGTGTTTTCTGCATCTGCGGTTTCTATCACCTGGTAAGTTTCACACACAATTCCATCTGTTGTTTCTGCATCTGTGTTTTCTGCATCTGCGGTTTCTATCACCTCATAAGTTTCACACACATTTGCATCTGTTGTTTCTGCATCTGTGTTTTCTGCATCTGTGGTTTCTATTACCTCGTAACTTTCACACACACTGCGACTGTTTTTCACATGTATCATCTCATGCCTCTTTACATGGCCAGTACTTCTGAACTTCTTTTCACAAAATCTACACGAGAATGGTTTTTCACCAGTATGCGACATCATGTGCGATTTAAGTTGACTGGAATTCAAATATTCCTTACTACAAATATGACATTTGAATTTCCAGTCCTGTGTATGTATGTTTATATGCCGTTTAAGTTTCGACCCATGTGGGAAGCCTTTTTGACAAATATGGCACTTATAAGGTCTTTCCCCGGTGTGTCCATGCATGTGAGTTTTTAGTGAGCCTTTGGTGAAGAATTTCTTACCACAAAAATGGCACATCACGGATTTTTCATCAGTATGCCTTGCCATGTGTACCCGTAGAGCTTTACGCGAACTAAGCTCATTTCCGCATACGTCACAAATAAACTGCTTACCTCCTGCTTGTGCTTTGAGGCGAGACGTAAGAGCAGACACATGCTTTTCGTTTTCGACATCAATTTCTCCGAAATACCCACGAGCACCATGCACAGTCATGTGACGCTTCAGACACCACAACCTAGTGAACTGAATATCACAAATTGTACAAGGGAACTTGTTGTCGGGGTTGTGAGTGGCTTTGTGAAGAGTCAGGTCATACTTTCTTGTGTACGACTTGCTACACATATCGCATGGATGTGGCTTCTCTGTAAGGTGATTTTGCATGTGTCGTTTTAAATTTTTGACTGTCTTGGAACATACAGTACATCTTTGCGAGGTTTCAATTATTTGATTCGTCATGAGCGCGTCTTTATCATCTGCGTCAGAATGAACCTCGCTATGGGTCGCTTCTACGTGTATCTCAAGATCAATGGAGTCGGGAAATTTTTCATTACACAAAGGACAAACATACTCAGTATTTGGAATCAGTGTGTCCACAGGCCTCTGTTGCCCTTCAAAATGCATAACTCCATTTTCATAAACAACAGTGATTGAAGGTCCATTTCTATTACTGTTGTTGTTCGCAAATTCTTTATTGTCATCTAATTTTATCCTGTGATTGTCTGGAACGGATGCCTCGGTTGCAGGTGCATAATCTTCAGTTTTAAGACTAGTGCCTACATTTAAATCATTTTCAGAGACTGACGTATCTTTTGATTGGTCAGTAGTCTTTTTCAAAACAATGACCGCTTTATCATCTTTTTCAATAGCAGTAGCAGAAACAACCTCTTCTGAATGAATATTCACTAGCTCATCAAAATAACGGGGTGAGGTATCCTCAAAATCACCTGCACTCTCTATATCTTCTTCCTTCAAATCAGGGGGATTTTCTTCCAGCATTTGTTCAGACCTGGAATAGGTATGGTCTTCAACATCCACAGGTTCGTTTAAAGTTTGAGTGCTGATATCTTTTGTAAACATTAACGAGTGGGAAGATTCGTTTTTACTCATGTAATCCGATAATGTTATATCCTCGCATTGCTTGATTTGGTTGTAAATCTTTAGGCAAAATTTCTGAAACTCTGTCTCTTTCTTATCCACTGTTTTTTTTCTTCGTAAAGAAACACGAGATGGGACGGTCGATTGTTTTACCATGTGATTTTTCAAGTGTGTTGGATGTAAAAACTTCGTACATATATGGCAGTCGCAGAGGTCCTCTTCCTTATGTAAATTCAAATGTTTCATCAAGGTGGATGGCTTCGCGAATGTTTGACCGCACACACGACACTGAACCGATATATCTCCAACGTGTACCTCCATCGTTATTTACCGATCTATGTCAACGTAAAAAATACCTTGATTACAATTTTATATGTGTCTTAATTTCAACTTAGATGTCTTATAAATATACTGATTTAATCAGAGTTGTTTGTAACTAGTATTAAAAATATGCATACATTTGTTGTTGGTATAAAACACGGCAATTCTCAAAATACAGGTAGCAAAGTAAAACTGTTGATATGTTGGTACTCATGTATCAACTTCAAGTCCATTCTGTGTCAATAATTGTCGACTATTTCCTGATATAAATGTTAATTATGGAATGTTCCGTCACACGACTTCTGTATATCCGCTTGTGATTGTGGTAAGCAGGTCTTCTGTTTGTCGTACTGAAATATAAAATACATTCATATATGCACAATTTAATTGCTTCACATTTTCATTCAATCAAGATACAAACAACTGGAACATACATATGTACATTTGTATGTCTGGGCTGCCAAAATTTCGGAATACAAAATTCTAAGATTTTTAAAGTAGCTAACAGCCGCATTTTACATCATGTGTACATCATTTCTAAACCTTCTGACGACGAGGTAAATATATATAAATTACATATTTTGAGAATCCAAACTACATGAGCACACTATAAACAGCTTTAAACAGCCTGGCCTGCAACTACCAATTCATAATTCATTAAACGCATATGATATTATTCCATCACGGGTATTAATTATATTTTAAGAACCTGTTAATATACGTTCATGTCCTCGTACATGTTGTGGTGAAAGTCATATTGGACTCAACGCCTATGGCTCTGGCGTCTCGTCCAATATCACCCCACATGGAGAAAATTATATATATATACAGGGAAAATTCCTGTACAGAAGATAGAATGCATCTAAACTTGAATGATTTTGTGGTAGTAACTGCTTCTGGTTACTATCCCATTTTTAGTGTTTTTTTTAATAACAGTCACAGGTCATGAAAAACGTAACTGTTTTAGGTTAGAGCTTTGACTGAAGATTTTTTTCAGTTTTTCCCTATACAAGCCTTAGTATGTAAAACTGTGAATTGAATTGGGCACCAACACATGAAAGGTTATATGGCGCCTAACAGGCATGAACATGCCAGGCTTATCCTCCATGTACATCGAGATAAACTATGGAAAATGGGCCTAGAACCTTCTCACCCTGAACTGCAGAGTTGCTGCAAAGCTGGAGCCACGTTTATTGTTTTTCTGCCACTGCTATTTGATGTGAGCGAGATGGCACCTGAAACAATGCCAGGATCATGATGAAGACCTTCAATGAACATGAACAAAAAATGATAAAATGAACATGAATTTGGGGGGATTCTACCCCTCTGCCTACCCCTCCAATGGGATCTGCAGTGGCCCTATTCGTTGCCCCGTGACCAAATGGGCCCCCCGGGAACCACACTGTGCATGTAAAACTGTGACCCCGACCAAATGTGACCCAGGGTCAACATTTGAACAAACTTGATAAAGGACCATAATCTTATAGTAAATGCAAAATATTAAACCTCTGGCTCTTGTAGTTTCAGAGAAGAAGATTTTTAAAAAAAAAATCCTATACAAGTCTATGTAAAACAGTGACCCCCAGGGCGGGGCCAAATTTGACATCAGGGTCACCATTTGAACAAACTGGTAGAGGATCATAAGCTTATTGCAAATGCAAAATATTAAACATCTGGCTCTTGCAGTTTCAGAGAAGATTTTTTTTTCCTATATAAGTCTATGTAAAACCGTGACCCCCGGGGGGCAGGGCCAAATTAGACCCCAAGGTCACCATTTGAACAAAATTAATAGAGGACAATAAGCTGACCAGATGCTACAATCATGTAATACATGAAAGCTCTGTACCTTGTGGTTTCAGAGAAGAACATTTTTTAAAGTTGTTTCCTATATAAATCTATGAAAAACATGCAAAATCTCAATATACAAGCTTTGTATCCCCAAGGCATTGTCATTTTTGAATCCGGGGACTTCATTTGAACAAACTTGATAGTCTAGGCGTAGGTGATCATTTTACAAGAAAAACTGTCGAAATCTGTCCAGCGGTTCCTAAGAAGAAGATTTTTTAAGGTTTCGACCATATATGGTAATGGCGGCCATCTTGGTTCTTGCGCTGACCTAATTTTAACAAATCTAAAAAGCAATCATACAACCGAATTTTGGTCAAAATTGGCCAAGCGGTTTCTGAGAAGAAGTCGTTTGAAGCAAAAATTAACGATGACGACGGACGACGAGTGATCCCAATTGATCACCTGAGCCGAACATTTCCTAAATGGGGCGGATAATAGCAGAATAGGTTTGATGTTAGCTGTGTTGACACAGGGTAAAAGAAACTATTCACTACTTTGTAAGTGTAATAAGTGTTACAAGAACGTGTCCACATTAGAGGATTCTTTAATAAATTATGTTTCTATTTTAAATGTACAATTAAGGGGTGATAATAGCCTCTGTTGCTATAATCAATGATTTAAGTAAATTTATGTTTATTTAATACGTCTCTGTTCTAATTAAGTCCCGTTAGATCTACAGTAATGCAAAGAAGATGAATTATCCTCGACCTCTTAGTATACGAACACTTAATGACAGTTGGCTACATATATCAGAAAAGCATTATATATTTGACACATGACATTAGCTAAAAAACTACCACGACTATGACTAAATTTTGTTCATTTTCCATCCGACATGACATCTGTAAATGACCTCAACTTGTTTATTTCCAGTAAACGGCATGTGTTTCTGATCACCTTAAAACATGTTATTTAAATTATTATAGTTTTTTCCGAGATGCAGTATTTTCATATCGGAAATTTTACGCAAAATCTGTTGACCTTTGGGAGTTGGTGGGTGGGGAATATAATAAAACCAAAGAAAAAGTGACCCCAAATAACGCTATTCTATCGACAACACAATTTGAAATGAAACAATCGTTTACCTTGTTAATTATGCCCTGCGCATACACAATTCATATTTATATATGGATTTAGATGTTTAAAGATCTTCAAAAACCCAGTTCCTGATGAATTTGCTTCGGGTTCGTTGAAAACAAAGTAAATGGCGGAAATATGTGTAAGGGACGTTACTCTGTATATTATTAACCCAAACGCTTCCAAAATCCACAAAAATAAAAAAACAGTATATATGAAATGCATATCTTTTACATAAAATACATGAATACATGATTTAACATTTCCTTTCTCCAGTAATGTTTGCAGAATAACATCATGCATGGATATACAGGTACGAATGTAGAGCATTACACGGATAACACCCACTGATTCGACACTTGTATAGATACGATTTTTTCTGTACTGTATATAATTCAGGCCTGCCAAAACCTTTTATCACAAAATCCTGAGACTTTTTATCAATTTAAGATTTAAAACACGCGAAAAACATGTAAATTTCTCGGCATAAGTGATCACCATAACAAGACGATGTGTCGCGCGCAAAATCCAGGTCCGTACCTCAAAGGTCAAGGTCACACTTGCAGTTCATAGGTCAAAAACAGGTATGCAATTTCGTGTCCGAACCGTAATGTCACAACACCTGCAGGGATTTTTAAATAACTTGGCACAAGTGATCACCATAACAAGACGATGTGTCGCGCGCAAAACCCAAGTCTTCAAGGTCAAGGTCACACTTGGAGGTCAAAAGTCAAATTGTGTCGTGTAAATAACTCTGGCACTCATGGACGGATTTTCAAATAACTTGGCACAAGTGCTCACCACAACAAGACGATGTGTAACGCACACAATCCAGGTCTGTGGCCCGAAGGTCAAGGTCACATTTAGAGGTCAAAGGTCAAATCGGTCAATAACCGGTTAATAACCTTTGCATGCCTGGACGGATTTTCAAATAACTTGGCACAAGTGCTCACCACAACTAAATGAGGTGTCGTGCCCTAATCCAGGTACATGGCTCCAAGGTCAAGGTCATACTTAGAGGTCAAAGGACACTTCGTGGGGCATTTATCACTTACAGTGATGTTTCTTCTTATTTTATCTTTTGAATTGTTCCAGAGAAATGTATAAAACATATTCTGGATAAGTTTAATTGTATCGGTTGTTGGAAATTCCTGTTATTAAATTAAAATGATTAAGTTTCGAAAGTGCTAGCTTTTTTATAACCACAATCTTCCCTAAAGGGGTAATTAGTATTCTTTTTGACCAACTTGTAAGTAGTTTTTTTATTTTTACTATTTTAAGATCATAGTTTATATTTATCATTGAAATCCGATTTATTGAAAACCTTACTCCTAGTACAGTGAAAATACCCTTTTCCCAATATAAGTTGTATTCTGGACATAACTGTGTGGCACTTGATTTTTTGATCCGAACTCTTGTCAGCATTTGTCTTAAGGCCGGAGATTTGTGCATATAATTATAATGTCATCATTGTGTGTAAAAGTGAATCTTTGGAGCCATCTAGAGTCAAACTCGTATCATCAGCATATTGTGTTACTAAAAGTTAAATTTTCTCTATATTGATACCTTTAATATCTGTGTTGTTTCTTAGCAACACAGATATACTTCGGCACAAAGAATGAACGGGTAGGGTTACAACGAATCTCCATGACGACAGCCTCTTTGTAAATAGAACCAGTCTGACTTATGTCCATTAACAATAACACAAGACCCAATATTGTAGTAGAACAATTTTATCCAACTGATAATTGAAGGACATAATTAAAAAACATGTAAAATTTGTGTCACGAAATTCCATGAAACGGTATCATAAGCAGTCGCGAAGTCTATTAAGAGAAGTAGCCCTTGAATATTATATTTCTCAGCATGAAATAGTATGTCGTACATCATGAACATTTTGTTTTGATGGAAAATCCGGAGATTGTACACTTAAATCCAAAGATCCGGAGAGCGACTGAAAAAATCCGGATTTTATCCGGAGATTTGGCAGGCCTGTTAATAATTCACGAAAATCCACTACAGGGCGTTAAGTGGGTATAGAATCACCTGGGTAAAACGTCTAAATTTAAAATGAAAAGAAAACGTTTATTGAGTTTCTGTTTTAGATTTACTCTTTTAGTTGGATGATAGCAACATGTTGCACCAAGATTGATCAAGATTTATATGATTTCATTAGGTCTTAGAAATGTCAACATTTAACAAGTTTACTTATTTGATGAATACATATTGACTTTTGTCTCTAAAATTTGTTATATTTGTTATTTGTTAAAGGTGATAAATGCGACCCAACCAATAACGGGCCAATATACCTTACTTGCATAGCTTGAAAACTGACGGAGCATATTGTTGCATAAAACTTGGTAAGGCCCGTTAAAAGGACACACGGCAATCTTGAAGTATTTGAAATGGGTCTCGGATTTATATATCCAGTATAAATTTTACTTTTACCCTGGTTACATTTAAATAAATATTTTTTTAAGTATTCACTATTTATTCTTATTATAATATAAGTTTTAATATATTATTGGTGCAATAATATCAAAAATTAATAATATGCAAAAACAAATGGCTAGAGACAATTCTTATAATTAACATTAATGATTGAACAAATGCAGTGTAGTAGAAAAACTAACGAGACGCCGCTAGTTTTTACAAAATCAAGATTGTCATGTGTCCCTTTAACCTTCGACGCACACAGCGCGTTGTTCTAGAAGGTACGTCTTCCGCTAACATACCCGTCTCGTCAGGTGTACCCCAGGGCTCTGTCCTTGGTTCCATTATGTTTTTGTTATTTTTATATAAATGACCTGCCTGAAAATGTTACATCGCAAGTCCGAATATTCACAAAAAACATTGTTACAGTAGTATATCTGACTGTAGTCAACATAGATGACTGCATGTGTGACACTGCAGCGGGATCTTGACACCCTTAAAACATGGGAGAAAATGTGGGACATGAGTTTAAACCGTGTAAGTGCCAAGTCTTACATATAACTGGGTCTAAATATCCTATTAAACCCATTTATTAATTCCCTCCAAGGAAAAGCAATTGTTGCGGTGTCCGACGCAAAACATATAGGCGTAGACTTCAGCAGCGATCTCTCCTGGAACAAACACATTGCCAGGGGTTGTGTTAACGCTAACAGGACTCCAGGTTTCATCTGGAACAAACACATTGTCAGAGGCTGTGTTAACGCTAACAGGACTCTAGGTTTCTCCTGGAACAAACACATTGCCAGGGATTGTGTTAACGCTAACAGGACTCTAGGTTTCTTAAAGTTTAACATAAAACCAAAACAAGAACACATAAGGACAATTTACAAGATCACATAATCCTCTTGCATTGCTAATCAAAGATCTTTATACCAAAAATAAACCACAAGAGCTTTTAAAAACCCAACATCACTGAGTGATGCAAAAGTAATCTCCAAACCACACACCATATTCTTAAAAACAGTTAAAACGCGCACATTTAGTTGTCTTGTGGTGACATGTTCACGTGAGTAACACTGAAAATAGAAAACTAAACAAATAAATGTCTAAACATTTGCAAAAGAAGCATTCAATTGAATGGAGTGTGGTTATCTAGTTATAAGGCCATATTTGTTCTTGAACAAGTCCATGGACATTGGTGTCATTAAATACTGCATTGCAACGCATGCGCAACGTTATAGCACTAGAAAACCATGCCGCAGACACATGCCATGAAACCCCACTCAATCACATTTTTTTCTGGTACCGTGTCGACCACTTGTAGCTCAATAGCTTCACGCTCAGTATATAAAAGGCAGTGCGCCTTTTATATACTGAGCGTCAAGCAATTGAGCTACAAGTATCCTTTTTATGAAGTCTGTAGTATGAACCGGTCATAGTTTGGACACACGACCTCCCACATGCGAGTCGGGGGGCGTTGTACTATTACGCCATAGTTGAATACGCGTAGCATGTCTTTTAGTGACTAGCTCAGACTAATTCAATTTAAAATCAACATATACGGATATTTGCAGCGCGTTAACCGTTTATTCTTGTAACATTATCAACACATGTTTAAATGACATACAGTTGCGGTGGCCTATTGGTTAGCATTCTTTGCGACTCTTTCAAAAGGTCTCGGGTTCGATTCCAAGTACGGTCACATCTCAGGTAAGTATTATTTTTTACCAACTTGTAAGTAGTTTTTTTATTTCTACTATTTTATGATCATAGTTTATATTTATCATTGAAATCCGATTTGTTGAAAACCACCTTCTTGGTCATGTTTTATTAAAAATCTTACGAGAAGTCTCAACTTTTAAAATCGCTCACTTTTTTCACCTAAGAATTCAATGTAGACAATTATGTTTGCACGTAGTGCAGAAATATCACATGTATAAGAAAATGAAATAAAATCACGTTTATTTGAAAAGTGTAATTTATAGTGAATCATTTAAGAAATTGATTTACGATCAAAATGGTCATAAGTTGTTTCATAAAACGGGGCTTACTCCTAGTACAGTGAAAATACCCTTTTCCCAATATAAGTTGTAGCCTATTCTGGATATCCGAACCAGATAGCCTTAGTCTTGTCAGCATTTGTCTTAAGGCCGGAGATTTGTGCATATAATTCCAATGTCATCATTGTGTGCACAGACATATTAATAAACAGATAGGAAACTTCCTATCTTAACCAATGAAGTAACCAAAAATCACGTGGCACCTTAACTTTTCCTTCTATCTTCTCTCTCAACTATTCACCGATTTTGATGAGAATACATCCAAAAGATTCATAGTGAATAGAAAAATGGTATTATAATAATTTGTGTTTATTTTCAAAATAAGAAATTGTATAAAAAAATGTTTAAAATTTAAAATGTCATAATTTTTCGCTTTTCTCTTAAAAATCAATGTTTTGACATAGTCAAAGTTTCCATCAAACTCCTTTTTTGCTCTCACTGTAAGAGAAAACAAAATACTATCATTGGAAAGAAAATTAAATTTGTGATGGTATTTGGCTTGAATGAAACTTGTATCTATAAAACTCTTCATAATATGTGTGTTTAAAGTTGGGAAATATTTTGTGAAATTTTCGAACTGTGCCACTTAAAATTTACACAATTTTCATAGTGTCAAATATATTTGTTATTATGTCTGTGTTGTGTGTAAACGTGAATCTTTGGAGCCATCTAGAGTCAAGCTCGTATCATCAGCATATTGTGATACTAAAAATTCAATTTTCTCTATAATGATACCTTTAATATGTGTGTTGTTTCTTAGCAACACATATACTTCGGCACAAAGAATGAACAGGTAGGGTGACAACGAAACTCCTTGACGTCTCTGGTATGAACAATGTATGCATAACACTCTTTATGATATGTGTGTTTAACCAGTGAAGTAAGAAGACTTCACTGGTTTAACCTCAGGCAATTTGTGGAATTTTCTGCACTGTGCCATGTGAAATGGAGTTAATTTATTTTGCAGTTTCCTATCTATTTGTTATTAGGTCTGTACAGTGGGAACGCCAGGAACTAATTATTCAGATTTTTTGATCATTTTGATTCTCCGCGACAGGGATTATTTTTTTAGTGTTTGCCGGACTATTTCATTCACAAAAACAACGTTCGAAACGCTTGCGTAAAACAGTGACCAAACGTTTTTTTGGGTAGAAAAAAGTACTTTTTTCAAATTCTCTTGAAAATTCACATACTGCCAGAGGAAGGATTAAACTCATCGTTCATGTTCTTGTCTTTTTTCTCGCTGTTAAAATCTTCATACAAATCGAGATACCAAATAAAAAAAGTGAAGTCGATCGATAAACAGCTGACATTTTGCTCTTTCGCATGTTTGTTGACTGAAATAATTTTCACAATAACACAACATAGACCTAAATTTATTTTTAAAAGTAGGCCATGAAAATGATGGTTATTTTATAAGGAAATGGCTTGTATAAATTAAGTTTTAATTGTAGTAATAAAATATGATTTCTGAAAGGTTTTTGTATGAAGCACACGGTTGAAGGGAGTCTCACTTTTCTGTGTGTAATTTTATGAACGGTCATGAAACGTTTTTTTGGGTAGAAAAAAGTAATTTTTCCAAATTTTGATGAAATTTAACAGGCCTTTAGAGGAAGACTTTTTCTTGACTTTAATGCTTTCGTCTTTTTTCTCGCTATAAGAACAAACTGTAATTATCAATTTGATTAAAAGCTAAAATTTCACATAAATTTTCGAAACGATCGGTAATTTGTAAAAGCCTAGAAATCGTATTTTTAATAAAAAAGAATCGACAAAACACGTAAAAACTTAAAATTCATTCTGTAACAAACGAATCGATGCATTTGTTTATGTGTGTCATCATTATACATTGTCAGTTGAATACAGTTTACATCACTGGTGTCATTTTGACCGCCATCCTGAAATCTGCTCAAAACGCAGTTTGTTTACGTTTTTTGCGCGTGAGGTTTTTAAGTAAATATCACTCCGCGGCGGCTTGGCGCTCCCACTGGTAACCGAGGCTTTCATATGTTAGCCTTCAATTACACGAACTATAATAAGGGCGAAGCTGATACCACACCATCTGTAGAGTTACCTCCCGTACATCATTATTCGCCATTTACTTTTGGAAAAAGACACTTTCCCAACAAGAAATTCAGTTTGGTTAAAGTAAGGTAAGGATTAGTAGTAATGATCAATACTGGAATTTGGATAAAAGGAGAATAACGTGACATAATGTGTTGCTCTGTAAGTCTAACTATAATAAGTAAATCGTAATAGAATAACCTTTATTTTCCTATCAAGCCTTCAAGGACCATCTCTGGCAACGCAATCACTGTATACAATAGGTAGGCCGCATGTTTTTCAAATGTTCAGAAAATCAAAGTAGGATTTATTTTGTTAGAAAGATACATTGTTTTTACAAGATGTTCATTAAAAAAAAATATTGCAAAAAGTTAAAAAATATTTCTCGCCATCCCTGGCCTGGGGCCCTTTAACCCGCTTGTGCTCTTTTGCGCGACCCTTGATTGTAATAAATCTAATATATTCATGAATAGGACATGTGCACCTTTTTATTGACACTGTTCATATGGGTTTCCAGACCAATGGTTTTCAAAGTTTTTAGCAGACACAAATCGAGGGAATGTCAAAACATGCGGCCTACTTATATATAATAATGAAACATATATAACGTAACATCTACTTAATTCTGATTCATACCACAAATGACTTAAAAGATAATGAAAATAAATCAACCTTTTACATAATATCAAAAAGGTGACCAGGGTCTGCCGATTTTGCCCCCTCCAAAATGTATGTTTTTTCCCCCCATTTCAGACTAAAAATTCCCCCCAGAAAAAAACAATTATAAAACAAAATTCTGGTTAGTTACGTAAAATACTGCGTACAAACTGTATTTAATACAAATAAAACATGTAGACTATTTAAAACAATGCTTATAATTAAAATTATGGCCACAAAATAATACCCCCTTTCCTGTAAAATCACGCTGAAATTCCCCCACCCAAGGGTATGGGTCGCAGTCCCCCAAAACAGTTCGACAGCCCTGGTGACCCTAGACCAATGATGTTCTAATTGTGACAATAATAATAATAACAACAAACAGGAATACACTGGTTGTCAGATTCTAGCCTTGCAGATCACTTAAAAAACATACAAAACAAAAACATTATTGACTGTAATATTAACATTAGAATTTCTACATCAATTCATCAATATGAATAGATATTTGTGTATTTATTGTAATAATAAAGGATAATACATTTCTGCATGTAAAAAAATCGACCACAAACCAGTTCAGTCACAGACCTACATGTAATAACAATTGGTATTGGGTCTGTGGTTCAGCCTAGGAATTGTTTTAACTTGTATTTTTTTTTTTCAGAAATGAAATAACCCGCTTCTTAGACATGTTGTCATAAGAATACAATAATGGTCAAATTTAAGTTTATTTATGAATACTTAAACTGTCAAGATTCTGTCAAAGTAGTGCCATTCTCGGAGTGGATATACATGTACATATATAAAACTGTTCATTTGATCTCATTTGATAACTTTCTAGAGTTGTCGCACATACACAGTATCACGCCCATATAAACTTCCGCTGCTGGTTCGAATCCTACTTGTAAATGAGAATTTGCTGTTAAAATAGAATATGCGGGAGGTACAGTACAGCTCACGCGCAACCCAAATTTTACTCGATTCTACACCAGAGTTATTCCGCGTAAAATCCAATTAACCATGAGTGCACACCTGTGGTGATTTATTAATGGAAAAA
Source organism: Cyrtodaria siliqua (assembly GCA_037043455.1). Classification (NCBI taxonomy): domain Eukaryota; kingdom Metazoa; phylum Mollusca; class Bivalvia; order Adapedonta; family Hiatellidae; genus Cyrtodaria; species Cyrtodaria siliqua. The sequence goes on from JAWPHD010004625.1 coordinate 59,174, forward strand.
AACTGATTTTTCAGACAAATTTTCGGGGGAAGTTTTCCGACAGCGCGCTTGAAAAAGCCAATCGCCAGAAAAAGTACAAACAATGAGACGCCAAGTGCATCTTTTCTGTGCAAAGTTGACACGACTGATATAAATACAATGAATAAATTTCGAATTGAACACATATTTCAAACTTGTAATGCATTTAGTTACAAGTTTTGTTTTTTCTGTTGTCCAAAAGTCACACATCTTCAACCGACATAAATAACCATAATCCTTGGCCATGTATGTACCTTTTAACAAGGCGGCACTAACAACGGGTTTATGACCCGGAATTCTTTACAATTTTTTCTGATTATTTCTGACTAAAGAACCCATCGATGTATTAATAATTAACAGCAGAATAGTAAAATTTGTTACAAATAACGATTAATTAAAGATTTAATTATAATTTCGAGTATAATAATTACTAATTGAATTTTATGTTCGGTCGCCGCAAAGCTGGTAATAGGAACCGCCATATAACTATCGTGACCCAGTAGGCCTATACATAATCCGGGCATTCAAATTTTTCCACATCCGCTTTTCCAAAACAAAAGTAAAATTGTCTTCTGTCGCGATTTTTTTAAGTTATTGAATAATTATGCATTAAAATGACTGCAATTAGAAAAAGTTGCACCCTTTACCTGTGCAGTTTCGAATCGGAAAACTCCGAGTTTGTCTACGCGAAGTATCGTGGCGCAAGTACGCTGAGAGCTTATCGCGTAGCTGATTCCCACTCCGAGTAGTTTATCATCAGAACTCTGTGTAATTACACGATTTGTAACTCTGCGTGAAAGAGTAAAGTGTGGGTTTCGCGTGAGCTGTACTGTATACAGTAAAAGTGGGTGGTCTGCCTCCCATAATCCCATAAAAATCGAACGTCCTATATATGGCCTAAAACTTTGCTGAAAATGACGTAAAACATCATTCAACCAACCGACCGTTATTGCCTCGTTAAGATGATATGGCCTTCATTTTTCACCTGATCTTTACCAAACTTGGCCATTGGAGTGTTGATATCAATGAAAGCTTTTACAATCTTGAAAACCAGCCAGATCGGACCAGTAACACCAGATGTATGACCCTTGATTTAGTTAAATATGCTATTGTTTGCCTCTTTAAGATGATAGGACCTTTTTAGTCTCAACTTTTCGAAGAAAAAAAAGAGACATATTGTTTCTTTTCCGACGGCGGCGGCAAATGCGTAAACGTTCCAAGTTTTGCGTTTAGGTAATTTTTTCACAAACTGTATGCGCTAGGCCTTTCAAACTTTGCTTATAGTTGTATCTTGGGTGGTACATCACAACGTGACAAAGCAAATGTGGATGTGACCTTGACCTTCAAAGCAAAGGGCAGATAGTCTTATAATTTTTACCTTCAACTTTTGTGTTGAGGTCAATTTCTCGCAAACTTCATGCACTACACCTTTCAAACTTTGCTTATAGTTGTATCTTGGGTGGTAAATCACAACGTGACAAAGCAAATGTGGATGTGACCTTGACCCTCCAAGCAAAGGGCAGATAGTCTTATAATTTTTACCCTGAACTTTTGTGTTTAGGTCACTTTTTCACAAACTGTATGCACTAGACATTTCAAATGTTGCTTATAGTTGTATCTGCAACGTGACAAAGCAAATGTGGATGTGACCTTGACCCTCCAAGCAAGGGGCAGATAACTTAATAATGTTTACCTTCAACATTTGCGTTTATGTCACTTTCTCGCTATAATCAGTTGTCCATCACTTTAATGCAAAATTTAGTAGAATTGGGATGCATGCTTAATGTTATCCTTAGAGTGTGTGGATAACCGTTCCAAGGCATGCCAAAGCTGAAAATGCTCAGGAGCCTCAAAATTAGGTCAAAGGTTAACTGAGTGCAAAAAAATTATATATGGTTCTAATAACTAAAATAATGTTGAATGTCTAGCATTTATTCTCCCAAAAATAAGCATCTTTGTGTAAGATACATTTTACAGTAAACAGACATAGCAAAATTAAGGCAGACAGATTATAAAAAAGATTAGGTCAAAGGTTAATAAGTGCATTTTAAATGCAGTTAAATGGAAAATATTCTGATTGAAACACGAATCCAACCAAACAATCATTGAAAACCACTTGTTTTGAAATTGTTTTACACAACAATTTACATCATTATGTACGACTGACATACAAAACTGCCCTGCTTAAAGTTTCCTGAAAGGTTTGTTTATTCAAAATATTAAGGATTTGGTAGTTTCAGTGTTTTATTCATGGAAAATTAAATACAACGATCTTTACTGTGAACTATTTCTTCTCTCTGAAAGTCAACGTTATTTTTGCGTGCTAAATATTGACGTCTACATGATTTCCACAGGCAATGGCATTACACACACATGCAGGTGTGCACTTGAGGTTGGGAGGTTGGCTTTAAAACACTTGCAGCTGATGGATCTGCATTTTGTCTTACAAGTTCTAGTGTTGGAAATCGGTTGAAATTTCATGATCGATCATCAGAATTTTCAACCAACCGATGATCGATCATTCATCGATTAAACATGGCTTCCATATAAGACACCAGTGTAAGCCTTTTTCAGACTATAATGAAGAAAATAAACACATTTCAAGCATTTTCTGGTCATTAAGCAATTGAATGAAACTGGCCATGCATTTATTTTAAATATAAATTGTGTTACCACTTTAGAGATATATGATTATTTGTTGCAAAACCAAAACTTTTTAGTGCAAGAGAATGAAATAAGTTATAATTTTGCAACAACCGAGTAAACTCAATCATAAAAAGCTGTAATCGATTAATTGGAAAAAAGGCTTAACTGACCGAAGCTCGATCAAATTGATTAATCGGAACAGCACTAGGTAAGCACAGCTAATCAGCTGAATGCAGGCGTGAGGGATGGCAGGCAAGCGCTTCCAAACAACTTCAAGCCCATTTTGACCTTCTGTCCAGCCTATTGTGTCTGTTGGCAAGTTACCTTCCATTTCCAAGATGGGTTCACTAGCTCTGATCCAACATTTTGCTTGGTAATTTGCTCGAGACACATGAAGTACCAAGGCGTAACTTGTAGGCGGCAACAGGTCTAAGGCTCGTTCACCTTTGACAAAAAGTGTATGTCTTGCACCGTCAGTACTTGTTACAGTCGTCATTCAGTGCGTGGTCCAGTGGTAGAGCGCCGAACTCATAATCGAGAGGTCGTGGGTTCTATCCTCGCCTCGGCCACGCTATTTATCCTTGAGCAAGATAATTAATCCACATTGCTTAGTACTGGCTCTACCCAGGAAGCCATCGAGAGTGATTAATCTAAGTTGCAATAACTTGTTTCGCAATCGATGTAAAATAAATATGTTTAAACTATTTAATCCATAGAGAAGACATACATATTTCTCAGCGATACCAGTGTTTCCATCCCATCCAATATCAGTGAGAATATCCGGGTACATCATAAACTTCCTCCAACAAGTCTTCTTACTTTTTCCTGAAATTGAAGATGTCATGTCGCATCTGGTAAGTGCATGGAATCCAAGAATGTTTGATCGCACAGTTGGGGGTGATTGTTGTGCTGGATAGCATTTCGTTTTCTGGGAAGTTCCGACAGCATCCAGAGTTCAACATTCAGTCCGCCAAGATGGCATACATGTATCAGCAACAGAAATACGTCACTTACACAACATTATAGCTATTCACAGTTCTTGCAGCATCCAATGCGTGCAAGACAAGTCTTTTATCAGCCTCCTCATGATTTGATGATACATGTAGCTGGGTTACCTCTCGCCTATTCGAACTGGTTTTAAGTATATCTTCAAACCCTCCACCAACAATAAGTTTGTTGTCTTGTGGCAATTTTTCCGCTTTTGCTTGTAAATGTTCTGATAGAAACCTTGCCAGATCAGCTTTATTGTCGTCCAAGGATATAAACTGATACCATACCTGTGGCAAAGGAACATCAGGTCCTCTTATCACTCTTCGAACAGGTTTTCGTTTACCAGTGCGTTTCTTCCTGGTGGTAGTCTTAATTGAGATGTTTCCGATGTATCTATCGAAAACCACATCAACTCTGCTTGTGTTCTTGTCAAAATGCTTCAAGACACCTCTTACAAATATAGATGCATAGTCTCCAAATGAAATTCACCCTTTTAGTTTCCCCAACGACGAATCATAGCATGCCCGCCAATCAGTTTGCATGTTTTACCTGTGTGCTGCTAGGAAGTTCATCTGGTAAATACAGGTTAGAATCTCTAGTCAAGATACTCAACATAGAGCCGTCAGTCTTTGCGAGTGGAATAGGTGATAATTCGTGTTCAACACTGAAGCAATCTCAATATTTCTGCCAGCATTTGATGCTGTTAAGAGTCGCTGAAGGAGTTTTCTGTCTGCTTTCAGGTCTAGTTACACTAAATCAACAGAATGTGCTCGCCTGGTGCAGTTGAAAGTAGTTCTGTATTAAATAGTGCTAATCTTTTTTTCTTTAAAAACTTTTTTTAGTGCTGGTTCCTGTTATTTTTTGGCTCTTACTGTATTCTGGACATGTTGTTGATATTTGGAAATGCAGCTCATCATGTTTTTGACAGTTTTTTATATAAATTTGAGAAGTGAAAGTAGACAGGGTATGAAATTGCAAGGGGTAAAAATAGTGTTGACCTTTGACCCGGTGTTAGTATACAACTGAAGAAATGTTTCTTAGAAGGTATTAAAGCCCCTATTTCCTTGTTGATGTTTAATAGCAGACATGTTTATTTGCATGATAAAATAAGTTTCCCAGAATTCTAACGAGGTTTGAGTTTTTAACAGGTTGTCAACATTCTAACTTTACTATGGAAGGGCAATGGAGACTCATTTAGGCTATTATAACCTATAAGGAGAAATCATGTATTTTTCAGAATTGCATAAAAAATGATTTTCTAGGCATTTATTTTGTTTGAATAGGTGAGTTGAACTCAGAAACAGAGAAAAAATATCATTTTCAGACTTTTAGACTATTTTAGAGTGTTTTTGGCAACTTTTCCTCAAATTTTCTGATTTCCCCTAAAAATGTGATATTTTTATTTTTTTTGGAATTTTTGTGAAAGATATATGGCAAAATGTGTGGTATACATACTCAGGGATGTGAAACAAAGCCACCAGAGTTGATTTGATGAGAAAATGTTGAACGGTTGCTGAGATATTGCTTTTTTTATTATTTCTTAATTTCTCGACAAAATCGACTCGATTTAGTGCATGGTCAAGCGCAGGTAAATCGCAATAATTTCAAGATAAAGTCATTCGGCATTGCGAAACAAGTCAAAATGTTCTTTTATTAAGTTGTTAGGTTGAATCGACCAGTTTAAATAAAAAAACATGACGCAAAAATAATCCATTATAGGTCTAATTACACTAAATCAACAGAATGTGCTCGCCTGGTGCAGTCGAAAGTAGTTCTGTATTAAATAGTGCTAATCTTTTTTTCTTTAAAAACTTTTTTTAGTGCTGGTTCCTGTTATTTTTTGGCTCTTACTGTATTCTGGACATGTTGTTGATATTTGGAAATGCAGCTCATCATGTTTTTGACAGTTTTTTATATGCATTTAAGAAGTGAAAGTATACAGGGTATGAAATTGCAAGGGGTAAAAATAGTGTTGACCTTTGACCCGGTGTTAGTATACAACTGAAGAAATGTTTCTTAGAAGGTATTAAAGCCCCTATTTCCTTGTTGATGTTTAATAGCAGACATGTTTATTTGCATGATAAAATAAGTTTCCCAGAATTCTAACGAGGTTTGAGTTTTTAACAGGTTGTCAACATTCTAACTTTACTATGGAAGGGCAATGGAGACTCATTTACGCTATTATAACCTTCATGACTTGCGTTTTCAGTTTGCTTTTGACTGTCATTGTGGCAAATGACTTCAATTTTGTCATTTTCATTAGTTCAAAAAATCCTGTCACTTTTTTCACTAATCTTGATTCAACCGTTTGAATAACACTGGCTATTCCTTTGGTTCTAGCTCCTAGAAGGTCGTATGCCACTTTAGTTGATGCGATATCCTTTGTTGCAATGGAAATCAACTGCTCACTCTGTCATATTGGGGTATCTATCTCTACTGTGGTTTCCTCAGTTATCTCCTCTATTGTATGTCCAGCACGACAGAAAATTTCAAATATGTCTAGCTGCTTTAGTAAAGCTTTCACATGACTTTCATCTAACGACACGCGAGTTGAAAGTGAGTCGTTTCTTGTGAACGTGTGTTCATATTTCATATAGGGGAAACAACTGTGGATATTGAACGCGTACATCTACTGAAATAATAGGTTGTAAATAGAAAATTGCATTAGAAATGCAATGTGTTTTAGAAGACATGTTCTGTGGCATTTTGACTGAAATTGTCACAGGGAAATAAATAAAAGGAAGGCGACAATGCAATACACTTAACTTAACACAAATATTATTTTAAAAAATCGGGGTTACATCATTGCCACAGCCATCGTTAAATATTAATTTTCACTTTGTAAAATTTCCTTATTTTAATTGTTCGTTTTTCTCCTTTAGATTAAGTTACCGTATAGATTAATCTATTTTAGATTTTCTTAAAATTCAGTTTTTTAGATTTCAAATATTTTGAAATGATGGGTCCTTAAAAAGAAGTATGAGTCAGGGACTCGGGATGCGCAGCAAAATGAAACACTGATACATGTATATACATGCAGGTTTCATGCAAAATATACGTGTTTAACTCTTCCTAGTCAATATAAGTATATAGTATCCACAAAACCTAAATATTAAAAGAAAAGCCAATTCCTGTCTAAATATTATTAAACTATTTCTTATATCTCGTATTTTCCATTGCATTTGTTTGTACTTATTGACCTTTATTTGAATAAAATGGTCGAACGTACGAACAGAAAGAGTTTTAAAAAATCTGTATAAATGCTATCGAAAGTAAAATATATCAAAATGAAAGTAATTGAATGTGTAATTAGTTATGCATAAATGACGATGATTTAATTACATAGCGATTTTGCCGATTTTTGCACTCATTTGACCTTTGACCTCTTTTTTTACCTTAATATGCAAATTCACGAATGACATGCGTCAGAACCATGATGTATACACATTATACAAACACATTATATTAGTCAAACAATTCTACTAAATTTCGCCATCACACTCAAAAATAAGCGTCTTTTCGTGGTTTGGACCACTGATTACTAACTGTATGCACTACACCTTTCAAACTTTGTTTATAGTTGGGTGGTACATCGCAACGTGACAAAGCAAATGTGGATGTGACCTTGACCATCCAAGCAAAGGGCAGATAACCTTATACTTTTTACCTTCAACTTTTGTGTTTAGGTCACTTTTTCACAAACTGCACGAAGACCTTTCAAACGTTTGCTTGTAGTTGTATCTTGAGTGATACATGTACATTGCAACGTGACATACATAGAAAATGTGGATGTGACTTTGACCCTTCAAGCAAGGGGCAGATAACTTTAGGTCACTTTCTCACAAACTTTATGCATTATACCTTTCAAACTTCGCTTAAATGTAGTTGTTTCTTGGGTAGTACATCACACCGTGTCAAAAAGCAAATGTGAATGTCACGCGACCTTCACCATCCAAGCAAAGGGCAGATAACTTTAATTGTTACATTTACAGAACTTTCTCATGAACTATAATTATGCACTAGATGCTTTAAACATAGTTTATAGCTTAATCTTTGGAAGACAATTCATTCTATTTTGACATAGTTGTGTCTTGGGTATTGCATCTTTTTGGACGCATGGATTTCATCTATGACTTTGACCTACTTTTTGAGATGATTTTTTTCTTATTTTTAGCTCGACTATTCGAAGAATAAGAGAGCTTATGTAATCACCCCGGGGTCGGCGTCGGCGTTGGCGTTGGCGTCGGCGTCCCACATCAAGTTTTGCGTGTAAGCTGTGTTAACAAGTCTATATCTCTTACATTTCTTATCCTAGCACAACCAAATTTGCTCATGGGCTTCCTTATTGCATTATATTAAGGGCTGCATAAGCAGTTTTGGTTCCTGTAACCCATGGGCTCCCATGGAACCTAAATTATGATTGCCCATAAAATGTGTCCCATTTCACATCAAATTTTGCGTGTAAGCTGTGTTTACAAGTCTATATCTCTTACAATTCTTACCCTAGCACAACCAAATTTGGCCATTAGCTTCCTTATAGCATTATCGTAAGGGCTGCTTCAGTAATTATGGTTCCTGTAACCCCTGGGCTCCCATGGCCAAATCCTTAAAATATGTCTGTTTCACATCAAATTTTGCGTGTAAGCTGTGTTTACAAGTCTATATCTCTTACATTTATTGTCCTAGCTGAACTAAATTTTGGAATTGGTTTCCTTATAGTATGTTGTAAAGGGTTGGATAAGTAATTTTGTCTTCTGCAAATTCTGGGCTCCCATGGAACCCAAATTGTGATGGCCCATAAAATGTGCAATAAAGGCAGATCTAGGTTTGCATGTGAGCATGTATATATCTATAATTTTGGTTTGGGATTATCATTATGCATCTTATTACTTCACCCATATTGGGGCATGGGCTCCGTCCTCCCTCCACCCCACCCCCTATCCCCATTCCCCTCCACAGTTGTTTTTTTTACTATTTCTGTGTTGTTTTAGTCAATTCTTATTCATATATGTTGCCCCCACTCCCCTCCTCCCCCTCCCCCTCCCCCCTCCCCCACACACACATTGTTGCAGCCTTGTTTTTTGATGGTATATACTAGCTATAAATTTATTATTCTCTGAAAAATCGAATAGTCGAGCTGCGCTGTTCTCCGACAGCTCTTGTTTTTTTTTATAGAATGGCATTTTGTTTTTAAACAAATGCACTTAAATGTCAGCGCACGGTAAACTGCATTGTTTTTAGTTATTAAAATGTTTACAAACTTTCATTTAAGCATCATTTATCTTTTATTTTTAAGTCCCGCTCCCGTACACATGCGTGCGAGCATCTGCATGATCCTCCCTGCTGTGTTTTCTATGTTCCCACTCCTCTCCTTATTTGATTATCATAATTTATTTAGTCGAGTCACGCATATCTTATTGTCAGACTCTGTAATGACAAAACAGTCACATACTGTTGAATGCAACGTTTAGATACCATACTAATGTGTTTGTGAATGTAATTTCAGGACGTGTCCAGAGTGCTGACTGCAAACTGACTTTAGTACCGTTTAGTTTACTACATTTACAGTTATCGACGCTTGACACTGTTGTGAAGCAGTGTGTTGTTGTGAAGCAGTGTGTTGATAAACTGTTACAACGAAATACAGATGGGGTCAAACATTGAATACAAGTCTTTAACATGCCCAGTGTGTGATGGAGTATTCTCCAACATCTCGTTACTTGTACAGCATATGGAAACACACACTGGAGAGAAACCATGTCAGTGTTTAATATGCATACTATTTATGCATCCTCTACACATGAACAGCCACTTTACAAAACAAGCTGGACATAGCTCAAATGATTCCGCTAATCTTGAGGTACAAATAAAGAAACAACTAGATGGCGAAGAGAAATTGTTTTGCCAGTTCTTTTTACGGATATACAACGAAATAAAGCAATCTGAACACATGAAAAGTCAATTTGAAAACATCTCAGACTTAGGACATGTAAGCAGTGAAGATAGACAATCAGAGGAGACAGCAAACGCGGCAAACACTATATCTGAAGAAATTGATAACAATGCTGGCGACTTTGAAGATGCACCGGATGAAATGTTATACACAAATGAACAATTTGTAGACCAAAATCAAATTATCATCACTGAAGAGGTGATTACTCAGCCCTATTGTTATGAGGATATGACTATCGTGTCAGAAGAGGTTCTTCATGTAAGTAACAGTCTTTCTAAGCAAACTTATAATCAGACACAGCTGAGACAGGACCATGTTTGTCAAAATCAAAATTCCATAGATCTACAAACAGGTATGGTCACAGCTTCACTAGACACACATGACTCGGTTGTTAATGACATTCTGTTAAAATCACATGCAAAACAAGAAAGAGTTATTCCAAAAATTGTTGAAGGCGCTGTTGTAACTGTTATAACTCATCGTGACGTATCAACTCTCAAAGATTTGTTTAAGTGTTCGATATGTGAGCATACTTATTTTATTAACAGCAACGATCTTGAACGTCATATGTCCTCCCATACTGAGAAAAGCTCCAGATCCAAAGCTGTTAAAAGTAACCGAACCACTGATAATAGTAGACATTCTAGATTAAAACATCTTAAAAGTAAAGGTACGACGAAGACAGATATTAGCTCAAGACCCAATGCTCTTGAAAGTGACGCGTCCACAGAGGCTGTAACACCATGTAGACCAGGTGATGTTGAAAGTCACGCGTCTACAGATGGATTGCCATTTAGACCATGTGATGGTGCAAGTCTCGTGACCACTGATGCCGGAACACCATACACACCAAGTGATGTTGAAAGTTGCCTGGCCACTGCTGCTGGTGGTATTGTAAGTCACGTGACCACTGATGCTGGAACACCATACAAACCAAGTGATGTTGAAAGTTGCCTGGCCACTGCTACTGGTGGTATTGAAAGTCACGTGACCACTGATGCTGGAAAACCATACACACCAAGTGATGATGAAAGTTGCCTGGCCACCGATGCTGGTGGTATTGAAAATCATGAGTCCGCTGATGATGGAACGCTATTTAGACCAGGTGATGTTGAAATTCAAGTGACAGCTAATACTAAAAACAGTTCTAAGTCAGAAGAACTGGAGAGACTCATCGCAAGTCACAGTAAGAACATATTAAATAAATGTGATTTATGTGGCAAGAAAATCGTGAATTTAAGAAGACACATGGAGAAACATCTTGGAGAGAAAGCGCACAAATGTCATTTGTGCGACAAGGCATTCTCACAAAAATATCAATTGAAACTTCACATAGACACTCATAAGTACAACCATACCTGTCCAATTTGCAATATTCAATTCACAAAGTTGCACAATCTTCAGAAGCATATATCTGTACATACTGCACATGATTATTATGAGCTGGTTGATCAGGAAAGCGACGTAATTGTTTCTACGGGAGGCAAACAACTGATATGTCATGTTTGTGGGAAGTCTTTCCCGAAACTCAGTGCTCTAGCCAGTCACAGTGTGGTGCATACTGGTGAGAAAAGCCACGTTTGCCATGTTTGTGGAAAACGGTTTTCGCAGATGGGATATCTTAAGACGCACATGAATATACACAATGGAGTGAAACCACATACGTGTCATGTATGTCAAAGAGGGTTCACGTCAAAATCTAGCCTTACTAGACATGAACTCATTCATGGAAATGAGTTAAAATTCAAATGCCACGTTTGTAATAAGAAGTTTGGTCGGTCATCTTATCTGAAAAACCACATGATGATACATACTGGTGAAAAAAACCACCAGTGCAGTTTGTGTGAAAAGCGGTTTGGCACACATGCCAACCTTACGAGGCATGAGAAGACGCATATGAAATGCATTTAGTTCAAGATTTGGGACACATGCCAGCCTTACGAGACACGAGAAGACGCATATGAAATGCATGTAGTTCAAGGTTTGGCACACATGCCAACCTTACGAGACACGAGAAGACGCATATGAAATGCATGTAGTTCAAGGTTTGGCACACATGCCAACCTTACGAGACACGAGAAGACGCATATGAAATGCATATTGTAGTTCAAGAAACTATTTCAAATTAGCTCATTGTATTTATAAATGTCTACAAATTAATATACTGAATGGAAATGAAAACGCGTAGTGGGTATTTCCGCTATATATTGTATGTTTAAAATGCTACTGCTAATCGAATGGTACAGGGTGAAATTAGGCCTGTCCTTTCGAAAAGAGGGTTTAAACAGCACCGAACACACCAATGGTTACCCTTTTAAGTTTCATTATCGACAGAATGCGCATTTGGCTCAACAGGTGAGCAAACAGGCTTAATCAATTTGCAATCTCTTAACATTAAACACAATACTGAAGTGACTTTTTCAAGCGAATCTTCAACGTTTATGAATTTCGTGTAATAAAGTATACTTTGATTAAAAGGTTTACTACATGACAGAGTTGTCCTTTCTGTAATTAATTGTAGGCCCTATTTAGATCACATGAGCCAAAGGCTCAATTGGGATCACTCTTCGTCCGTCCGTCCGTCCGTCGTCGTTAACTTTTGCTTCAAACGACTTCTCCTCAGAAACCGCTAGGCTAATTTTGACCAAACTTCATATGGATGATCCATAGCTAAATGCTTTTTAGATTTGTTAAAATTAGATCAGCGCGACATCCAAGATGGCCGCCATTACCATATATGGTCGAAACATTAAAACATCTTCTCAAGAACCGGTTGACAGATCTTGACAGTTTTTCTTTTAAAATGATCGCCAACGCCTAGACTATTAAGTTTATTCAAATAAAGTTCCCAGGGTCAACAATGACCTTGCCCTGGGGGTCCAAAGTTTGTATACTGATATTTTACATGTTTTTCATAGACTTGTATCGGAAAAAACTTTAAAAAATCTTCTTCTCTGAAACTACAAGTGCCAGATGTTCAATATTTTGCATTTGCTATAAGCTTATGGTCCTCTACCAAGTTTGTTCAAACGGTGACCCTTGGGTTACATTTGGCCCCGCCTCAGGGGACACCTGTTTTACATAGACTTGTATAGGGAAAAACTTCCCTGAAACTGCTTGAGCCAGATGTTTAATACTTTGCATTTGCTATAAGCTAATGGTCCTCTACCAAGTTTGTTCAATTGGTGACCCTGGTTTCAAATTGGGCCCCGCCCCGGTGGTCACAGTTTTACATAGATTTATATAGAAAAAAATCAAAAAATATTTTCCTTTGAAACTACAAGAGCCAGAGGTTTAATATTTTGCATTTACTCTAAGATTATGGTCCTTTACCAACTTTGTTCAAATGGTGACCCTGGGGTTACGTTTGGCCCCGCCTCAGGGTTCACATGTTTTACATAGACGTATAGGGAAAAACTTTTCTGAAACTGCTTGAGCCAGATGTTTAATATTTTGCATTTGCTATAAGCTAATGGTCCTCTACCAAGTTTGTTCAAATGGTGACCCTGGTGTCATATTTGGCCCCGTCCCGGGGGTCACCGTTTTACATAGACTTAGGAAAATAATAAAAATATTTTCGTCTGAAATTACAAGAGCCAGAAGTTTAATATTTTGCATTTACTATAAGATTATAGTCCTTTGCCAAGTTTGTTCAAATGGGGACCCTGGGGTCACATTTGGCCCCGCCCCGGGAGTCACAGTTAAAAATAGACCTGTATAGGAAAAAAATCAAAAAATCTTCAACTCTGAAACTACAAGAGCCAGAGGTTTAATATTTTGCACGTACTATAAGAGTATGGTCCTTTACCAAGTTTGTTCAAATGGTGACCCTGGGGTCATATTTGGCCCCGCCCCGGGGGTCACGGTTTTACATAGACTTGTATAGAGATATTTTTTTTAAATATCTTCTCCCATGAAACTGCAAGAGCCAGAGGTTTAATATTTTGCATTTACTATGAGCTTATGTTCCTTTACCAAGTTTATTAAAATGGTGACCCTGGGGTTACATTTGGCTCTGACCCAGGGGTCACATGTTTTACATAGACTTGTATAGGGAAAAACTTAAAAATCTTCTTCTCGAAACCACAAGGCACGCAGCTCTCATATATTACATATAGCCCTGGGATCACATTTGGCCATGCCCCAGAGGTTACACTCCAGCACCTTCATTTTGTATTTGATATTTACCAAACTTAGTCAGTGTCTTTATATCAATGTTGGTAAACAACAGAGGCTACATTTCTTGAACAATCTTAACCAAACTTGCACAGATTGTATATGACCAAAATATTTCGATAATGGACCATTACTCAGGTGATCGATATAGGACCTTCTTGGCCCTCTTCTTGTTCAAAACATCCATATATATCTGGAATATTACGTGGAATTAGGTGTATATAACAGTGAAGTATATGCAGTTTTTAGCTCAACTGATCAGAGATCAGCAGAGCTTATGCCGTGGTGCGGTGTCCGTCGTCCGTCCGTAAACATCTTTTTGTAGCGACTACCCCTCTGAAACTACTGAATGGATTTTCATGAAACTTTACAGAAATGTTGCCCATGAAGTCTAGTTGATCCTAGCAGAAATTCATGTTGATGTGAAATCCAAGATGGCTACCAAATCTAAAAATAGATTTTTAAAAAACAAGTTTGTAGCGACTACTTCTTGAAAGCTCTAAGTGATATTGATATTAGACTTTTACTAAAATGATCAGCATGACATGATGTTGGTCCTTGTCGAAATCGTTTTGATTCGACGTTAAACATGGCTGCCAGCGGCCATCTTTGTTTACATAGAGTTATATAATGAAAACTTGTAGTGACTACTCCTCTGAAAGTACTTGACGGATTTTCATAAAACTTCAGGATGGCCGCCACAGCTATAAGTGATATTAATATAAGACTCTTTCTAAAATGATCAGTATGACATGGTGTTGATCCTTGTCAAAAATTATTTTGATTTGACGTTAAACATGGCCGCCAGCGGCCATATTCGTTTACATAGAGTTATATAATGAAAACTTGTAGCGACTACTCCTCTGAAACTACCTGACGGATTTTCATGAAACTCCACACGAATGTTGCTCTTGATGTCCAATTGATACTAGCAAAACTTCAGGTCGGCCGGAAATTCAGGATGGCCGCCACAGCTAAAAATAGATTTTCAAAAAACAAGTTTGTAGCGACTACTATTTGAAAACTATAAGTGATATTGATATGGGACTTTTTCTAAAATGATCAGCATGCCATGATGTTGGTCCTTGCCGAAAATCGTTTTGATTCGATGTTAAACATGGCTGTCAGCGGCCATCCTTCGTTTACATAGAGTTATATAATGAAAACTTGTAGCGACTACTCCTCTGAAACTACTTGACGGATTTTCATGAAACTTAACAGGAATGCTGATCTAGCTATCAAAAACCTATCAGTAGAGCTTCAAGGTCATTGACCTCTTGTTTTGATTATGCGTTTTTTTTCCTTTCAGTATATAATGTATGTTCAAATTTGACAGAAACATGTTGCATGATAAATAAAATTATACCGAAATATGTTTATTTACACAATATTTTGTGTTATTACATTTTACAAGTCTACCGGCCAAAGGCGACCAGAGCGCTTAGACTATGGTATTTATCAATTTTCCGATGTGTGTGATTGAACAATTCCAAAAAAAACTGCTTAGAGATTTTAATGAAACTGCAAATTAACATGATCATTTGACATGACCATTGAAACCTACTTTATTACATTGGGTGACACGATTTGGTTAATCTATATCAAGATTAATTTTTTTAACCAAATGTTTAAGAATTTTTTTATTGTTATTTTGCATACAACATTACATTATAAAACAATTACTACACAAATTTAAACAGCACATAACAGTGAAATTGCATAACACTGTTTAAATCATAATAAATATATTGTATGACTATGTTGGCCTGTTTCTATAAAGGTATTTTCCATTAAAAATACCCGAGCCCACAGAAAGGCAATTTAATAAACAGCTATGGGTGAACACTATTTTCCGTTCTTTTGGTTCTTTAAACTGAAGTTTGTATGTATGGATGGGTGCCACTACCAGAAACCACAGCTTCCGCTTCCTGCAGCCATTAACTCTCATCCAGTACTACCAGTCTTCATTCCTCCCAAGCACCATCCGACTATGAAATGTGCTTCTCGCTAATCTGGTATGCATTTCCTCCTCCATTGATTCGTTCAGACGGACTGACAAACCACCAACTACTATAATATACAGCGATGTTTTAGCCGTTTTTACCCTCGCCCATCTGTACAGTAGCATTGTTTATTCATTGTGGCAAGTGTGGAAGAAAATCATAAAACATTGAAGTTATGAACCGGACACGAAAATAGCACGGACTGACAGTCCAAACGCTCTAGGCTCCCGCTGAACAACACCTAGTGCATGTAAATTAAAAAAATTCTGAATGCAGACCTAAAGCAAAAAAAAAGGTAAACATGCTAAGTGTGACCTTGACCGTGTGGTCAAAAGTGATTGAATATATGATAGAATATTACTGAAAGCAGACCTAAATGTAAAAAACAACAACAAAAAAACTTGTGACCTTGACCTTGTTTCCGCAGGCGATCGGAAATATGACTGGATGTGTTTGTACGACCTTATTAATAAACAAATAAAATATGAAAATAATGCGTGAAAGCATTTCGAGAATATGAGCTAAAGATAAAACTTACAATTTTACTGAAAGCAGACATAAACGCAAAACTTCCAAGTGTGTGACCTTGACCTTGTGGTCGAAGGTGATCAGAAATACAAGAAGTCGAATTACATAAACATAGTAGGAATAAAATTGGGACCGTGACTGAAATTTGACGTAAGCGGAATTTCGAAGTAAGCGAAATTTCGAAATAAGCGAGTTTGAGTAACATAAGTGTGGACTGTGTGAAAGACTGTTTTTGTACGACCTTAGTAATCAACAGATAAGATATTGAAGTAATTCGTGAAAGCATTGAATATGATCAAAAACGACGGACGTACTAACGGATCGACAAAGCCAAAACAGTATAGCCGCCATTGTTTGGCGGGGGCATAAGTGTGTTCTTCTGATCTGCCAACGTCAATGAATCTATGTCATACATCATACGTAGATGTACTTACAATATACTAGTAATCTATATTGGAAGAGTTACCAGATTCAATTGAAAAAAACTGAGATAACAGGGCTATGCCATTAAAACATACAAATGGGAACCCATGAAGGCACTTTTGAAAATGAACACCCTTCCTCTTCTTCTTTTCTTCTCTAAGTGTAGGATCTCAAAATTGAGTATTTTCACACTTGGGTAAAATCCAAGTATCAACTTCACATATATATAAACATCTTATAATTTAAATTACCTTATATCAATTCCATGGACCTCTTTATACATGTACATATATAAACTTTGTCGAGCCTGTTTACAATTCTCGACTTTGCGATCACAGTGACATCCGGGTGTTCATGTATGTGTGTCCGTTAGTCCGTTTGAACGTTGGTCCGTGCGTCCAACATCCATTTGTTTATGTCTTCTTCATTACTTGCAGGATGTTCTTCTCCAGAATGTTCTTTATATGCACATAACATCATGTGCAAAATTTCGGGTCGCTGTGACCTTCTTTCGACGAAATATAGGTCACGTCCGGTCCCTGCTACGACATGTTTCTTCAGGATTTTCACCAAACTCCACCAGAATGTTTCTTATAAGCATCTGACACCATATGCAAACGTTCGGGTCGCTGTGACCTCACTCCTAGGGAATATGTACTCAGCGATATTAGGGTAGTGCATTATAATCTTATCGCTATCATGCAAGCGTAAGCGTATATTCGTATCATGCAAGCGTATATTCGTATCATATGAGCGCTATATTCGTACTAATTTTAGACTGCTACACAGCGTTTAAATATAAACGACTGTAGAAGTCCGCCATTATATAATACCTTTTTGTTTTATAGGTGTAGTAGCCTTTTTCACAGTTTATAGATATCCCGCCACTTTACTTCCTTTATGTAAGTGACGCGTCTGCATTATGTAAACAATATTGAGTGAAAGACCAATACATGTATATCTTTTTATAGAACGTAGATCAGACGCTCTTGGCCACGATCGTGGTTGGGATTCGCTAAATCGTATATATGAGTGAAACGGTACATGCGCAGTGAAGCAGTCTATACTACTTTTAGAACGGTGATCCAATCTACTTCACAGTAACACAATGCAATTGTAGTTAGTTTCCATGTGCTTTAGGTTAAGTAGCTGAATTGTTTTTCCACAAATGTGATACTTTGATGATTTTATACATCTACAAATTATGACAATGGATTGGAATAACTAGATACAAATAACACAATTACGAGACTGAAAATATAAAAATGATTATCTGGTATTACTTTAATAATTCGAAATCTATTTTTGTTTTTGAAATTGCCAGCGTTTCATGATAAGCCACACAAAATAAACACGGTCAAAGTTTGTTTATAATTTTCATTGATCTAACCTTTCGTACTGTGCACTAACCTGTTCTCGAAGTGTACGAATTCCTCAGGAGTGGACCTACTTTCGACGAAATATTTGTCACGTACGGTCTCCGCTACGACATGCGTATCTTGCTTCTTCCATGACGATTTTCACCAAACGTTACCACAATGTTCCTTATATGCATCTAACATCATGTGCACAATTTCGGGTTGCTCTGACCTACTTTAAGCGAAATATATCTGAACTGCCGCGAAGGTTTGTGTCTCGGAACTCACTCGTAGATTTGTGTCTTGGAACTGCCTCATAAATTTGTATCTCGGTACTGCCTCGTAGACTTGTGTCTCAAAAGTGCCACGTATATTTGTGTCTCGGAACTGCCTCGTAGAATTGTGTCTCGGAACTGCCTCGTAGATTTGCATCTAGGTACTACCTCATATGTGTGTCTCGCAACTGTTTCATAGATTTGTGTCTCGGAACTGTCTAGTATATTTGTGTCTTGAAACTTCCTCATAGATTTGTCTCGGTACTGCCTCATATATTTGTGACTCGGAACTCTACCTCGTAAACTTGTGTCTCTGAACTGTCTCGTAGATATGTGTCTGGAATCGCTTCGTAGATTTATATATCTGAACTGACACGAAGATTTGTGTCTCGGAACTGCCTCGTTGATTTTTGTCTCTGAACTGCCTCGTAGATTTGTATCTCAGTACGACCTCGAAGATTTGTGTCTCTGAACAGTCACGTAGATTTGTGTCTCGGAACTGCCTCGTAGATTTATACATCTGAACTGCCTCGAAGGTTTGTGTCTCGGAACTGCCTCGTAGATTTGTTTTTCGGAACTGCCTCATACATTTGTATCTCGGTACTGCCTCGTAGATTTGTATCTCAGAACTGCCACGTAGATTTGTGTTTCGGAACTGCCTCGTAGATGTGTCTAGGAACTTCCTCGTAGAGTTGCATCTAGGTACTAACTCATATTTGTGTCTCGCAACTGTCTCATATATGTGGGTCTCGGAACTGTCTAGTAGATTTCTGTCATGAAACTTCCTCATTCGTCTCGGTACTGCCTCATATATTTGTGTCTCGGAACTCTGCCTCGTAAATGTATGTCTCTGAACTGTCTCGTAGATATGTGTCTCGGAATTGCCTCAGCGTTTTTTGTCTCGGTACTGCCTCGTAGATTTGTGTCTCGGAACTACCTCGTAGATTTGTGTCACGTAACTGCCTCGTATATTTATTTCTCGGAACCGCCTCGTAGATCTGCCTCGTAGATTTATATATCTGAACTGCCACGAAGATTTGTGTATCGGAACTGCATCGTTGATTTGTGTCTCGGAACTGCCTCGTAGATTTGTATCTCAGGACTACCTTGTAGATTTGTGTCTCTGAACTGCCACGTAGATTTGTGTCTCGGAACTGCCTCGTAGATTTATATATCTGAACTGCCACGAATATTTGTGTGTCGGAACTGCCTCGTATATGTGTGCCTCCTAGAGTTGTCTCAGAACTACTTCATACTTTTTGTTTCTCGGTATTGCTTCATAGATTTGTGTCTCAGAACTGCCTGAACAATTTGTGCATTGGTACTGCCTCGTAGATTTGCGTCTCTAAATGACTCATAGATCTGTGTCTCGTAACTGCCTCATAGATGCGTGTCTCGGAACTGCCTCTTAGATTTGTGTCTCTGAACTGTCTCATAGATTTGTGTCTCGGAACTGACTCGTAGATTTGTGTCTTGGATATACCTCATAGATTTGTGTCTGGGAGTGCCTTGTAGATGTGTGTCTTGGAACTGCCTCGTATATTGGTGTCTTGGAACTGCCTCGTAAATATCTGTCCCGAAACTTTTTCATAAATTTGTGTTGCGGAACTGTCTCATCGATTTGTGTCTCAAGTTAAGTACCTGGACCACAGCCAAAGTTTCTAGGGGATTTCTGGGGGCATGCCCCACCTCACCCGCCTTCCCCACCCTCCAAACAAGTATACATTTGGTTAGCTCTGGATTATTTTATGAATGCATTTATTTCTATGTGGAAACAATATGCAAGCCAGGGCGTTATGGCGTGAAGGCCGCTACACCATTGCTCCTCTCGGAACTGAACTGAACTGAACTCGGAACTCATGGATTTGATTGTATTGGAATTATTTATCCTATAATTCAGTTTGTGTGTTCAATCTTTAATGATTATCAACTATTGCCAATTATATATCCCAGTTGTGGTATAAACCAGATGACTGGCAGCGTTTCCAAGGAATACACTTTACGTTCATGTATAATTAATAATTATATCAGCGACATCTAATACATCCATTAACACTTGACAGTTTTCTAATTTACCGTGAATTTGCTTTGAAATTTCGTTCCATTCATTAGGTATGAACCTGACTGCTTTAGTATAAACGTAATTTAAATGTTGGATGACTTTATAAACGAGCTACACAGTTTATACAAATCAATCTCGATGACGCGGGTGATAGCGGTAACGTGATCTTAATGGGATACTCCGGGGTCTCACATTCATAAACTGAATGGACGACGTACCTATTCACCTACAACGCCGAGGCGTGGGTTTTCAACCTCGGTTGAGAAGCGAATACGCATAAACTGCGCTACCCGGCAAGCCGGAAGTTTAGTTCGTATGTTTGAATTATGTTTTACGTCATTTTTAGCTTTCGTCCAGCAGAGCTTATGGGATGGTGAGTTGTCCGTCGTCCGTCGTCGTCCGTTGCCGTCCGTCGTCCGTTAACTTTTGCATTGTGAACTCTCTAGCACCTTCATTTATTATTTGATCTTGACCACATTTTGCCAGATTGTTATTATCAATGAAAGCTTGGACAAGCTCGAACACCAGCCGAATCGAATTAGTAACAACAGAGTTATGGTCCTTGTTATTCTGAAAAAGCCATATTCTGCTTTGTGAACACTCCAGCACCTCCATTTATTATTTGATCTTTACCAAACTTGTAAAGATTGTTAATAGCAATGAAATCTCGGACGATTTCGAAAACCAGCCAGATCGGACCATTTACGCCGGAGTTGTGGCGCTCGTTTTGCTAAAAAATGGCATTTTCTGTCTTGTGAACACCCTAGCATCTTCATTTATTATTTGATCTTTACCAAATTGTTAATAGCAATGAAAGTTCGGACAAGTTCGCAAACCAGCCAAATCGGATTAGTAACAGCAGAGTTATGGTCCTTGTTATTCTGAAAAAAATCCATATTTTTCATTTTGCATACTCTAACACTTGATCAAACTTGCATAGATTGTTATAATAATAGTAATGAAATCTTGGCCGATTTCGAAAATCAGCCAGATCGAATCATTTACACAGGAGTTATGACCCTTGATATTCTTAAATATGCTATAATTTGGTCTCGTTTATATAATAGGGCTTCATTTTCATCGGATCTTTTACAAACTTTACCAGATTGTTGATACCAATGAATGCTTGGATAAGTTCGAAAACCAGATCGGACCGGTAACACCGGAGTTATGACCCTTGATTTAGTTAAAAACTCTGTATTTTGCCTCGTTGAGAGGACCTTCATTTTCATCTGATCTTACCAAACTTTACCAGATTGTTAACAACCTCCGTGCAGCGATATTGTAGCCAGTATTCCCTGCCACCACACAAATCACGTGACGATAGCTGAGGCCATGTGATTACAAAAAATGGCGATACACTATGTAATGCTTGGTATAGCAAACTCTTGCCCTAACCAACAGGCAATTGGCAATAACATCATGACCTTCGAGAAGATGTTGAAAACATTCAACCTGTTTTGGCTTGGGTCATATATTTAAATACGTATGCATGTCTTTGCTTGGGTGTAATCTCTTTATTAAATGTACGCACAGCTTCTGTAATGTTACATGTTTGTTTACAAGTAACCAAGTAACCGTAGTTCATAGTCGCTAAAATTGATTTTTTTAATAAATAAATTATTTGTGTACCGTTTTTACCGTTTTTCACACTACATTATGAACAAAGCAAGTTGAAATATTGACATAAAAACTATTTAACTAAAATATTAAACTTAGCTGGATTTCAGCTATACATTTGTGTGGTGGCAGTGGTTACTGTAACATAAAGGGGAAGTAACCACTGCGGGAAGTTTGGATTGTTAATATCAATACAAGCTCGGACAAGGTTAAAAACCACCCAGTCGTATTAGTTACACCGGAGTTACGGTCATTGATTTAGTTAAACATGCTGTAATTTGCCTCATTTAGACGACCATTTGGCCGCATTTTAATGAAACTTTGCAGGAATGATCAAATCTAGTTATGCATACCGTCACCGTGTTCCGGTTGAATGACTTTTGGTGGAGTTATGGCACTTTATAAGTTTTAAATGGCTGTTTGACATGTTGCTGTAGGAATCTGAACTACCGGCCCTTTGGAGTTAAAATATATAGCGTACAACACTTTGCGAGCGCTCCTGGATCGTTTGGCAATCATCGTCCTACCTTGACCTTTACCAAGCCCCTTTGTATTGTCTACTCGTCGCTGAGGCTCAACAAAGTATACACAATTCAGCTGTCAGCAACTCGTTAATACGCCTTTTATCACAATTGTTATATTTCTTTCATAGTTCCTTGGCACACTTAACGCTGTTGGTATTTTGCTCTTCTGTTAAAAGATGGGGAACCCATCGAGGACAAATCTCCTTTAGTTTTAAATTGTTTGTGAGAATCGTATGCACACTTCCCGATGCTATGCCCCCATTTGACGCAATCCCCTGCACCGTATACCTTGCATCTTCTTGAATTTGTTTTTCAAAAGCAGCAATGTTCGCATGGGTGACAGAACTCTTAGGTCTACCAGTATGCTTATTGTCTTTAATGTTTACTTTTCCATCCTTAAAATGTTTTATCCATCGAAAAACGGTGCTCCTTGAAACCGTAGAAGATCCATACAGTTCATCGTATACTTGTTTTCCTGGAATATCCAAAACGCTACGCACTTCAATGTAATTCCTAATTTCACTTTTATTTTCCGGCTTCATAACTCGATCAATACAATGAAAAGTGTATACAAGTGGCACCTATTCAAATGACAATAACTTTCTTGTTTTAAAACAAAATGTTCGTGTTATAATAGGTATTGACAAATCTGTTACCGTAACGCCAGTGCGATTTCCTCGTGCAAATTACTTGTATTTTCGCCGAAAGCGCATCAGTCTCAAAATGTTTCGAATGCCCCTCGTATCATCAACATGTTTTTGTTGAATGATTTTTGACACAGTTATTGCCAATAATACACAAACTTTGTCCGGACTAGTTTTAATGAAGTCTTGGCTAGATTTCAGTAAAACTTGGTATGAATGATCAGTACCAAGCATGGTTGCGCATATTGTTGTCATTTTCCGATTGAATGAGTGTTGTTGGAGTTGTGGCTCTTTAAAGGTTTTAATACACAAACTTTGCCTGGACTAGTTCTGCACAACCACTGGTCGGCTTTCAACGAAACTTGGCTGCGGCTGTAATTGTCATATTCCGTTTGAACGATTTTTGGTGGAGTCCCTTTAAAAGTTTTAATACTCAAACTTATTATAGACTAGTTCTCCTGAACTCCTTGCCGGATTGCAACGAAACTTGACAAGGATGATCAGTACAGTACCAAGCCTAGGTGCATATATTATCACCAAAAACATATTATCACCATGTTTTTGGTGAATGATTTTTGACACGGTTATTGCACCTAATACATAAAATTTGTCCGGACAAGTTTTCCTGAGCTCCTGGCTGGATTTCAGTGAAACTTGTCATGACTGATCAGTACCAGCCTAGTTGCGCATATTGCTGTCATGTTCCGGTTGAACGATTTTTGTTGGAGTTGTGGCTCTTTAAAGGTTTTGATACACAAACTTTGTCTGGACTAGTTATGAACAACCACTTTTCTTCTTTCGACGAAACTTGGCTGCGGCTGTAATTGCCATGTTCCGTTTGAATGAATTTTGGTGGAGTTATGCCCCTTTAAAAGTTAACTTTGTATAGACTAGTTCTCATGAACCCCTAGCTGGATTTCAACGAAACTTGGCAGGAATGACCAGTTCGAAGCCTAGTTGCGCATATCATCGTTGTTTTCCAGTTGAATGATATTTGGACCCTAAGGAGTTATGGCCCCTCATACATAAACTTTATCCGGACTCGTTTTCCTGAACCCCTGGCTGGATTTCGGTGAAACTTGGCAGGTATGATCAGTACCAAGCCTAGTTGCACATACTGTTGTCGTCTTCCCAATCACAGACTCCATATAGCCAGTAGAGCGATACATGTCCTTTTGGGCCTCTTGTTAGCACATGTTATGCCATATATGATGGTCGATCTGTTTGTGGTAGTGACAGACCACCCCATTTCCCCTAGGTAGAACCAGTACTGTATACCTTCCAATATCCGTAAGAATCGACACTTTCTCACTTGAAAAGTCGAGCTCCCAGTGGGATTCGAACCGGTATGCTTTGTCACGACGTTAGCTGTTCTGACAAATTGAATAATGTACGAGGTTCCTTTAGGGACATCCTGCCATCGCGTGTCGACGTTTATAGGTTTAACACGCCCATTGACTTTTGCATTGAGTTGTGTATGAATTAACATGTAAACGCCATGTTGTCATTCATATCTAGGCCCGATAAAAAAAGAATAACTTACATTCCCATTACAAATGACTCATATGCTGCCAACAGTTTTATGAACATAGGTCAAATACTTTTCAAATTATGGGCATTTATGAACTTGGTAAGGTTGCAGGTTAAAGTTTTATGAAAAGGGGTATAACTCTGCTGAAATGAAAGGCACGAATTATTGGTCATTGGTAACAGCATTCATTGAGGGTAAGATGAATATGTGTGTAAAGTTTCATGAACATATGTCAAATACTTTTAAGTTATGGCCAGTTATGAGCTTGGTTAGGTTGCAGGTTAAAGTTTTATGTAAAGAGGCATAACTTTGCCAAAATGGAAGTCGGCGTGATTGGACATATATAACGACATTCCTTGGGATAAGGTGAACATATGTGGTAATTTTCAAGAACATACGTCAAATACTTTTCAGGGTATGGCCAATGCTAGATTGCAGGTTAAAGTGTGACTGACGGACGACGACGGACGATTGACAAAATGATCACTAAGGGCCTGACATTATTCGCAAGCGACACAAAAAAAACCGCAAACATCATTGATAATAACCTAGTCAATATATAGAGGATCTTAAACGAGTTCCCATTTCATATAAGATTTATGAAACGAGTTATGAATTATTTTTTAATTTTAACTCGCCTTTTTTTGGCGAGTTAAAATTAAAAATAATTCATAACGAGTTTCATAAATCTTATATGGAATGGGAACGAGTTTAAGATCCTTTTTATCACATATTCTAACACGACCTCCGCAGTCTTTCATGACCTCCGCAGTCTTTCATATACACAAAGAAGAGAGACAGCTGTATGTTATTCTACGATAAAATACAGCTGTTTCATTAATTCCCCGCGTATATTTCATCCGTTGGAAGCGCACGTTACATGACGTCACTTGATAAATATACGTCACGAAGACAATAATTTTAATGAAATGTTAATTACAACAAACTTGCCATGCTCCCAAACTATGCACCCCCCCGATATAATAAGCATCTTGAACAAGGTGAGAACGTTTGACGTCATACAGTGCAAGCTTGCTGTATGACGTAAGCAATGACTTAATTGTTTGTCACGTGACTACTAGTGTATTGAAACGCAGAACTTTGCATACGGGGGCGCCCAATGGAACATCCTGTAAACATAGCAGCCTGATTACCTTGACCTCCGAGATAATATATAGTGCCCCAACAATAGCGTAAACTATGGGGTTATTGTTGTGTTAGAATCGAAATAATAAATAATATTATTATATTATTATATATATAAATAATATATTATAAAATACAGTTAGCCGTTTGGATGCGAATAATTTAAATCACTCGTGCTAACGCACTCGTGATTTAATTACTACGCACCGAACTCCTAGCTGTATTTTATACACCGATAAAACACAGGTACATATTTATTATTTCTTAAACATTGCAATCAAATTAGTAAAAAATAATTCAGATGTAAATAGAACGACGTCAGACACACTTTAGCGACAAAACGTCATAAAATAAGTGACGTCGTAACGTCGCGTCTGACACATAACGTTTTACCTCTTTACAAAATAGCAGTTTACGCCAACTTTTTAACAAACCAACAACAATGTTTTGTATAATGTGCATTATTTTTATAAGCTGTCACAAATAATAAGTTTATGACTCAGATCTGGGTGAATTTATAATAATAAAATAGTTTCAGTTAATAAACTTGCGTAGTGTTACAGGTTTAACTCAACCAATCAAAATCGTTCCAGGTTGTATTACACGTGTGTCATACAAAAGAATATTAAATGGGTGTTCGACACTGCTAACAAGGGACGTTATGTGATAAAATAAAATATAAACCAAAGATGTAAAATGTTAAATCCTTAAAACTTACCTCCCTTTACACTGAAATCAGAACGAACTTATAAATTATGTAAAGCATGTAAATTAAAACATTTTGCTATTCCCCCACCCGCACACACATACCTTTATAAAAGAATGTCCTGCATATATACTTATAATATAACTATGTAAATTAAATTGTACATGAACTATGTAAATTACATTGTACATGAACTACGTAAATTACATTGTACATGACCCCGCTGAAACACATATCCCGGCATATTTCCAATGGGATTTACCATGTTATTTACTTGCTAAACTTATTTATTTATGTAAGTTTCACATACCTTTCTTAATATACATGTAGTACTTAGAATATGAAATGTGTGCACCAAATCAATTATTTTAAAACAAATTTTAAATCACTGATTGCATATTACCGATTCCACAGTTACTTTAGTATTCAGTGTTTCACATGTATACAAGAATATGGGCAAGGTTCATCGACATGTCAGTAGAAAACATCATGATTAATATATAATTGTGAAAATGTAAATCCGTTTTATTCATATATGCAGAGTCGGTTAACTGGAAGCTGACATTAGTGCAGCAAGTACTGCAACATAGTCCACTCCAGAAGCAACCTTTAATGCAGCTGTTACTGCAACATTGCTGACGCTAAAAGCAACCGGTAATTACTGCAACATAGTCCACTCTAGAAGCAACCGGTAATGTAGCAATTACTGCAACATAGTCCACTCTAGAAGCAACCGGTAATGTAGCAATTACTGCAACATAGTCCACTCTAGAGGCAGCCATTAATGCAGCTATTACTGCAACATTGTCCACTCTAGAGGCAGCCATTAATGCAGCTATTACTGCAACATTGTCCACTCTAGAAGCAACCGGTAATGTAGCAATTACTGCAACATAGTCCACTCTAGAAGCAACCGGTAATGTAGCAATTACTGCAACATAGTCCACTCTAGAAGCAAACATTAATTCAGCTGTTACTGCAAATTGCTCACTCTAGAAGCAACCATTAATGCAGCGCTGTTACTGCAACATTGTCCACTCTAGAAGCAAACATTAATTCAGCTGTTACTGCAACCTTGCTTACTCTAGAAGTAACCATTAATGCAGCTGTGACAGCAACATTTTCCACTCTAGAAGCAACCATTAATGCAGCGCTGTTACTGCAACATTGACCAATCTAGAAGCAGCCATTGATGCAGCTGTCACTGCAACATTTCCCATTCTAGAAGCAACCTTTAATGCAGCTGTTACTGCAACATTGCTCACGCTAAAAGCAACCGGTAATGTAGCAATTACTGCAACATAGTCCACTCTAGAAGCAACCATTAATGCAGCGCTGTTACTGCAACACTGACCAATCTAGAAGCAGCCATTAATGCAGCTGTCACTGCAACATTTCCCACTCTAGAAGCAACCTTTAATACAGCTGTTACAGCAACATTACCCACTCTAGAAACAACCATTAATGCAGCTGTTACTGGAAAGCAGCCAACTACTCTCCAAACACTTAAATAAAAAAAACACAATGCAAATATCTTACAAACATTTAAAAAATATTTATTTGAGAAGTAGCTTTATTAAGGACAATTTAACCACTAACAAAATCGTAATGAAGGCACAGTCTGCAACGTTTTATCCGCTTAGTTAAACAAAACAAGACAAACCCAAACCAATAAAACAGAACAACAACATACTGACGCAAAAACTAAACACACACACACACACACACACACAAACACATACACACACACACACACACACGCACACACACAAAACAACAACAAAAAAAACAACACAAAAAAAGCCCTTCTCCCCCACAAAAAACCCCACTGTCGCATTGTTATTTTTAAGTAATCATTGATTTAAAACTGATTTAAAAGTGTCATGTTAAAACAATTGATAGTAATACTGACGTATTTTACAGCAATGTTAAGGCAACGGTTCTATAAATGGTAGATTTCCATCTGCATTGTACCTATCTAGACAGTCATGGTCGCCTGCAATAGAGCACTTCATAAACGTGTTCGTTTTATAGTTTATCCAACCACTTTTGTCTTTTGTTGTGCTCCAATGTAAGGCGTGCTGGTAGATCTCATGACCATACCGATTGCGCATAAATAAACCCGGATTTCTTGGAACATTCACCCAGCTACCATCGAGCAACACCTTTGTTGGTTTTAAACCCGAAGCTATTAGCATCTCGGAATCCATCATGTGTTGGCCATACAGTTCCACCTTCCAACCGTTATTTATTTGAAATTTACCACCGGCCGTGCGATTATCAGCGCAGCACCATTCCGACCCGAGGTCGTTAAATCGCATACCCATTTCGACGAATTTAGATTTCAGTCTTTGAAAAGCGGTATAATTCCCGGAAAGGAATGTCAAATCTGCATCTCGCTCCCACGGTAGAACTTTCCCAAACTTAATAGCCCCCAAGGCCGTTCCTTCCTGCAATTCGCAGATAATGTTCGATTCTTCACAAGTTTTCATAATCAATTTTACAACGTCAGCATTTGCTTGCAGTGCGCAGTGTGACAGTGCTTTAGAAGCCTGGAAAACAAATCGATTTTTACACTTTGGCAATATTATTTGACCCTGTATCGTTTCTATCTTCTGATGGTCCCATGAAGATATGAATTTATTCCAATCTGCTCCCTCTGGTTGTATGGCATTTATATGAAACATCGAGTCAGGACAAACAATGGTCTCTACTCCATACTTGCCGATTCGCAAGAACCATTCTTCAAACAATCCAGCGTTCTCATCGAAGTTGCTGAACGGATATCTTTGCATCGTTTCTCTTTTTGCCAAAAATGGACCCGTTATATAATCACAAAACAAGCATTCATGCACGGATTCGTCATAGCCCTCTAGGTACTTTAATGTAAAATTTCTGTGTACGGTTTGATAGCAACCCTTGTCCCAGTGTCCATTTGGTGTTCTTACTGCACTTCCGGCTATCGCAACTTGCAAGCTTTCGACTTCTCGAACTAATCGTTCCAATCTAGAATCAGCTGTTAATATCTCAACATTTCTGGCTACTAACACATATGGCGTTTGAACTTCTTGCACTAGACTTTTCCAAGCATACCCGTCTCCTTGTCCATGTGTGTCCTTTATTTTTAAATTAGGAAACAGAGTCTTCACACCAGTTAATTCTATATCTTTAGCAGTTGACAGAACTACTGAAACATTTGAATATTGGGTGTACACAGATCGAAGAAAAGTATTGACTCTATTTATCGTAGAATCGATATTAGATGTAATCTTTATATAACTAACAATTGTTACAAGTTTCCACATAGGTTTAGCATAACTGCAATTCGTTACCTCAAATCCCTTGTAAAAGAAAGGATAGCCGAAAGTTGTCCCTTTGTACTCCTCCGGACACACACTTGTTGCTTCCGATGTTTTTCTTTCAGCTAGCGGTCGTTTATCAATGTCAAGATCTTGCAGGATACCACTCATTATCTCTATGGCATCTTTTAGATAATCGGATGTTTTAGATCCTCGAACGTGTTTCTTTGCTTTATAAAGTTTTATTGCGATTTCGGAAATCTTGCCTTTAATATTGTAAACTTCAGGTGGTATTGATATTTGTCTTGTTAATGCTCTACTTGAAAATGCATCTTCTGTCACTTTAGCTTGATTGTCCTGTAAAATAAGAACACAGATCTATACATGTGTGTGTTTCTGTTTTGATAAAAATAAAATAAAGCGTACCAGCAAACAGCGGCATAAAAACGTTAATGTATATTCTTCTTTTTTTTCAAATTTGCACGCAACTTATTACAATGGCCAATACTCACTTGTTATCATACATGCGAAACACCTGGACCGGTACAAATCGGGACCGGTGTTAAAGTAGTTCGTTGATGGTTGAAAGGTGTTTTATGTCATTTTCGGCACATTTTAAGCTATATATGACAGTCGAATTCTTAGTGATGGATGCAAACATCACACGTTTTCCTGGATAGAAAAGTACTGAATACCTCCTGCCGTCGGTAAGAATCGTGTTTAAATAGAGTTGCTCAGAGGAATGTACAGAACGCATTTTCTGTAGCATTTTTAGAACTGATCCGGTATCAGTGACCTTGACTTTGGTATTTTTTTCGTCCAGCGATGTCCACCAATGCCAACAATACATATGACCAAGTATCAAAGACATAACGTGAGGTAATCGCATAAAGTTAACTGAGGTTAAGTTACCTAATCAAGGTTAAGTTACCTAACTAAGGTAAAGTTTGGGGAAAATAATGCAAAATATGATCTTGACCGTGGTATTTTTTGTCGTTCAGCGATGTCCTCCTGTGCCAACAATACATGACCAAGTATCAAAGACATAACGTGAGGCAATCAATTTACCTATCCATGGTTAGGTTTGGGGGTTAATAACGCAAAACATGACCTTGACTTTGGTACTTTTTGTCGTTCAATGATGTCCACAAATGCCAACAATACATATGACCAAGTATCACACAGAAATTAAAATTATCAGAAAAAGTTAAATGAGGTTAACTTATCTAAACAAACTAATGTTTAGGGCAAATAACGCAAAACATGACCTTGACCTTTGTATTTTTGTCGTTTAGCGGTGAGGCAATCACATAACGTTAACTGAGGTTCAGTGACCTAACCAATGTTAAGTTACCAGGGTTAAGTTTTGGGAAATTACGCAAAATATGGCCTTGACCTTGGTAATTTTGGCATAACGTGGTGTCCCTTGACCCAACAAATCAGCAGTAGCAGTAGTAGTAGTAGTAGTAGTAGTAGCAGCAGCAGCAGAAGGACTAGTATTAGTAGATATACATACTAGTAATAGAAGAGGCAGTACCAGTAGTATCAATATTATTATAGTAGCAGTAGCAGCAGTAATAACAGCAATAGCGGAAGCAGCAATAGTAGCAGTAGTAACAGCAGCAGTAGTAGTTGCAGCAGCAGCAGAAGGACTAGTAATAGTAGATATACTAGTAATAGAAGAAGCAGTACCAGTAGTATCAATATTAGTTATAGTAGCAGTAGCAGCAGTAATAACAGCAATAGCGGAAGTAGCAACAGTAGTAGCAGCAGCAGCAAAGTTTTAGAGAAATTCTATAAAAAGCTTTTGTATACCGTTAAATGTTTGTAGGATACACGAATATGTACGACTGTCACCATGATGGCCCAGCATAACAAGACTGTGATGCATAAGGGTCCAATAGATGAGCGATTTCTACAGCACCGAGACTTCATACTGGAAACTGGATTCCACCTGAAATACGCAAGCGTAGAATAAGAAATGCTGCAACCGTAACTGCAGAGCAAAGGACAACTATATATGACACAGATGTCGGACTTCTATGTCTAGGTGCATGATCAAAACTAATTTTCACGGATAAAATATACGTTGCCTGAATAAGAACGGATAAGCACCTCGTTTTTTCGGATACAAAATGGAATTGGAAGGTGATGATTGGCTTAAAACGGAGGCAAAACCGGCAACAGAACCGTAAGTTCAGTTCATTTTTACTACCACGGAACACTAGTTTATGCTAGATTTAACTTTATAGCTAAATACAGTAGAAAAAGTAAGTCATTTTCGCAAAATAAGCATTTGAAATGGTGCACTGCTGTACGGATTTCAGTATTGACAATACTTAACAAACATTTTTACATTATTTATACCATTTGGTATGGCTTTGTACGCAAGGATAGATACATTAGCATCCATAGTTGCGATATAAGAAACCATGAAGTGTTTCACGGTTGTATAATGATGAAATATCGGTTCATTTAGAGGTACGTAATATTTTCAAAGGCACCTAATTTGCACAACTACGCGGACAACAAGGAACCTCACTTTTTTATCCAATAGGGCATCATATAAGTAGTTTCTTTTGTCATTGCAATAAAAACGATATCATCTGAAACAGAACATGGTTGAAACTTGTGTATATACTAACTAAAGTCATTTATAATATATTTAAGTTAATATAAGTTAATTAAAGTCATTTTTAATATATTTACGTCTAATACATGTATTATCTGATTCTGACTGTTTGTTTGTGTAACGCCCTTTATCATTACAGGCCTGCCATTTCTCAGGCTTTGAGCCGGTAATTACCTGTTTTTTTTGTAAGTTTACAAGCTTACCGGCCTTTTTGTTAATTGATTTAGTTTAGTTAAGTATACAGGAATTTGATGTTTGCTTTGTTCTTTTAGTATTTTTTAAAGCGTAGATATTCATATATTTTTTTGAGAATGTATCGGCCACGTGTAGGCAACGCGACAGTTTTTACACTGGAAGTGTTTATTTGAGTCTCATCATTTATACAAATGTTAACATAAAAAATGTTAAACCACATACCCAGCCAGCATGGCCATATCGGATAGATATCGGTAATTGGTCGGAATGTCGGCAGATCGGCCCGTTATGCAGACTTGCCGCTATCTAGGAAACATATCGGTCTAACAACGGTCGGATATAGGCTTGCTGACTCTATTTTCCAATTTTTTGAATTTTTTGTTTGTATGTCAATTCATTTTGAATATTGTATATTTATTGTTAATGTGAACAGATATTCCTAGCAAATGTCCTTTTTTACATTGCAAAATTATGCTACCTACATTCACAAGAGTTTTATTTATTGCTAATGAATATTTTTCCAATCGAGCTAATTGAGATAAGCACCAACAAAAAGAGATGTACAAGGTATATATATATAAGATAGTAGATATAGTGAAAAAATGTCAGTATTCATTAAATCGATTTGATAAAAATGATAAAAAAAATCGGACAGAATTAAACACCCGATAATCTTGTATGTTGCAAAACATATATATTTTGGATTGGTAATCCGATGCTCTAGCTACATACTGTACTAGCTGGATGGGGACAATATAACTAATTTGATGTTTTTCTGACAGATGTCATTTTGATATTGATGTGTAGCCGCAAGATATCGGTCCGACTTGAAGCCGATGGGCCGATATGGTTTGCAATATTGGTCCGATATAAAAAAAAAAATCTGGCCGATGAAGGCTAGATATAGGATTGCTGGCTGGGTACTTAATAACCTCTGAATAAAGTTATAAGATCTGCGGTTAATCACGTTAAAATGTACAAATGCCAGCATTCAACTATTAAATGTATACAAGGGACAATAAATACAGCTCTTCAGTTTGATATACACATATAAAAACAATAATACATTCGCACAAGGAACCAATTTTCGGCGAAGTGTAATTTCAACAATTTTTTTAAAGACTGCCGTTTACAATATTTTTTATCACGCGCAGTTAAGTTTGGGAAATTTGGAATTAACTGAATATGTCACAAACTGTTCAAGAATACAGTACGCGAGAATCGATGTTCAAATTATACTGTTTTTCTCATGTATCGTTTGTATCTTTTTGTGTGTGTGTAACCGTCGTTCTTCATAATGAACATTTAAGATGTGCGACTTGCCATTTGATTGTTTTAGTACATACATGTATGACATTGTGTGATGTATGCAGAAATTAGACAAGCGCATGTTTTTTTTCTTTTATGACATTGATACACATATTAGTACTTGTATACTATTACTTTGCGAAGATGCAAATAGTATTATTATTATGTTATTAATGCATTATAAATTCTTCATTTGTATTTCATTTTATATTTATAAAGTCCTCAGAATTCACCAGAATGCGTCATTTACAGGGTAATTTCGAAAAATCTCCCAACCCCCAACATCCACCGCCCCAATGTTTAACTCCTTCCGGCGCCTTTGTATAATGTTTGCTCTGAGATTCTTACCCACCTGATGAAGTAATCAGAAGAAGAAAAAAAGAAACGCATCGTACTTTGGTCGAGTATTGAACCAATTAGGTGCCCATATCCAGGACGATTAGGTGTCTCGATCAAATGCGTAAATTGTAAGATTTTTCTATGCAGGAAGAATTTTCTATTCTTTTCTATTACACGGAATATTATATACAATAAAATAAATTAAACGAACTCAAAATAAAATCTAAAAACGTCTATAAACAAATGATAAAATCAGTTCAAATGATCAATACTCGCCTTTGCCCAACCAGAATCGCACAACAAAACTAAATTGTGTCGATTTCACAAACATTACACAGAGACAGTGTTGTACATAAGGCGAACATAGTATCATTTTGTTCCGTGAAAGCATTACAATTACAAAAGAAAGCGTAACAAGGAAATAATCCGACAATAAAGAAGGTCACTAGAAAAACGAGTTACCTTGGTTATCCCAAAACAACAGTGAATATTAGGAGCCCATCAGTAGCGATTAGGAGCCGAATCGACTTTTATCCGTGAACATTAGTTTTGATCATGCACCGTGTATGTGGCATTGTGTCCTCATATGACTATATAAGCTCGAGTTTCGTGATGCTAACACACTAGTAACTCTAATCGGGACATAGCCAACCGTATGTTCAGTATGCAATTATACAAGAACTGTCGGATGAGAACACGCTCGACTTGTTGACGCCTTGTCTATTTATTGGGCAACGAAGTTGAACAAGACCTCGATCTGAGGGTGTCTCGCCCACCGCGACAAACCGCATATGAAATATTTTATTAAATTTGTGCTTAAATAATGTCTACCAAAGATAACACTTAATTCAAATGACCAAGTATCAAACAAATAAAAGCGAGGTAATCATAAGAAGTTAAGTTACTGAGGTTAAGTGGTTTAACCAGGGTGTAGTTTTGGGAAAATAACGCAAAATATGGCTTGACCTTGGTATTTTTGTCATTCACTGATGTCCACCACTGCCAACAATACATATGACCAAGTATCAAACAAAGAAATGAAAGTTATCAGAAAAAGTTAACCGAGGTTAACTTACCTGAACAAACTCAAGTTTAGGGTAAATAATGCAAAATATGACCTTGACCTTGGTATTTTTTGTCGTTCAGTGTCCACCAATGCAAGCAATACATATGACCAAGTATCAAACAAAGAAAATGAGGCAATCACATACAGTTAACTGAGGTTAAGTTAACTAACCAAGGTTGTTACCTAACCAAGGTTAAGTTTTGGGAAAATAACGCAATATATGACCTTTAGTAATTTGAACCTTGATACTTTTTGCATTACGTGATGTCCCATGACGAAACAAAGCATCTGAGAGAGTTTCAGAAAAATTCGAGCAGCGGTTGTTGAGATATAGTTGATTTAAAATTTGGCCGCTGCCGGAAAAGTGACTGCTACCCACTATCGTGGGCGATACAAAAAGGGGCATAATTCTGTAAAATTCAAAACAGGTACTAGTTCTATGAATATTTGGTAATGGGACACAAGGGACCATGGACAAAAGGGACCACATTTTGGGACACAAGGGACCACATTTGGGGACAAAAGGGTCCATTCAAAAATTAGTTAAAAATATAGATTTATATTGATACTAGTTGTGTATGGCAATGGTAAATATCATAATTTGATTATTTAAATGATAATTTAAAGGATAACTTAAGAATATCATTTGATGGCCAATTATTCAATAAAGTTATAGGTTAAAATGTTTATTCTTTTTCCAGAATTTAAGTTAAATTAATTAAAATTAACTGTTCATAATATTAGATCTTATACTATTTAAACATGATGGAGTCTACTTCATATCAGCTGAAACATATATAAAAAAATGATAAAGGCAAAGCAATGTTTATAAATGTTATTTTCATAAAATAAATAGCATGTTATATGCGGTTACAAGAAGGACCGGAATACACCGAATCACCGGAATACACCGAAATACATATAATAAAGGCATTATATATGTAATTAATGGATAACAAATGATTATTTATGATTTAAATAGTAATATATCCACACAGAAGAGTGATTTATGTGTTTGGGGGGCTTATATACGCACACTAGTCATACACCTATAGCAAATCTACATACTTATCTCCCTTGAAAGAAAACATCATAATGCACAAGTCATTGCAATAAATGAATTTATTCTTGTACAAACATTTAGTGTTTTTAAGATACATATTAATGGGTTACACAATATGGTACAGTTTTTCCCCGGCTGTGTCCAGTTATTTCCCGGTTGTGTCCAGTTATTTCCCAGCGGTTATTTTCCTTTACCAATGATGCCGCTCTGATTTAATAGAGTGTTATTGGTTATACTATTGCCTCATTAATCAGGTTGACATGAGAGATGAGTGGGAAAACATATGACATGTGATATGATAACATATTATTGAGATACACAATATGGTCCAGTTATTTCCCGGCTGTGTCCAGTTTTTCCCAGCGGATATTTTCCTCTAACAATGGTACCGCTCTGATTTAAGAAAGTGTTATTGGTTATACTATTGCCTCATCAATAAGGCTGACATGCGGGATGAGCGGGAACATATTGGAGATGAGATATGATAACATATTATTGAGATACACTATATGGTCCAGTATTCCCCGGCTGTGTCCAGTTTTTCCCCGGCTTTGTCCAGTTATTTCCCAGTGGTTATTTTCCTTTAACAATGATGCCGCTCTGATTTAATAGAGTGTTACTGGTTATACTATTGCCTCATTAATGAGGTTGACATGAGTGATGAGCGGGAAAATATTAGAGATGAAATATGATAATATATTAATGCGCTACACAATATGGTCCAGTTTTTCCCCGGCTGAGTCCAGTTATTTCCCAGCGGTTATTTTCCAATAACAATGGTTAGGACATAACCACAAATAAGAAACGTGTGCATTATGATGTTTTCCTTCAAGGGAGATAAGTATGTAGTTTTGCAATATAGGTGTATATAGTGGTGTATATAGTGGTGACTAGTGTGCGTATATATTTGAAGACAAATGTATTATCAGGGAGTAAATAAGTATACTTACTCCCTGGTATTATACATGCGGAAATAAATCAGTATTTTTTCCTATTACTGCTGAGCAGAGCCTTGAAAAGATGGCAGTTGGTTGGGGGGAAAAAAAAAGAAACATTTCAATAAAAAAAAAAAAAAAGAAAAAAAAAGTATCTGCGAGAGATTTTTTTCAAAATTTCTGTATTGGTAGAAAATATCATGTACTTCAAGATAATGAATAAAACAAATATTGTCGCGGTATTTATTTTTTTAGAATAAATGCAGTTATAACTGAATGTTCTGACAATTGATGGGTTTAGGAGAAAAAAAGAACATACTTGGTCGTTAACTGTTAACATCTACATATCCCTGTTTTATTTTAAAATGGATTATATATGTGTAGAAATAGTACACAATCATCAAATCAAT
The DNA here is from genome assembly GCA_037043455.1 of Cyrtodaria siliqua. Taxonomy (NCBI): domain Eukaryota; kingdom Metazoa; phylum Mollusca; class Bivalvia; order Adapedonta; family Hiatellidae; genus Cyrtodaria; species Cyrtodaria siliqua. Next base: position 97,024 of record JAWPHD010004625.1, read on the forward strand.
AATATTTAATTTAAATCTTACGTTTTAGACACGGTATTGCGCTATCGTTAGGGGCACTTGTTTGAGCCAAGGATTTTCAGCATTAACATGAGCAATTTTAATTATACGTACATTAATTATATATTATTAGAAATGGAATTTTAAGTGGTAAATAAAAAATACCTTAGTAGGAAAATCGGTAGAGAAATAAATATTTTACAACAAATTGCTTTTTCTGGTAGGGCTTTTTCCATGTAAATTCCTTATTGCCGGGACAGCAGACAATTAAGAAATTTCAAATAACTTCATAAAGGCTTAGTATTTTGCTATAAACCTTTCAGGGTGTCTTAATTTACATTTATCTAAATTATCTATTTTATTTTTTTAGAATTCTTATTCAAAAATGGTTAACTATTAAAGTTAACCATTTTTGAATAAGAATTCTAAAAAAACACCAAAAAAAAACACAAAGAAAACATTACAATTTTTGATGCAGCAGAATTTTGCATGAAAAAAATGAATGCTCTATCAAAAACAACTTTCGCAAGTGAACTTTTTATTTCTCAACCGATTTTGAAAAGTAAGGTATTTTTACTTACCTCAAAAAATATCTGCTTTACTCAGGTCGTAGTTAAATTGTGTCTTAAAAGTCCAAAAAACCTTTGGCAGAAGCAATCGCCCAGAACAGTAAGCATATACGAAAGCTATAGCTAAACACAATAAATCTCTTCACGGTAATGAACTATACTTGAATCAGTTTATCAACAACTGTCTGTACTATCTACGTTGGTTCATAAGTATGTAAATTATGAAAACTAGTGAAAAACACTTACAATTTAGAACAAGTATGGTCGCTCTTATTGACTTATGCGCGAAAAAGGTGCGCATAAACAACTATATAAAATATCCTTAAAAGGAGACGGTTCAAATGACATGTATTTATTTGTAAGTGCATTTTATCGGTTGGATTTAAACACCAGGATCTAGACGGGATGTCAATTAATCAGTCGTTATCTCCGTCTTACTTGATAAATCCGCATTTGATTGCAATTTACACGTAACATAACCCTGATTTACAGCATATACACAAATTCACAGTAATGGTAAACAGATGCACACGAAGCAACCGATTTTACTGTTATGTATACTTTTCCAAGTCAGTTGCAGACAACATAACATTAAAAAATACAAATAAACAGAATAAGTAATACACTGATCAAGTAATTGTTAACTACAACACCAACTCACAAATACTGCTACTATAACTACTACTGCTACTATTACTACACAACATATAAACTATATAACTACTAACACTACTGCTCCTGTTGCTGCTACTACTACTACTTCTGCAGTAGCAGCTACTATTTACTACACGACATATACTACACAGCTAATACTACTACTGCTGCTGCTACATGTTCTACTACTACTACTACTACTACTACTACTACTACCACTACTACTTCTACTACTACTACTACTGCTGCTGCTACTTCTGCTGCTGCTGCTACTACTACTATTACTACTGTTGCTGCTGCTGCTGCTACTACTGTTGCTGCTTCCGCTATTGCTGTTATTACTGCTGCTACTGCTACTATAACTAATATTGATACTACTGGTACTGCCTCTTCTATTACTAGTATATCTACTATTACTTGTCCTTCTGCTACTGCTGCAACTACTACTGCTGCTGTTAATACTGGTACTGCCTCTTCTATTACTAGTATGTATATCTACTACTACTAGTCCTTCTGCTGCTGATACTACTACTACTACTACTACTACTACTACTACTTCTACTACTACTACTACTACTACTACTGCTGCTGCTGCTGCTTCTACTACTACTTCCGCTGCTGCTGCTGCTGCTGCTACTACTACTACTACTACTACTACTACTACTACTGCTGCTGCTGCTGCTGCTGCTGCTGCTTCTACTGTTGCTGCTTCCGCTATTGCTGTTATAACTGCTGCTACTGCTACTATAACTAATATTGATACTACTGGTACTGCCTCTTCTATTACTAGTATATCAATATTGATACTACTGGTACTGCCTCTTCTATTACTAGTATGTATATCTACTACTACTAGTCCTTCTGCTGCTACTACTACTACTGCTGCTACTGCTGCTGTTACTATTGCTACTGTTACTACTAATACAGCTAGTACAACATTTATAAAATATGCTTCAAAACTACTATCACTATTGTTCTGCAACACAGATGGTCTCTAAACACACGTAGTATGTTAATACAGATGCATTTTTAATAAAAACACTACAGCTGGAACTAAAATACTGGGGCCCGTTTTATGAAACAACTGACGACCATTTTGATCGTAAATCAATTTCTTAAAAGGGCAAAGAATAGGGCCACTGCAGATCCCTTTGGAGGGGTAGGCAGAGGGGTAGAATCCCCCCAAAATTCATGTTCATTTCATATTTTTTTGTTCATGTTCATTAAAGGTCTTCATCATGATCCCTGCATTGTTTCAGGTGCTATCTCGCTCTCATCAAAAGAGCAGTGGCAGAAAAACAATAAACGTGGCTCCAGCATAAATGGAGTTTCTACGATAGAATTTGCAGCAATTATGCAGTTCAGGGTGAGAAGGTTCTAGGCCCATTTTCCGTATTTTATCTCGATGTACATGGAAGATGAGCCTGGCATGTTCATGCCTGTTAGGCGCCATATAACCTTTTCATGTCTCGGTGCGCCTTAAAACCCGATTCAGTTCAATTCAGTTAAATGGTTCATTATGAATTACACTTTTCGAATAAATGTGATATCATTTCATTTTATTACAGATGTGATATTTCTGCACGACGTGCACACATACTTGTCTACATTGAATGATTAGGTGAAAAAAATGAACGATTTTAAAATCTGAGACTTGTCGTAATATGTTTTTTAATAAAACGTGGCCCAGGCTGGTCTCTTAAATCAGGTGATATGCTAATAGCGGTGGTCTCCTTGGCAGGTTGGACCGTACTTAAGTACTATTTTTCACCTCTATCATTCAAAATGCTTTATAATTATGATAGCAACTAAGATGTTGGTGGGCAATTACGGACGTTTTTTTGCAAGTTCACCTTTTACCACTGATGTCACCCAAATCGTGTCTCACATATGTCAGAGATAACTCAAAACAAAGGGAAACATTAGGACTCGTTTTCATTTGGATGGTTCTCGGCTTCACACAGGTTTTTTAATGAAATGCATTTGAAGTGACCTTGTGTAGCAGCGGTTCAATATGGACATGCTAAGCCAAATCTGATCCTTCCACCTCAACACTTGGCAGTTTTATAGTCTGACATAGAAAACTTAATTTCAAATTTTCCATACTATTTTTCAAAGTTTTGTTAGCTTCTCATACTTTTTTCCAGATATTAAAGTAAAACATGTCAACCATATTTGAAAATAAGGTAAAAAAGTAGACTATGTGTTAGGTCACGATGACTTAGAAACGTGAAACGCGGCATATGTGGTCTTTTGGTGTCTTATTTGACTAGAAATGCACATGTCCGTGACATGTTTGAACGAGGACATTCCGTGATATTATACCATGTGTTCGTGGCAAATGTTTCAGAAGTAAAACCTTATTAACCATTGTAACCAGTATATGAAAATAATAATACCGAATGACCTTATTTTAAAATGAAGGTAAATACTCGGTGGCTTGTTTAATTTTTGAAAAAGTCTAAAGTCTTAAAAAAATGTTTTAATTTTTTTTTGCCATCATATTGCTTTCATGAAATTAGTTGACAAATTTATTGTCATTTAACTTTTTAAACATTCCATCGTCCTAATCTCACTATGATCTAGTAGACGTTGTGCTTTTTTTTCACTCACTCGCATCTGCCCGTTCGTGAAATGAACCACACGTCTACCATCTCGTGAAAGATTTCCCTATCAACGATCCTAGTAGTTATAATATCTATGTAACTAATGGTCGGACAGACTCAAGACGTTTTGTTTAAAAGTTCACAGGATAAAGTTATTATATAGGCAGAGAACCATGGCCACTTACTTGCATCCCATTTAATCAGTTTGTTTACATGTCTATAGTCATGTCAATATCAATGTTCGTAGGTTACACTTTCCACTAAATCATCTACACGTCCCACTTAATCATCAAATCCCAATGCACCACAGCATTTATATGGTTCCCTTTCAAACGTGCGCTTGTTATGGGAAAATGTGCGCTTGTTATAATTCAGTTTGTTTAATGGAATACAATCCAACACTGGAATTATAAATAAATAATAATCACAAAGCAGACATTAAAATTTACACAAATATGATATACAAGTAGTATATTATATGGAGTGGAGTCTTGGAGTGGAGTGAATATTTGAAGTGACCTCGGGCCCAAATTGTGGAGTGAAACTGAGTCAATGTTTGGAATAAATATACATTTAGAGTCTTATGTTTGTAATGTTAAACAAGAAGAGCAATGTAACCTCAGTAATAGTTATGTGTGTGCACATACCACATGTAACTATAGACATAATCATTTAGTGGTAACTGTGTAGCTTTAAATGTAGCTTTAATTAACAACTTGTTTAGCAAATTTATTTTTCCATTATTAGATGTGATTGTCTAGATGTGATTTGCTATTTTACATTAACATAGATACATTATCATTATTTCATCGCAAGACAAATATTTGGTGTTTCAACATGATAACTATCAAGTAACTTTCTGAATGACCCTCACATCGTTTGAATTGCATTGTCCAATGACCAAGCAAGTAATACAATATATGGTCTTAGATACACAGGCAACAACCTCAAAAGTTAACATTGATTTATTTGCTTAAAGAAACTAAGCCGTCAAATAACGACACAATTACACTAGACATGCTGATATCTAAACTCTATACAGGTGTCCAGGCCTTGAATTCACCAACAATTCTTGAGAATATTCTTAGACTTAAGCCCAATTATGCAAGATTCAATCAAAAATATTTCTAAAAGCTTAAAGGATAAACGTTTATAACAAGCTGCTATGAATAAATATGACCAATTCTAATGAATATCAACTTCATACGATTGTATCTATGAAGGTCATGGAAATATTTGTGAATGAAATTTTAGTACTTGAACTCAAGTCTAAGAATAGTCTTAAGAATGGTTGGTGAATTCCAAGCCAGGTCATATGATAATGTATATGCGCCGATTATAAGTATCTCAAAATACCCGTGATTTAATATGCGTATACTGAACTATAAGTTGGTAATACTAAATTCGACGCTTCAGTTTTGGGATTTGGCCTGGCTGGTTAAAGTCGTTTATACTGTGCCTATAGAGTTTGGATTGTCAAAATATATCAGTTTTTGATATATATATATATATATGTTTATATATACTAGTATATATATGATCGTCAGTAGTTTTGGAAACAGTGTATACCGTTATATGTTGTAAACTTTAACTGTTTTTGGCGAGATAGCTACTTTAATGTACAGTGCTTTTTTCTATACTTTGGGAACTTAACCCATACCATAACAATTGGGAATTTTTGCGAGATATTTCATAAAATTGAGAAAAAAATACGGTAAACATTCATTTAATAATTGTACATTTAAAACTGTTTTCAGTACACTAAGGTCAACAGAGGTATTTACAGGCATTTTGTTCTCAGTACTCGTCACACTAACGCTTCTTTTTCTTCTTTTCTTTTTTTTTCTTTCAATTGGGAATTTTTGTCTCAAAATTGGGAAAAAAATATATGTTTTGGCATTGTGAATGTAGCCCAATAACAGCAAAAACAAAAACAACAAAAACTTGCTCCAACTTCGACCAATGATTCAATACGTATGCGTCGTGGTCATGTTTCAATGAATGCTCATTAAAAAGGTCAGTGTCAACTGAATTACCATATATTGTTTTCACAAGCAAGGTTCTCCTTTCTGATAAATAGGGTCAACCGGATGATTACAGAACCTGGATTGAAATGCTAATTATTGATTTAAAAAACTTAAAAGACGATTAAGCACAAGCTTAGCATTAAGTTCAGAATCCAAATATATTCACTTATACTGCTTGATCATCCACCATTATATTGAAATTGTATGTATATTAACAAAGATATTTAAGACTTCAAACTAGTCTCTAAAATGTTCACTCCAAAAAATGACCAAATATACTCCAATAATTGACTCGAATGTCACTCCAAATATTCACTTCAAGTCTCCACTCCAAGACTTCACTCCATATATTATACTATGCCGCTTGTATTCGCCGACGAATATATTTGTGGCGCACTGGAAGGAGAAGTTATTTGGGGAGCAATTTTATTTTGTGATGTAATATTTTTTCAAATAAACTGATATTATAGACTGACAGTGTCATTGTATTAAACAGACTGTTTCTTTAAACTGTATGTACATGTAAACTATGCAATATGTTCTACTACTACCACCGATACTCCTCCTCTTCCTCCTCCTCCTCCTCCATCCTCCTCCTCCTCCTCCTCCTCTTACTGCTGCTGCTGCTGCTGCTTCTGCTACTGCTACTGCTACTTCTACTGCTACTACTACTAACACCAGTTCCACTACTTCTATACTGTCTTAACTAAACCCATTCCGTGTCGGTGACACATCCGTGACCGAGAGGTTAACGAAAACTTTCTCGCCTCCCACCGCTACGGGTTGGAATCTCACTGGGAGCTCGACTTGTAAGTGAGAAAGTTTCGGTTCTTACGGATGGTGTCAGGTATACAGTACTGGTTCTTCCCAGGAATAATTGGGTGGTCTGCATCCACCACTAAATATCGACAGTCATACATTGCTTAAAATGAGCTGAACAATGACGTTTTACCTTGACATTAATCGTTGAACTTGAGCAAATCCAATATCAAATATATGTAAACAACATTGATTAGTATCAGTATTGCGACTGATTTTAAATGTAATCCTCGGGTTTACGGTTACATACGGTGACCTGTTAGGGCCAACTTACCATCGCATCTTACCATCGACCTAGGTCGATGGTAAGATGCGATGGTCGATGGTAAGATGCGATGGTCGATGGTTAGATGCGATGGTTGGTAGTAAGATGCGATGGTAAGATGCGATGGTCGATGGTAAGATGCGATTGTTGATGGTAAGATGCGATGGTCCATCGACCATCGCATCTTACCATCGATCGATCGCATCTTATCATCGCATATTACCATCGACCATCGCATCTTACCATCGCATCTTACCGTCGACTTATGACACACATGCTACGGTCACTCTTGGTATCGAACTTGACTAAGTTTTCCATACCCGAATATTGCAAACAAGTGTTTGTGGGCGAGTGAGGTAAGGAGTGCATACATTGGAGGAACACATGACACATAAAATGTATAAATGAAAGCGGACACATTTCACAATCAACTTTAAATGACACTAATTGATTATAGCTATGCATTAAACATGCAATGCCTCACTTTTTACGGTCAATCGTCTTTAAATTTTAATAGTCGCCTGAGGGTCTAAAGAAACATTAAGAGCATGGTGGGGGCAGGGGCGGTCTAGAATTTATCTAGTCAATCCACATACAGGGCAGTGCTCAAGGTTTTAGCAAGAATGACCGCAATTCGAGTTTGGTTGAGTATTGCTTCTTTTATTATTTTAATATAGGCGCGCGCCATGCCACCTATCCTCTCCCTACTGGAACCTACTCAAACCCAAACACAGAAGGGTGACAATGCCAAGTTTGTTGTACTTCTGAATTCCGAATTCCGAAGTTTGAAGTCTGATAGATTGAACGTGTCTATAGGTGAGCTATACTTCCGTTATAAGCCAAACAAACAAAATATGTGTGTTTAGGCAGTGCTCTATATTTCAACTGTCATCCCAGGTTGAGGCTAACATGCCAGAAAAAAGTAGGTAGGGTAGGTACGGATTTATTTTCATCAATGTTATTAAGAAACATAGCATTTTATACCCGGTCTTGATTTTTATATTTTTCTGGAAAATTGGAAAACATTGCACGGTTTCGCCAGAAAAATAGGTAGGGTCGGGTTGCCCTAAACACACATACTTTTTTACAAGGCCTAAGTTGAACGCTCATATAAAATTAATTAGAATTGAACAAAGCAGGTTTTATACACCCACCCATCCACCTACCTACACACCCAACGTGGTTGAATAGTTTTCATTACACTCGTCAACATATTTATCAACTTAATAGTTAATAAAATCGTCTCACTGACAAACCTGAGATTATATTGAGAGAGAGAGAGAGAGAGAGAGAGTCGATAAACGAAGAAGAGGCCTAATGTACATTAGGAATGATGCAATGGTCGATGGTAAGATGTGATGGTCGATGGTAAGATGCGCTGGTCGATGGTCCATCGCATCTTACCATCGACCATCGCATCTTACAATCGCATCTTACTATCGACCATCGTACCTTACCATCGAACATCACATTCGCAGCATCTACAAATCTAGGGGAAGATACGAAGATTCAAATGCTCGCAGCATCTACACATCTAGGGTAAGATATGAAGATTCAAATGCACGCAGCATCTACACATCTAGGGGAAGATATGAAGATTCAAATGTTCGCATCATCTACATATCTAGGGCAAGATACAAAGATTCACATGCTCGCAGCATCTACACATATAGAACAAAATACGAAGATTCAAATTCTCGCAGCATCTACACATCTAGGGAAAGATACGAAGATTCAAATGCTCGCAGTATCTACAAGTCTGGGGCAAGATACGAAGATTCAAATGCTCGCAGCATCTACACATCTAGGGCAAGATAGGAAGATTCAAATGCTCGAAGCATCTACACATCTGGGGTAAGATACGAAGATTCAAATGCTCGCAGTATCTACAAATCTAGGGTAAGATACGAAGATTCAAATGCTCGCAGCATCTACACATCTAGAGCAAGATACGAAGATTCAAATGCTCGCAGCATCTACACATCTAGGGCAAGATACGAATATTCAAATGCACGCAGCATCTACACTCCTCTCTGAAGATACGGAGATTCAAATGCTCGCATCATCTACACATCTAGGGCCAGATACGGAGATTCAAATGCTCGGAGCATCTACACATCTAGGGGAAGATACGAAGATTCAAATGCTCGCAGCATCTACAAATCTAGGGTAAGATATGAAGATTCAAATGCACGCAGCATCTACACATCTAGGGGAAGATATGAAGATTCAAATGTTCGCATCATCTACATATCTAGGGCAAGATACAAAGATTCACATGATCGCAGCATCTACACATCTAGAACAAAATACGAAGATTCAAATTCTCCCAGCATCTACACATCTAGGGGAAGATACGAAGATTCAAATGCTCGCAGTATCTACAAGTCTGGGGCAAGATACAAAGATTCACATGCTCGCAGCATCTACACATCTAGAACAAAATACGAAGATTCAAATTCTCGCAGCATCTACACATCTAGGGGAAGATACGAAGATTCAAATGCTCGCAGTATCTACAAGTCTGGGGCAAGATACGAAGATTCAAATGCTCGCAGCATCTACACATCTAGGGCAAGATAGGAAGATTCAAATGCTCGAAGCATCTACACATCTAGGGTAAGATACGAAGATTCAAATGCTCGCAGTATCTACAAATCTAGGGCAAGATACGAAGATTCAAATGCTCGCAGCATCTACACATCTAGGGCAAGATACGAAGATTCAAATGCTCGCAGCATCTACACATCTAGGGCAAGATACGAAGATTCAAATGCACGCAGCATCTACACACCTAGGGGAAGATACGGAGATTCAAATGCTCGCATCATCTACACATCTAGGGCCAGATACGGAGATTCAAATGCTCGCAGCATCTACACATCTAGGGCAAGATAAGGAGATTCAAATGCTCGCAGCATCCTACACATCTAGGGGAAGATATGTAGATTCAAATGTTCGCATCATATACACATCTAGGGCAAGATACAAAGATTCACATGCTCGCAGCATCTACACATCTAGGACAAAATACGAAGATTCAAATGCTCGCACCATCTACACATCTAGGGGAAGATACGAAGATTCAAATGCTCGCGGTATCTACAAATCTGGGGCAAGATACGAAGATTCAAATGCTCGCAGCATCTACACATCTAGGGCAAGATACGAAGATTCAAATGCTCGCAGCATCTACACATCTAGGGTAGGATACGAAGATTGAAATGCTCGCAGCATCTACACATCTAGGGCAAGATATGAAGATTCAGATGCTCGCATCATCTACACATCTAGGGGAAGATACGAAGATTCAAATGCTCGCAGCATCTACACACCTATGGGAAGATACGAAGAATAAAATGCTCGCAGCAGCTTCACATCTAGGAGAAGATACGAAGATTCAAATGCTCGCATCATCTACTCACCTAGGGGAAGATACGAAGATTGAAATGCTCGCAGCATCTACACACCTATGGGAATATACGAAGATTCAAATGCTCGCAGTATCTACATATCTGGGGAAAGATATGAAGATTCAAATGCTCGCATCATCTACACATCTAGGACAAAATACGAAGATTCAAATGCTCGCAGCATCTACACACCTATGGGAAGATACGAAGAATAAAATGCTCTCAGCAGCTACACATCTAGGAGAAGATACGAAGATTCAAATGCTCGCATCATCTACACACCTAGGGGAAGATACGGAGATTCAAATGCTCGCAGCATCTACACATCTAGGGCAAGATACGGAGATTCAAATGCTCGCAGCAGCTACACATCTAGGAGAAGATACGAAGATTCAAATGCTCGCATCATCTACTCACCCAGGGGAAGATACGAAGATTGAAATGCTCGCAGCATCTACACATCTGGGGAAGATACGAAGAATAAAATGCTCGCAGCATCTACACACCTATGGGAAGATACGAAGAATAAAATGCTCGCAGCAGCTACACATCTAGGAGAAGATATGAAGATTCAAATGCTCGCATCATCTACACACCTAGGGGAAGATACGGAGATTCAAATGCTCACAGCATCTACACATCTTGGGGAAGATACGGAGATTCAAATGCTCGCATCATCTACACATCTAGGGGAAGATACGGAGATTGAAATGCTTGCAGCATCTACACATCTAGGGCAAGATACGGAGATTCAAATGCTCGCATCATCTACACATCTAGGGGAAGATACGGAGATTGAAATGCTTGCAGCATCTACACATCTAGGGCAAGATACGAAGATTCAAATGCTCGCAGCATCTACACATCTAGGGCAAGATACGGAGATTCAAATGCTCGCAGCATCTACACATCTAGGGGAAGATACGGAGATTCAAATGCTAGAATCATTTGCACACCTAGGGGAAGATACGAAGAATAAAATGCTCACAACAGCTACACATCTAGGAGAAGATACGAAGATTCAAATGCTCGCATCATCTACACATCTAGGGGAAGATACGAAGATTCAAATGCTCGCATCATCTACACATCTAGGGGAAGATACGGAGATTCAAATGCTAGAATCATTTGCTCACCTAGGGAAAGATACGAAGAATAAAATGCTCGCAACAGCTACACATCTAGGAGAAGATACGAAGATTCAAATGCTCGCATCATCTACACACCTAGGGGAAGATACGAAGATTCAAATGCTAGAATCATCTACACACCTAGGGGAAGATACGAAGATTCAATTGCTCGCAGCATCTATAAATCTAGGGCAAGAAACGAAGATTCAAGTGCTCGCATCATCTACACACCTATGGGAAGATACGGAGATTCAAATGCTCGCATCGCATGTGTGTTAAGGCATCAAATGTAAAATGCTCTTAAGGAATACAGCAACACTGTTTGGTATGCACTGTATATCTTAACTTGTACGATGATGCAAACTTCAATCTTATTTAAATAAAGAAGGGATGGTCCTTAACTTATTTTGAGGAGTATATATAGGATATTTGATCTGGCTTTAGTCTATCTGCAGTAACTACTGTTGATGATCGAAGTCGCTAACTTAAGTTAAGGAGAACACCATGAAACGTGAGGCTTTGTCGGACCGTATTTGGTACAAAAACGAATATGTACAAATTTGTACCATATTCGGCCGAATATGGTACAACTGTCTAATTGTACCATATACGTATCTGCAGTTTTGGGGTAAAATGCCTGACCAAATATGGTACAAACTTGTACCATATTCGGATGAAAAATGTACCACATTCGTTCCGAATATGGTACACACTCATCATCGTCATCGTCATCATCATCATCGTCATCATCATCATCATCATCATCATCATCATAACTACAATTTGCATCAACGTCATCAATACCATCATGAAAATAATCATCATCGTCATCATCATCATCATCATCATCATCATCATAACTACAATTTGCATCAACGTCATCAATACCATCATGAAAATAATCATCATCGTCATCATCATCATCATCATCATCATCATCATAATCATCATCAGCATCATCATCATCATCATCATAATCATCATCATCGGCGGCCGGTAATCATTGGCGTCAACATAATAAAAAACTTTTTTCATCATCATCATTATAATCATTATCATCGGCCGATAAACATCGCAGTTATCATCATCACAATCATCAAACCCCAATCATCATCACCATTGTCATCATCATCAATTACATCATCATCGTCACCATTAACACCATCATCATCATCGTCACCATTAACGCCATTATCATCATCATCGTCATGATGATGACAAAAGTTTTGATGATGATGACGACGATCAAAATTACCGTCATCATCATCATCACAAACTTTTATCATCATTGTCATCATCATCACCATCATTATCACCACAATCATCAAGGTCATCATCATCATCATCAACACCATCATCATCATCACCATTATCATCATCGTAATGAAGATCACAAAAATGTGATGATGATAACTGCGATGTTTTTCGGTCGATGGTGATGATGATGACAAAAGTTTTGTAATGATGATAAGATCAAATTTTCCAAGAAGCGCTGGCGCGCTTCATGGATTTGCTCGCCTACCTTTACCCTTACAAGTTCACACTCTATGAACACAACCAAAATGCGATAATCCTCAAACTTTTACAGAGTTACCTGGAGCAAGCACGTCTCTAGTCTTAGAGTACTAGTACTTAGTAACCAGTACTAAGCAGATACATTCGCCAGTAATTGACAACTGCCCTACTTGAAACAGCGGTAGGGGAAGAATGGCCGTAGAAATCATTTCGTGACCAATCTCCACGAAAGTATCTGGCCCGCCCGGGAATCGAACCCAGGCCGCCTGCGTGCCAATCTGACGCGCAACCGACTGAGCTAGCCGGCGAAACAGTTACACAACCAGCAAAATCCATGTAAAGTGTGGTTAGGTTAGCTGTTTCTGTTACTGCTAGTTACGACGACGACGACGACGACGACGACGACGACGACGACGATGATGATGATGATGATGATGATGATGATGATACTTTTGTCACTTCCAATATTAGGTTAATACAATGTATTTGAGTTTGAAAAAAAGTTTACACATTGGCAGACTATTTCATTTATTAAGAAATACATAATTTATGTACCATATACGTAGGCCATTTTCATTTTATGAGTTTTTTTGGTATGTACCAAATACGTTTTGGCGAGCATAGACAAACTTATTCCAACCGAATATGGTACAATGTTTGTACCATATTCGGTCGAAAATTGTACCATATTCGGTCCGAATATGGTACATTTGTACCATATTCGGCCGAATATGGTACATTTGTACCATATTCGTTTTTGTACCAAATACGGTCCGACAAGGCTTCATTATTTTGATGCGTTTTATCAGCACTATTCAAGGTTGAACGTAACTTACCATTGACGTGATTCGAGTCTTAAACAAGAGGTAAATAACATTAAAGCACGATATATCTCAGTCACATTGAACATACGTGCGAGGTTCTTGATAGCAGATTGGTATAAAAGGGAATATAGCGACACAACTCTATTATTGAGAGTTCTGAAAAACTTGAAAAAAAGATGAAAGAATTATCAAAATCGGATGATAAACAAAAAAGATATGACCATTTCAAGGTTGTTCTTAAACGGATATGGGAGACACCATTTGAGAACTATGGCGTCATAGTTCCATATTACCATATATGGAATATTGATAAATATCATTTAAAACGAAGAAAATCACTGCGAATAAATGCAAAAGAATGTAATGGTCATCTAAAGCATTATTGCCATTACGTATTCCATTTTGTCATACAGATGTGGCCAAGTTTGGTAAAGATCAGGAGAAAAGTCTCTATCGTCTTAATGGGGCGAAATGTAGCATATTAAACAAATAGAGGGCCATAACTGCGGTATTACTGGTCCTATCTGCCGAGTTTTCTAGCATGTTTGGGCTTTTAAATCAACCATCTGGCAAAGTTTGATAAGGACAGAATACAAAATGTAAGCGCTAGTCTAAGAGTGAACCAGACAAAATAAAGCATAAGTATTTTACACTTGAGGAATCCAGTTAAATACAAATATAGAACTTAACAGTTAAAGAAGAAAAAGTCTGTGTTTCTTTTGCTCCAAAACCCATACATTTTTAGAAATTTTTAGAAGATGGAAACTGCCTTTTTTTTTTACAAAAACAAGTATTGTGATGTAATGTTTTCATTCATTTTATTATATAAGGGTGATTAAACAATATCAGAGCCTTTAAAGGCTGGAGTATGGCTGTAGTATGGAACTACCAATTCGAAATTAAAGTAAGAAAGCGAAGTATTTCTATAAATCTATATAAATTTCGGGCTCAGCGATCTCATTTTGATATTTGAAATGGCCGTCATCTTTGTTAACGTTGAGTTATATAGGAAAAACAATTGGCGACACTGTTCTACATCCACTCAATGGATTTTCAAGAAACTTAACAAGAATGTTACTCTTGATGTCCAGTTCGTTCTAAGTAAAATTCAGATTGATTGAACATTCAAAATGGCCGCCACAACTAAAAATAGATTTTAAAAAATACAAGTTTATAGCGATTACTTCTCAATAATTGTAAGTGGTATAGATTTGCAAGCTTTACAACAATGGCTGAAAAGTTTCTATTATAATTGATGTTATCTCAAAATTTATCATACTCTTTAAGAGACATATACAAACAGTTATAAAAGATGAATAATGCATAACACATCAAAATATAGTGAAAAAATAATATGTTAAAGTAAACTTGTTTTATCACTGCAACTACCATAATTATCCTTCTTTAATATTTTTTTTTATATAAATAAAATGAAATCATGTTTTCATATAAGATACATCTAAATCATTACGTGTTCCCGCCTTAATTCCATCAAGCGATGGAAAAGCTTATATTAGCAGGACTTTATAACGGCTATTTCGACAACGAAACACGTTTAAAAACATGTTTTACTGAAAAAATGCGAAAACCTGTTTAAAATTACATATTAAATGTTTTAATTTTACAACATAATTATGCACACTGTTTAAGTCGAAATTAAGGTTTTATTTCATACCCCAGCCATTCCCGTTTTCCCTTCTTGGAGAAGGGGTTGGATGGGGTATGAAAGTTAATTCTCGGACCACGTAATGCATATAAGATTCACAAAGCAGCAATCCTGAAAAGTTACCTTAAGATCCTTTAAATGGTTTCAAAGGAGTAATTGTGTAACTCAGGATGGCGGTTGGTGGCCATGTTTGACATCAAATCAAATGCTTGTTATAAATGACCAACGACATGTCATGCTAGTCATATTGGTAAATTTTCCAAATGCATACCACTTTTGATTTTTAGAAGTAGATCTAGTCGCCTCAAAATTGATTTTTAAAATCCATTTTAGTCGTGCCGACCATGTGGAATTTTCGGTTAATCTGCACTTAAGAACTCGTCTGCGACAAGGGCTATCACAACCTGACTTCTATGGTGATGTGATTTACAAACTTCGTAAGCTCCTTGGTCATAATCACTTTCATACAATCTTTATTAAACTTGTTAAAATGTTTATCAAAAGAGGTTATGACCCTATCATTTTGCAACGCACTGCATGTTTAGTGGTGGACACATTTACAGTTTGTCACTATGCTTTCCTCTTTGATTGTGCGACAACCGGGCATATGATGACGTCTACCTAAATCCTAATAGGACGGTAGCGTTTGATGTTTGTCTTTAATCTTGTCTTGTCTTACCCTCAACGGTTTATTATCTTGTTGCTCTGGCTTCTGCCAAGTCACCGAGTACTTACTTTGTGTCTTTCTACGCTTTTACTTTTTATATTGTACATACATGATCATTTATGAGTTTTACGTATATTGCCTATTAATGCTGTCGTGTTTGTTAGAGATTATAACCCGGCGGCGATATCTTTATTTACACTGTCTTGTTTATTGGGATGACAATAGGATAAGAGTGAGGTTTGGTGCACCCTAGAAACTGGTTTAACGACCACAGCGGCCCTTATTTTGCCACTGACCATTCCAAGGCGGTAGCCTTATTGTCAACCCTTTTGTGTTTGTGATGTTTTATTTTGCCTTTTATTCCTCTTTACAGTTGTTCTTTGTTTCTATGTGTGTTTGTGGTTGACTGTCGTCCTTTAATGCTACTTTTCCTGTTCAATTTTTACTACTTTTACTGAAAAAACACCCAGTAGTGTCAGAGGAGTGGTCGCCATAAGTTTGTCCTATATACCCTTCTATGCAAACAAAGATGGCCGCCGGCGGTCATGCCTGAAATTGCATCGAAATAAATTGTATTAAGGACCAACTACTTGTCATGATGCCAGGCATTTTGGAAAAAGTTAAAAAAAAACACACAAAAAAACCCGTAGTTTTTGAGAAGTACTCGCCGCATAATTGTATTCAATTTTTAGCCATCTTGAATTTTTGATTGACCCATTGTTTATATCTTGGATCAACTAGACATCAAGTAGATTCCGTGGAGTTTTCTAAAAATCAATCAACTAGTCGACACAAAACTATTACGGACAGACAAAAGACGGACGTCGCACCACGACATAAACTCTAAATAAATCAATCTATTATAAATGTTCGTTTTTGCAATAATATAGCCAATGGTGGAAATTAATTCTTGTGATAAATAATTGATTGAACCTATTGATTGCAAGTTGTTGTTAAAGGTACTTTAATGTTATTGAACGTTTATTAATTAAAATATAATAGATTCAGTGCAGTTTAGAGAGTAAAATAACCCGTTGAAACATGATATTTTTTTTTGTAATTAATCTTTCAAGTTCTACTCAAATCTCCAGTCAAAGGGCTATACAACCTTCATGGAAAATATATGAATACAATATTTAAATGTCATTTACGAAAATAAGGTTTTGATAAAAGTTGATGGCGTCGAATTCAGCTCATTTAAAGCTGTGCAATCTATACTTTAAATGTAATAAACTCATGAATACGACTGACGGACGAATGAAATAACATCCGTCATTTGGTCATGATGAAATTCTGATGCAATATGGGTAAAATAGATTTCTTAAAATTGTTGTTGATGGGATAGCCAACAACAGACACCTTTTACATCATATGTACACCGTTTCTAACATAATATAAACGGCTTTAGCCAGTCAGACCAAAGCCCAAAAATGGAGGTTGACTTAAGAGTTATCAACTCAT
This sequence comes from Cyrtodaria siliqua, assembly GCA_037043455.1. Classification (NCBI taxonomy): domain Eukaryota; kingdom Metazoa; phylum Mollusca; class Bivalvia; order Adapedonta; family Hiatellidae; genus Cyrtodaria; species Cyrtodaria siliqua. The sequence continues at coordinate 114,637 of JAWPHD010004625.1, forward strand.
AATTCATTTTACGCAACAACAAACACGGGATTTTAAGAACCCTATATTTTTAATCGGCACATGTACATTACTATATAGCCTGACCATTTGGATAGGGTTTGGATAAACGATTGTGTAGTGTAACTTGCCGTTATTTGGCGGGTTAGTGCCTTTAAACATGAAGAAATGATATCAACCAACGTACTCAGCAAAGATTATTTTACGCTTGATTTTTTTGAAAATGCTGCTCGAAAGGTTGTTATCGTAAGTTTAGCAATTGTGTATCCATCTGCACCTTCTAGTTCTGGCTTTGGAATGCAGAACATGAACAACTGAACAAAATTACTTATTACTCACTTGTGTATCTTAAGTAACTTTCTTAGTTTGAATATATTTTAGAATAGTTGTGCGATAAGTACTTTTTTTTACCAATAGTTGGTAAAATATACACTCAAGTGATATGAAAACGCAACACGGGAATTTCCGCTATATATTGTATATACTGCACACTTAATTGCACATAATATTCCAAAGAAATCCCAAGATGTTTTTTTAAAAAAAAGTTACATTTAACTAGAGAAAGGACACAACTGTGATGTTGTAGACGTTTCAATCACACTACACTTTGTAACAAGAACTTCATCAATGTTGAAGTTGCTCTTCGAAAAATTGAGCTAGTTCAGTACTGTATTTAACGTAAATAGTTTGCAAAATTTTGCATCCTAAGTTTGCTCACATGATTGAGCCAAACGCGTACTCTGTGAATAATGAAACATTGCAGGAATACTATTTGCTGTATTATTTGTTGTTTTAGTATTTTTTCCAAAAGGAAAGGTCTTACGTAGCCATGTACCATTCGATTAAAAGCAGCATATTGTACATACAATATATAGCGGAAATTCCCGTGTTGCGTTTTCATATCACTTGAGTGTATATATTTTTTACATCTTATAAAGTTACCCCTCTTTTATATTGATACATGAAATGTGTTGATAAAACGTATAACGTGAATCAAAGGCCGCTTAAAGATGTACACGTCTTAAGATTGGTAGGATCATATATAAAAAAACAACCATACAAGTTTGACACATTTATTGGAAATGTTCCGTCCATAAGAAAATGAAACATCGATAATCTTAAATTACCTCCCTTTTAATTGAATATCGTTCGAAATAATAATTATTACCTCCCTTTTAATTGAATATCGTTCGAATATATATATTTCTCAAACTTGAAGCGGGATTCGAACCCGCAGGGGTTAAAGGCGGGGAAGTTTTAGACGCCTCCTTGACCGGGTTAATAAAGAGGCAGCATCTTTAGTATCCCGGCCACGGATGCGCGTATATACTGATGTCTACAATAAGGTTTAAACATTTATGTAACTATAACGTTTTTTACCAAATTAAAACATTCTCGCCTCTCACAGCTGCGGGTTCGAATCCCGCTGGGAACTCGACTTGTCCGGTGAGATAGTGTCGATTATTACGGATGGCGGGAGGTATATAGTACTGGTTCTACCCAGGAAAAATGAGGTGGCACGATTCCACTACAAAAAAGTCGAACGTCAGATATGGCCTAAAATGTGCTAAAAATGACGTAAAACACCATTCAAACAAACAAAACACAATTAAAACATGTCTCGTTTTCTTTGTCATAAAATCTCTATAGACTTGGAAAATTGCTAATTCTTAGTGATTATTTGAATTAGAGACTAGACCGGCACGAACTTTAATTAGTTTACTGCAAACAATAGCTACATATTTACCTTATTGAACAAATGTAGTCCTTTTTTCAGTAATATCCTCATATAGTGTTTCACAATTAAATTAAATAGAAGCTGTCATATCACATGAACAATTAACTGTTATGTTTGTCCTATACTTTGTTGAATGATTACGAACAGTGATGAATTGAACAATTCTAGAGCTAATATTGACTTTTAATAAAACACTTCTCATCCCACTTCGCGTTTCCAGACACTTGCAATAATTAGAGCACAATACAATGATGTAAAGACACCGTGACAAGCAGTCATGAAGGTTTTATTTTATCTGCAACTGATGTTTTAGTTTTAAACAACATAATTTGAACATTAACGAAACAACGGTCGTGCTTCTGAATTAAAGATTTGATTTCCAAGTATAAAATTAGCATGCATTGTAGCCTAACGTTAACACTGTCATTGGATAATAACAAAGACACTTTACGTGAATAAAGATTGACAAGGTAGCCAACGACAGTAAGACCATACGAGTCTGTACTTACGGATGGCAGGAGGTATACAGCAGTGTTTCTACCCAGGAAAAATGGGTGGTCTACGTCTACCACAAAAAGAACTAACATGTGCTAAAAATGACGTAAAACATCATTCAGACAAACAAACAAACAAACAACTTTACTGAGTCTGTTCGCGAGAAATAAGAGTACCGGCTGGAGCGATATTGTTCGTTAAAGTCAGACATATTAAATTGAATTGAATGTTGTTTACGGCTCATCAACACATATATATATATATATATAAAGAAGCTATAAACTTTTCCCTGAGTTTGACTTAAAAAAGTTTCGCTTTGCATTAACAAGATTAAGAGTGTCATCTCATAGGTTAAAATCGAGACAGGCCGTTGGCATAAACCAAATAAGACTCCATTACATGAAAGAAAATGCTAACTATGTAACACTCTAGAAGATGAATTTCATTTTTTACTCGAATGTCCCCTTTATTCTTAACTTAGTGTACACTATATTAAAACTTATTATTGGAAACGCCCGAATATTCCAAAATTTATAGAATTAATGAAAAATGAAAATGTTAAAACAATAAGAAATATTTCAAACTATACACACAAAGCATTCTTGAAGAATTACAACGTGTTCGAGTGACATATTTTGTGTATCACACCGATACAGGGCTGTACCAATATTTCTTTTAGCCACTAGTCCGCGACTAGTCACCCTGTAAAACGTGACCAGTCCCAAAAAAATTGTGACTAGTTCCAAAAAATGGACACAAGTCCTGAATTCTTTCGATTTCTCAATATGTTAAAACTGCGTCTTGCATACTCATTACAAATCATTATACACAGTAAAGGAAACAATCCTTATTTACTCTTCAGACAATTAATGTATGTTTCAGTGGTATAGATTGTAGACTGCCATTGGGTGAAACGGTAGCAATAGTAAGAATCACATCTGCATTTTTAAATTTCAAAAATATGTCACTAAGAAATCCTTATAATTCACTGATTAGTATATAATAAAGGTTATTTGGAGACTCTCAAGAGAGAGGGACAGGATACGAAGGATTCAGGGAACCAGTCTTGCTAAACAATAGATCCCTATGGTTCTTTAAGGCACTTAAAGGACACCGACTGATTAACGTCCACATCCGATGGACGAGACTACAGGAAAGCGTCTTGCCCAGGAACACAAGAAATTCAGGGGCGCAGGTGAGGCTTGAACTCTATCCACTTGAAAACACCAACACCCTATCACACAGATCGAGTTCGAGTCCATAATGATATACAATGTTTGCGTTTGGAGTAATCATTTATTTTGCGAATAGCAACATAGGCAAAGCACGGTGAGAGCTTATGCAAACTATCATATAATGATCAGATCAAGCAAGGTTTTACGCGAGCGTAAAATATCTGCCGAGGAAAATAGCATTATATCTGGGTTGGAACTGGGAACAAAGTTTAACATAATAACCGATCAAGTCACGGGTGTTTAAACAATATTGAAACCAATAATGTTGTCAGGAAGATATAAACACGCCAAGACTGTTTTTTCTTCCCGGACACTTTCTTCCCAAATTGTACCATCAGCTCTTCCTACCAAAACATTTTGAATTAAGGTGGGTGACCTCGCTTCGCTCTGGTCAAATCCTTGATATGCGTTACATATTGATTACATATTCACCTTTGCAGCATGACTTGCTAGAAGTACACCTCAGCACAGAAATACAAGTGTTGCGTGTGCGTTAGCGTGTGCATTACAACACAGGTACATTTTTCACCGCTACCATGTGTAATTATAAAATTGCGTTATCAAAGTGAAAAACTCAAAGAAAACTGTTCATTGCTACATTACCATGCGCAATTATGAATACCATAATTATAAGAGTCGCTACCGGCAGCGGTACGGCAGCGAGTAACCGCTATTATAAAGAGAGGCAACTACAACGACACGACTGGTTGTGTAACGTATCATACGTGTTAGTGCTAAGGTGTTTTGTAATGTTTCAGTTATACAAATCCGCATCACAATAGAGTTCCTGTCCTGACAAGCCGCTCCTTTTAAATCGAAACTTAATTGAGAGTTCATATCTGTTATGTATGGAAGCGTATTGCTGCCAGAAGATCTTTTTTTATGGCGTACATTATGTTAGTATCACGCAGCTACAGTGACGGAGTGGCACGAAATACTCAAATCTACCAAAATCCTTACCCATATCTCCTTCACCTTTGTAATTGCTCATGGCAGCAATGAACATTTATTAAAACGCTAAGTAGCAAACGTTGATGGAAAGAATAGGAACATTAAAATGTTAAGAAGGAAACTCTGATGGACAGAACAGGAACACTAACATATTGAGTAGGAAACGCTGATGGTAAGAATAGGAACATTAAAATGTTAGGTTGGAAACTCTGATGGTAAGAATAGGAACATTTCACTCTGCGCTGGAACTCGCTTACACATGTGACTCCCTTAATGTGAAACATTCTCATAGCAGCCAAAATAAAAGTGTTTTGCAACTGGACAGCTTTAGACAGCATGTCAAACAAGTTTTCAAAAACAAGACCTTATATAACTGGACTTTATTCATCACAACGAGAAAAAATATTGTCCTTTAGAAACTACAGCAATCAAACACATTGGCACCGAAGTAAATGCACATATTTAAAAAGTCAGTTAAAAGGAAAATACATCCCATACGGAGTGGTGGACACAGGGTTACCGACTTGGAACGGTCAGTAGGCAATAATGCCTACAGGTTAGATTAAATCAATTTTATGTATACACAACCTCGCTTTTATCCTGTCTTCAACGTCCAAATTGACAATACAGTGTTGATAAAAGTACATCCCATCAAAAGGAAATGTCTAACAATAAAGTCCACATTCAGAGAACGATACACATAAATGTTGTTGTAAATACTTAGTTCTCTGCTAATGAGTACTTCTAGCATAGAACATGGCAGATATTACAAGAGTGACGGTGTATGTCATTACTAGATGAGTATACATCGGGAAGCGAAGTCTTAACATGTTAAGTAGGAAACTATCATGGTAAGAATAGGAACATTAAAATGTTAGGTAGGAAACTCTGATGTAAAGAACAGGAACACTAATATGTTGAGTAGGAAACTCTGATGGAAAGAACAGGAACATTAAAATGTTAGGTTGGAAACGCTGATGGTAAGAATAGAAACATTAAAATGTTAAGTAGGAAACTCTGATGGAAAGAACAGGAACATTAAAATGTAAAATAGGAAACTCTGATGGAAAGAACAGGAACATTAAAATGTTAAATAGGAAACTCTGATGGAAAGAACAGGATCATTAAAATGTTAAATACTAAACTCTGATGGAAAGAACAGGAACACTAACATGTTGAGTAGGAAAATCAGATGGAAACAACAAGAACATTAAAATGTTAGGTTGGAAACGCTGATGGTAAGAATAGGAACATTAAAATGTTAAGTAGGAAACTCTGATGGAAAGAACAGGAACATTAACATGTTTAAATAGGAAACTCTGATGGTAAGAACAGGAACACTAACATGTTGAGTAGGAAACTCTGATGGAAAGAACAGGAACATTAAAATGTTAAATATGAAACTCTGATGGAAAGAACAGGAACACTAACATGTTGAGTAGGAAACTCTGATGGAAAGAACAGGAACATTAAAATATTAAATAGGAAACTCTGATGGAATAAACAGGAACATTAAAACGTTAAATAGGAAACTCTGATGGAAAGAACAGGAACACTAACATGGTGAGTAGGAAACTCTGATGGAAAGAACAGGAACATTAAAATGTTAGGTTGGAAACGCTGATGGTAAGAATAGGAACATTAAAATGTTAAGTAGGAAACTCTGATGGAAAGAACAGGAACATTACACTGTTAAATAGGAAACTCTGATGGAAAGAACAGGAACATTAAATTGTTAAATAGGAAACTCTGATGGAAAGAACAGGAACACTAACATGTTGAGTAGGAAACTCTGATGGAAAGAACAGGAACATTAAAATGTTATATAGGAAACTCTGATGGAAAGAACAGGAACATTAAAATGTTAAATAGGAAACTCTGATGGAAAGAACAGAAACACTAACATGTTGAGTAGGAAACTCTGATGGAAAGAACAGAAACATTAAAATGTTAAATAGGAAACTCTGATGGAAAGAACAGGAACATTAAAATGTTAAATAGGAAACTCTGATGGAAAGAACAGGAACACTGACATGTTGAGTAGGAAACTCTGATGGAAAGAACAGTAACATTAAAATGTTAAAAAGGAAACTCTGATGGAAAGAACAGGAACATTAAAATGGTAAATAGGAAACTCTGATGGAAAGAACAGGAACACTAACATGTTGAGTAGGAAACTCTGATGGAAAGAACAGGAACATTAAAATGTTAAATAGGAAACTCTGATGGAAAGAACAGGAACATTAAAATGTTAAATAGGAAACTTTGATGGAAAGAACAGGAAAACTAATATGTTTAGTAGGAAACTCTGATGGAAAGAACAGGAACACTAACATGTTGAGTAGGAATCTCTGATGGAAAGAACAGGAACATTAAAATGTTAGGTTGGAAACTCTGATGGTAAGAATAGGAACATTTAATTGTTAAGTACGAAACGCTGATGATAAGAATAGGAACATTAAAATGTTAGGTTGGAAACTCTGATGGTAAGAATAGGAACATTTAATTGTTAAGTACGAAACGCTGATGGTAAGAATAGGAACATTAAAATGTTAAGTAGGAAACTCTGATGGAAAGAACAGGAACACTAACATGTTGAGTAGGAAACGCTGATGGTAAGAATAGAAACATTAAAATGTTAGGTTGGAAACTCTGATGGTAAGAATAGCAACATTTAATTGTTAAGTACGAAACGCTAATGGTTAGAATAGGAACATTAAAATGTTAAGTAGGAAACTCTGATGGAAAGAACAGGAACACTAACATGTTGAGTAGGAAACGCTGATGGTAAGAATATGAACATTAAAATGTTAGGTCGGAAACTTTGATGGTAAGAATAGGAACATTTAATTGTTAAGTAAGAAACGCAGATGGCAAGAATAGGAACATTAAATTGTTAAGTACGAAACGCTGATGGTAAGAATAGGAACATTAACATGTTGAGTAGGAAACGCTGATGGTAAGAATAGGAACATTAAAATGTGATGTTGGAAACTCTGATGGAAAGAACAGGAACACTAACATGTTAAGTAGGAAACGCTGATGGTAAGAATAGGAACATTGAAATGTTAGGTTGGAAACTTTGATGGTAAGAATAGGAACATTTAATTGTTAAGTAGGAATCTCTGATGGTAAGAATAGGAACATTAAAATGTTAAGTAGGAAACTCTGATGGAAAGAACAGGAACACTAACATGTTGAGTAGTAAACGCTGATGGTAAGAATAGGAACATTAAAATGTTAGGTTGGAAACTCTGATGGTAAGAATAGGAACATTTAATTGTTAAGTACGACACGCTGATGGTAAGAATAGGAACATTAAAATGTTAAGTAGGAAACTCTGATGGAAAGAACAGGAACACTAACATGTTGAGTAGGAAACGCTGATGGTAAGAATAGGAACATTAACATGTTAGGTTGGAAACTCGGATGGTAATAATAGGAACATTTAATTGTTAAGTACGAAACGCAGATGGCAAGAATAGGAACATTAAATTGTTAAGTACGAAACGTTGATGGTAAGAATAGAACATTAAAATGTTAAGTAGGAAACTCTGATGGAAAGAACAGGAACATTAAAATGTTAAATAGGAAACTTTGATGGAAAGAACAGGAAAACTAATATGTTTAGTAGGAAACTCTGATGGAAAGAACAGGAATATTAAAATGTTAAATAGGAAACGTTGATGGGAAGAACAGGAACACTAACATGTTGAGTAGGAAACTCTGATGGAAAGAACAGGAACATTACAATGTTAGGTTGGAAACTCTGATGGTAAGAATAGGAAGATTAAAATGTTAAGTAGGAAACGCTGATGGAAAGAACAGGAACACTAACATGTTGAGTAGGAATCTCTGATGGAAAGAACAGGAACATTAAAATGTTAGGTTGGAAACTCTGATGGTAAGAATAGGAACATTTAATTGTTAAGTACGAAACGCTGATGATAAGAATAGGAACATTAAAATGTTAGGTTGGAAACTCTGATGGTAAGAATAGGAACATTTAATTGTTAAGTACGAAACGCTGATGGTAAGAATAGGAACATTAACATGTTAAGTAGGAAACTCTGATGGAAAGAACAGGAACACTAACATGTTGAGTAGGAAACGCTGATGGTAAGAATAGAAACATTAAAATGTTAGGTTGGAAACTCTGATGGTAAGAATAGCAACATTTAATTGTTAAGTACGAAACGCTAATGGTTAGAATAGGAACATTAAAATGTTAAGTAGGAAACTCTGATGGAAAGAACAGGAACACTAACATGTTGAGTAGGAAACGCTGATGGTAAGAATATGAACATTAAAATGTTAGGTCGGAAACTTTGATGGTAAGAATAGGAACATTTAATTGTTAAGTAAGAAACGCAGATGGCAAGAATAGGAACATTAAATTGTTAAGTACGAAACGCTGATGGTAAGAATAGGAACATTAACATGTTGAGTAGGAAACGCTGATGGTAAGAATAGGAACATTAAAATGTGATGTTGGAAACTCTGATGGAAAGAACAGGAACACTAACATGTTAAGTAGGAAACGCTGATGGTAAGAATAGGAACATTGAAATGTTAGGTTGGAAACTTTGATGGTAAGAATAGGAACATTTAGTTGTTAAGTAGGAATCTCTGATGGTAAGAATAGGAACATTAAAATGTTAAGTAGGAAACTCTGATGGAAAGAACAGGAACACTAACATGTTGAGTAGTAAACGCTGATGGTAAGAATAGGAACATTAAAATGTTAGGTTGGAAACTCTGATGGTAAGAATAGGAACATTTAATTGTTAAGTACGACACGCTGATGGTAAGAATAGGAACATTAAAATGTTAAGTAGGAAACTCTGATGGAAAGAACAGGAACACTAACATGTTGAGTAGGAAACGCTGATGGTAAGAATAGGAACATTAACATGTTAGGTTGGAAACTCGGATGGTAATAATAGGAACATTTAATTGTTAAGTACGAAACGCAGATGGCAAGAATAGGAACATTAAATTGTTAAGTACGAAACGTTGATGGTAAGAATAGAACATTAAAATGTTAAGTAGGAAACTCTGATGGAAAGAACAGGAACACTAACATGTTGAGTAGGAAACGCTGATGGTAAGAATAGGAACATTAAAATGTTAGGTTGGAAACTCTGATGGTAAGAATAGGAACATTTAACTGTTAAGTACGAAACGCTGATGGTAAGAATAGGAACATTAAAATGATAAGTAGGAAACTCTGATGGAAAGAACAGGAACACTAACATGTTGAGTAGGAAACGCTGATGGTAAGAACATGTTAGGTTGGAAAATCTGATGGTAAGAATAGGAACATTTAATTGTTAAGTACGAAACGCAGATGGCAAGAATAGGAACATTAAATTGTTAAGTACGAAACGCCGATGGTAAGAATAAGAACATTAAAATGTTAAGTAGGAAACTCTGATGGAAAGAACAGGAACACTATCATGTTGAGTAGGAAACGCTGATGGTAAGAATAGGAACATTAAAATGTTAGGTTGGAAACTGTGATGGTAAGAATAGGAACATTTAATTGTTAAGTACGAAACGCAGATGGCAAGAATAGGAACATTAAATTGTTATGTACGAAACGCTGATGGTAAGAATAGAAACATTAAAATGTTAGGTAGGAAACTCTGATGGAAAGAACAGGAACACTAACATGTTGAGTAGGAAACGCTGATGGTAAGTATAGGAACATTAACATGTTAGGTTGGAAACTCTGATGGTAAGAATAGGAACATTTAATTGTTAAGTACGAAACGCTGATGGTAAGAATAGGAATATTAAAATGTTAAGTAGGAAACTCTGATGGAAAGAACAGGAACACTAACATGTTGAGTAGGAAACGCTGATGGTAAGAATAGGAACATTAAAATGTTAGGTTGGAAACGCTGATGGTAAGAATAGGAACATTGAAATGTTAGGTTGGAAACGCTGATGGTAAGAATAGGAACATTAAAATGTTAGGTTGGAAACTCTGATGGTAAGAACTTGTTTCGCAATCGATGTTTTAACTAAGGACAGACACACACGCACCACGCACGCATGGCATGCTCAGCATCTTATATTTTGTGTCTTCTTTGGTGTTTTACGAATAATATTAGGGTAAACACTGCAAGATAAATTAACGAAAATATTACAAAACATTTTAAACGTCTAATATGGGCTGGTCTTGAACAATTGCACAAAACAATAAGGAACTTTATTTACAGATTATATAACCGACAGATGCCTCTACCTCGTATACATATTTATAGGTTATTACTGGGATATATGCACGAGTTTATTTGAGTATTAACATTGCGCGCAAATCTTTGTAAGACATATAAGTACACGAATACTTTATTTATCAGAAAGGAAGCGAATAATTAATCCTTGATATATTTGTCAAGGATCAAATTTTTAATAATTAACAAATCTGTAATTTGAATCGTTCATCGAATGAATGAATGGTATTTTACGACACATCGACACATAAATCTTTGTGCGCAAAAACTGATGTAGATGAAGAAATGAAATAGTAATTAAAATATAATGTAACTGTATAAAGATACAAGAAATCCGCGGATTCACATGTCTCGTCTAACGGGGGCGGGACTTAAAAATAAAAGATAAATGATGCTTAAATATAAGTTTCTAAACATTTTAATAGCTAAAAACAATGGAGTTTACAGTTTGATGAGATGACATTTAAGTGCATTTGTTTAAAAACAAAATGTCATTATATAAAGAAAAATCAATAAAAAATCATCAGCTCCAAAAATTAGGTCAAAGTCATAGATGAAATCCATGCGTCCAAAAAAATGCACTACCCAAGACTAAACTATGTCAAAATAGAATGTTTTGTCTTCCAAAGATTAAGCTATAATAGGTTTAAAACATTTACTGCATAATTATAGTTCATGAGAAAGTGATGTAAATGTAGCAATTAAAGTTATCTGCCCTTTGCTTGGATGGTGAAGGTCACATCCACATTTGCTTTTTAACACGTTGTGATGTACTACCCAAGAAACAACTATAAGCGAAGTTTGAAAGGTCTAGTGCATCAAGTTTGTGAGAAAGTGACCTAAATGCAAATGTTGAAGGTAAACATTATTAAGTTATCTGCCCTTTGCTTGGATGGTCAAGGTCACATCCATATTTGCTTTGTCACGTTACAATGTACCACTCAAGATACAACTATAAGCAAAGTTTGAAGGTCTTAGTGCATACAGTTTGCGAGAAAGTGACCTAAACGCAAATGTTGAAGGTAAACATTATTAAGTTATCTTCCCTTTGCTTGGAGGGTCAAGGTCACATCCACATTTGCTTTGTCACGTTGCGCTGTACCAACCAAGATACAATTATAAGCAAAGTTTGAAAAGTGCAGTGCATACAGTTTGCAAGAAAGTGACCTAAACGAAATGTCGAAGGTCCAAATTATTAAGTTATCTGTTCCTTGCTTGGAGGGTCAAGGTCACATCCACATTTGCTTTGTCACGTTGCAATGTACCACTCAAGGTACAACTATAAGCAACATTTGAAAGGTCTTAGTGAGTGCATACAATTTGTGAAAAAGTGACCTAAACGCAAATGTTGAAGGTACAAATTATTATGTTATCTGCCCTTTGCTTGGAGGGTCAAATAAGGGAATAAATGGCAATAATATAAACTATGTATATATAGGGTTAGATTGTAATTTAATGGCATATTGAAGGGCTAATTTGTTCTGACGATGATACAGGGATGGTTCATTAGCTTCACCATATAGACTGTCGTAAAACAAGCACATGCGTATCTGTGCTTTACTTCATACTACTCATTCAGGCCCATGGGGAACCCTGAAATTTAACCGAGGCAAGTCATTCCTAACGGTGTCTATGAACATGCACTCTGAAATTTTGTTTGATTTTTACATGGGATTTCGTTCGTTTTAGTGCATTCCCATGCCATATTTTCAGTTTTAAGTTTGACATTAGCGAGTCTGTTCTTGGTTTTAGTCCTTTTGAATTAGTTTTTGTTCACCCTATTCGTGGACAACTTTAGTTGCTTAAAGAGAAAATTCTCTCTGAAGAATACACTTCTTTAATTCTTCTGCAGTATGTGCGGATTGCGGACATAAACTGTCAAAAGATAGATGAAGTAAAAACATATCATCTGTTTCGGGGAGAGTGGGTGGGGGTAACTAACTTCCTTGTTTTTAAACTCTTGTTTTCAAGTACTCTGTTTTATTCTCGAGTATTTAGAGACATACATTTATCAGACAGATAATTCTTAAGCCTCAGCACTGTTCATCATTACATTTGATGCCATTTTCTTGCCAATTTCAAAGGAAGAGAAACATGTGTCGCATTCTGTGAGTGTGTAAACCATCGGCAAGATCCGCTCACATTAACGTTTATCAACACTATCATGTACATTAAATTTAAATGTTGCCAGTCTCGAAGAATAGATTTTCTACACCCAAACACACTCTATACAATTTGAATAATTGCCATTCCGTCGAAAATGATGCTTTCCAGTTCATCGATACTCCTTAACACCGATACTGGTGGATTTTTTCTTCATATTTTCCATAATATCGGCCTTTTCCCATTATCACAAAACTAACTCAATGGTACAGGTGCATTCTCAAAAGTCATAACTCTTTCCAGATGCCTATTTTTTAATTAGTATATGGTTATTAGCCCTAAATACATCTCTTCCTCATATCTTTTGATTTGCATTTCACAGAATCTTACTATGTGTCATTGTCTTTTTTTAGTAAGACATCAACAAACTCTTAGTGAGCTCCTACTGTCCTTCGTGTACTATTAAACGATCAGTAAAATATATTTAAGTTGACCTAGGACATTCATTGTCCGTTAGTTCGTTTGAGTGTAGTGTACACTGTACTGTATTCATCAGGAGGGGTGATTATATTTGAGATCATACTACTTTTTCTGTGTCATGTAAGCAGTCGGATGCAATATTGGAATAAAATTCTGCGCAGAGCGGAAGGAGCTCTGCTCTGTCATCACAAAACATGTCACATCTACCAATATTAATTTCTTTAATCGCAAACATCTTAGTAACATGCTGTTATGTCCCTGCTCTGTCACCACAAAACATGTCACATCTACCAATGTTATACATTAATTTCTTTAATCGTAAACATCTTAGTAACATGCTGTTACGTTTCTGAATTTAATGAAATTGTTCAAAAAGCAACTTTATTCTACTGTCTACAGTTTACACTTCATAAACCTTACCGGTGCTCTGGTAAAATACTCCTAGGTAAATAGGCATATGAGGAGAAATACTACTAGTAGTTTGTAATGACTACTTCTTAATGAGTTAGAATAAATTGTAGTTAAAATAAACAAGAGTATGATAATGGACCTTTGGAAACGGCCGAGCACGACACATACGAAATATTGCAGTCTCGGATTGATTGAGACTGTTCATGAGCGGTAGTGAAATATGCTAGCTACCGCTCACGCCCTCTAGCCCCGGGTTGAGCAGAACTCAATATTCATAAAATCAATAGTACCAAATTTTAACCATCCCGAAGATGGCATGCATATGGCGGTGGACATGGAGTATACTCCTTCCCCATGTCGTACGGCGTATGGTCCCAGTATAGTTTACAAGATAACATAAAACTAAACGTTTACTAAAATAACACATTGCAGTAGAATTATACAGCAAACATTTTGTTCAATTTTATCCTCTCTTTTTATTTAATAAGTTAATTAAAGCTTTTAAAGTTAGAGAAAAAGTTGATTTAAAAACAAAAACTATTGCATAATACATTTTGAATATTATAGGGCTGCAACACGTTTTTTAAAAATAATTTGCAGTATTGACCTAGATTTTGTCCTCTTTTGTGAAAATAAGGACAACTATTTTTCTCTAAAAGGGTTACAATAAGTATTAAATTGCTAAAACTATATACGAATATACTCACAAGTATTGATCTCTGGTATTTTGTCTTCCTATAAGCTCCATACCAATCTTTACAAAAATGGTGACCATCTTGATGCCTTATTGGTTTACTTGGTTTGCCCTTATTTTTGCCAATTTATGCTGATTGTTGATAAACTTCAGACCAAGACGAACATTTTGATATATAATCGTTTGTTCTATTTTTGTTACCACCTACCCCTTAAAATAATCATCGATTTTGGCCATGGTCACCCTACTATTCAGGCAACATGTACATTTTTTTGTTCTACACTTTATTTTGTTAGAAATAGACATTAATTTTAAAAGTTATTAAATGATCAAGATATATCCAATTTGTTTATTCCGTTAAGTAGCATTGAGCACATGGTTGCCTATATATCTTTGAACATTAAAAGTAGATATAAAAATCGAACAGGAAAAGTAGCATTCTAGAACGACAGTCAACCACAAACACACACAGAGAAACAAAGAACAACTTTAAAGATGAATAAAAGGCAAAACAAGCCATCACAAACACAAAAGGGTTGACAATAGGGCTACCGCCTTGGAACGGTGAGTGACCATAAAGGGGCCGCTGGGGGTGTTAAACCAGGCTCTAGGGTGCACCAAACCTCAATCTTACCCTATTGTCATCCCAATAAACGAGACAGATATATTCTCTAACAAACGCGGCAGCATTAATATGCAATATAAGCAAAACACATACATGATCATGTATTATATAATATAAAACAGCATAGAAAGCCACAAAGTAAGTACTCATTGACTTGGCAGAAGCCAGAGCAACAAGAAAATAAACCGTTAAGAGTACGACAAAATAAGATAAAAGACAAACATCAAACGCGACCGTCTTATAAGGTTTCAGATAGACGTCATCGCATGGTCCACAATCTGGTAGGGTCAAAACTATTTTGATAAACGATTTAACACGTTTAATAAAGACTGAATGAAAGTGATTATGACCAATGATCTTACGAAGTTTGTAAATCACATCACCATAGAAGTCAAGTTGTGATAGTCCTTGTCGCAGAAGAGTTCTTAAATTACTTTTATATTTTAAAAGTAGATCTGGATTACGATAATAACATTTTGCAAAGGTTTTACAAAGTTATTGGTAACGGTAGCCCTGCTGGAGTAGTTTTATAGATAGACACATATTACGAATATTAAAGTCCTCAACTCTACTACAAGCTCTAGAAAAGCGAATAAGTTGAGAAACATAGACCCCATAAGAAGTAGCCCGAAGAACATCCCCATCTAAGTGAGGATAATTAACAATATCAAACCCTGATCTATTTTTAAAAATATAAAAGTATTTTAAGAACCCTTCTGCGACAAGGACTTTCATAAACTGACTTCTATGGTGACGTGATGTGTCGGAAGTATCGGAGGAAAGACTCAACATGAAATCTCTTTCATAGCTATACAATAACAAATCTGCGACAAGAGGTGCACAGTTCGTACACATAGGGATACCAACAATTTGTCTATAAACGGTTATTCCATACCTGACGAAAATATTATCTAATAGGAAATTAGTGCTTCACAAACATCTTGGCAAGTCCACCTAGTGTAATTGTCTAAAATGCCGTTAGTAAAATACGCTTTAATAATGTTACAGGCCAAACATGTAGTTTTTTCTCTAGCGAAAGTTTTTTGAATAAGAGCAATAAGCTTGTCTTTGATAAGGTGATGCAGTAAGATTGTAAATAGTGTAGAGAAGTCATAAGTACTTATACACTACTCAACCTTTATAATCGGTCACCCAGTATTTTTTTGAAAATAACACAAATACTAAAAACTGGAAATCACCGAAACACATACCAATATTTTATTAAGTTTATCAACAAGGTTTTAGTCCAATCAAGGCAGATTAAGTTTTATCAATCGCTAGCGATATTTGTTAAACGACGCCAGTTAAAATTTCAAATGAAACTATGAATTATTAAAAAATATATAATCCTTCGAAAAGTGAACGATTATAAAAGTTGAGTAGTGTAGATGAAACTGCAAATTTATCAAGGACGTCTGAATTTTAGACCAAAATAAATGAATCCCAGAGTTTTCATAAGTTTTAGCATATTATTGTTTAACTTGATCTTTAACGGCATTAAACAAGAAGTTAACAACTTGGAGATGTTTGTAGTGGTGCAGGCACTAGAATTCAAAATAAAACGAGCTTTATACGGATTTTTATGTAATTAGGGGAATCCAGTACATAGTTGGCAGTTTGTTTTGCTTTTTGTTTACCCCAACCTTGAAAGTAATGCACCGAGTGAATATGTGTGGCGATAACGTCATCCTCAATAGATTGAACTGGAGTATACGAATTAGTGCTACAGAGTTCCAGAGATAAAACATTAATCCCTTCGAATATATTTATATTTTAATACTGAATGATACTGGCTTACATCGAAAGTCGAAAAGGAAATGTTGGCCGGATCAGCAGCTCATAATTACGGCAAATTTTCCTTATGCATACATCATATTTTTGAGAGGTATCATTGTTTACGAATGATCATTTCTGCCGAATATTAATAATTACAGTGGCGTTGGAATGTTTTAGAAACTCGGGAGGAAGGTCTGGCCCAAATGAACATTTTCAATTTTTGATAAGGTTTCACACCCACCCTCACCCCACCCCTTCGTTTTGCTTGTCACATATTTTAATGCAAACAAAATCTAAGTTGGTTTGTCAATTGATTAGTGTTATGCTTTGCCGGCCACAAGCACTTGTGTTGGGTCAAAACATAAACTGGCACAATATGTGGTGGGAAGTGGGGGAAAACACCAGACCCACTCTGTCAGATTATTGAGGTGTGCCTGTTGAGGAGTACATTTGTTAAAATGAAAAGTTGTTACCTTTAACGTTAGGGTTGTTACCTTTAGCGGAAGAGGTGATTATTACCTTTAGCGGAGGTTGTTACCTTTAGCGTGCGTTGGAATTGTTACCTTTAGCGGCGGTTGTTGCCTTTAGCGGAATTGTTACCTTTAGCGTTGTTACACCTTTTCCTTTCTAGTTTCATCTGAGATTGGCAAATAGTATGAACATTCTTCTTCTTATAAATGAAGCTTCTTATTTATTGTTTCACGTTTCGTGTCTGACTGAGTGACATTTTGACAAACAAAAGTTCGCAGTTTGTCAGAAGAGCCTAGCTGCCAGTAAGTTTGGAATATTTCTTTAGCACATTCTTGAGAAACTCTGTGCGAACATTTAAAGCGACATTTGTTATAGTCTTTGTATTTCATCTCCTTTTTTGGACAATTTTGCCTGTTTGCCCTGTATACTCATATACGTGATCCCTGCGATATTTTCATATGTTTCATTTCCATTTATCAGTGTTTTTTTTCTTTTTCTCGACAAATTTTTAGTAGCAAGGCTTTGACAGTCTGCTTGTTTCAGTGTCTGATTTATAGACTATAATATCACTTTACAGATCTTATAACAATAACATTATCTGCAAGGGCAACAAGGGGACATATGGCATATATCCCCATGTTGCTATAAGAAAGTGTCGATGTTCCCTTGTTGCTGTCAAGTTTTGGTAGTTTTTCAGATAGCCCCATTGTGTTCTGATCATTCCTGGTGAATTATCTAATAACCTATGCTAGATATTTTTACATAACATGGCATGGCACTAGAGGAATCAAAATACCATAAAACGTTAAAATATGCCAATTTGGTATATAGCCCTTTTTTGCTGTATGCCCTCGATATGTGTGATATGTGAGTAAAGGGACAGTCGGTAATCTGGAACTGTGCAAATACACTCAGTCGTAAATAATTTGATGATGTCCTATTTAATTAATTTATGAAAAGAAATGTCTAGAAAACTAGCTTATTTTTGTTGTCCTTATCATAAATAATAATTTATCATCTGATAATTCCAGTACATGAGAAGTTGTTTTGCGAGATCGAAATACATTTCTTCAATCGAATCAGCTGTTGAGATGGATATTTTAATTTTGATTTTAATTAATATAAATGATTCATCAACATCTAATTATAATGTAAACGTTTCAATCATTACTATTAATTAAACAGAAAATAGCAGGTGGGTCATTTAAGTGGAAGTACACAAGACGTTTGAAACTAAAGCAAAAACAAACCAGATTGCCGACAGTCCCTTTAACACTGCTTCCTTCACCAACAATCTGACATTTATCGAACTAAAGCTGACATTGCAATTACGAACCTTTATCATTAGTATTCTTTAATCTAAAATCAATTCTGCTGTTTTAAATTGTACTTGTTATTGACAGCCAAACCTATAATTTTCATAAATATTAATTACATAGGACGGAACATCATGTCCAACTGAATGTATTTACACATGTAAAATTGACTTAGAGAACTGTGGTTCTAATTCAGTTATACACTGCCACACAACTTGTTCCAGAGTGCATACAATACATTAAAATTATCGCGCTCAAATAAAAGAGAATATTCAAAAGAATAATTTGTGGTGTAGCACACCCATTGCAACACAGGAAGTGTCGACCTGGGGTATCGCATAATGGCGTCAATAAATAATTTTCATTTCTTTTTGTAAAAAAAGGCATTTTCACTAATTTAAAGTACTATTTTTGGTTATATCACATTGTTGATCTATTTGTTACATTTTTCAAGCATTGTCATGTTAAAATTGTGAGCTTTTAATTTATTTTGCTTATATGGAAATGAGTGTATGGATACAATATTATGGCAGCTCAGTGTTTATGTTTTTAAAGGGAGCATTCATTCATGAGACAAGTTCTTTCTTAGAAGATATATGACCCCCATTTTTCTGTGGATTTTTTTGGCAGCATAACTGTCATCATCGTCGGATACCCCCGTGTGATTCGTTCCGTTACTCTCCATTGAGTAACGGAACGAATCACAGGTGGGTATCCGACGATGATCTGTCATTTGTGATGAGAATGTAAGTTATTAATTTTTAATTTGGGTCTAGATATGAATGACAACATGGCATTTAAATTTTTATTCACACACAACTCAATGCAACAATCAATGGGCGTGTTACACCTTGTGTATTCCGGGCCAGATATCTATAATGATAACCACTTTATTGTAAAATGCGCTATATTATGCAATGCATTTTTCTTATCTTTCTTAAGATATGTCATAGTTATGCATACATGATGCTTTCCCCACGGGTGGCCTGCCACAGCTTTCAAGAACTAACATGTAATGTATATTTGCACCTAGTCTGGTACCCCAAAACCTGCAACTGCTTTTTAGCTCTACTGATCAGAGATCAGCAGAGCTTATGCCGTGGTGCGGCGTCCGTCTGTCCGTCCGTCCGTCTGTCTGTCCGTATACTTTTATTTGTAGCGACAACTCCTCTGAAACTACTGGATGGATATTCATGAAACTTTACAGAAATGTTGCCCATAAAGTCTAGTTGATCCTAGCAAAAATTCATGTTGATGTGAAATCCAAGATGGCCGCCAAAGCTAAAAATAGAGTTTTAAAATACAAGTTTGTAGCGACTACTTCTTGAAAACTATAAGTGATATTGATATGGGACTTTTTCTAAAATGATCAGTATGACATGATGTTGATCCTTGTCAAAAATCGTTTTGATTCAACGTTAAACATGGCTGCCAGCGGCCATCTTTATTTACATAGAGTTATATAGTAAAAACTTGTAGCGACTATTTCTCTGAAACTACTTGACGGATTGTCATGAAACTTTACAGGAGTGTTGCTCTTGATGTCTAATTGATCCTAGCAAAATTTCAGGTCTGCCAGAAATTCAAGATGGCCGTCACAGCTAAAAATAGATTTTTAAAAAATAAGTTTGTAGCGACTACTTCTTGAAAACTATAAGTGATATTGATATGGGACTTTTTCTAAAATGATCAGCATGACATGATGTTGATCCTTGTGGAAAATTATTTTGATTCGACGTTAAACATGGCTGCAAGTGGCTATCTTTGGTTACATAGAGTTATATAGTAAAAACTTGTAGCGACTACTCCTCTGAAACTACTTGACGGAAGTTCATAAAACTTCACAGAAATGTTGCTCTTGATGTCTAGTTGATCCTAGAAAAATTTCAGGTCGGCCGGAAATTCAAGATGGCCGCCACAGCTAAAAATAGATTTAAAATAAATAAGTTTGTAGCGACTACTTCTTCAAAACTATAAGAGATATTGATATGGGACTTTTTCTAATATGATCAGTATAACATGATGTTGGTCCTTGTCGAAAATCGTTTTGATTTGACGTTAAACATGGCTACCAGCGGCCATCTTTGTTTACATAGAGTTATATAATGAAAACTTGTAGCGACTACTCCTCTGAAACTACTTGACGGATTTTCATGAAACTTCACAGGAATGTTGCTCTTAATGTCTAATTGATCCTAGCAAAATTTCAGGTCGGCCGGAAATTCAAGATGGCCGCCACGGTTAAAAATAGATTTTCAAAAAACAAGTCTGTAGCGACTACTTCCTGAAATCAAAATCAATCATTAGAGCTTCAAGGTCATTGACCTCTTGTTTGGAAACGCACCATAAACGTTCCAAGTTAGGCAGGGTATGACCTATATTGCAGCACGTGTTGTGCTACTAGAGTAGCAGCAAACATGTATGTTCTTAAAAAATAAATTAGTAAGGATCGCTAAAGCGTTGCCTTAAAGGAGCCCTTTTATACCTCTTGTTTCTTGTTTATATTTATTACTGAACACTATATAAATACATTGCAACTCATTTTTTGGTGATATATCGCTTTCCGTGCTTTTTATCGCCAGGTAAACAATCAGCTGTTGACCGATACAATATCCGTATTTGCCTCCGGTTTATTTCCGCTGATTTCCGGTGTGTGACGTCACACAAAGTACCGCGCCATATCTGACAGATTGACTACACAGACAGGTTCTCAATATTTTATTGAGATAACGTAGATCATACTTTCTTGAAGTATTACAGGCAACTGTCACTGAAAGTATGAAATACATAAGGATGAAATTGTTTATTGACTGCAGACTCATTTCTGAGAAAAGCTTTTTGCATCACAGAAGTTCAGGGATTTGCTCTCCTATAACATGAAGCCGTGGCTTTACGTTTTCTCTGACCTAAAAACATGTCTACGAACGGCAAGACGATTTTTGAAATGAAACGTCCTTTGACGTGCATACGCGTTTGACTTTTTAATGTGTGGATTTTCCGTAGAGATTCTCTGCCTTAGACATAAACTGATACACTGATTTTTATAAATGTACAACTTACCTAAAATGATCATTTGTTATCCATTTCACACTAAAATGTTAATAATAAAAAAAAAATATGATATGAAATACATTAGTTTAAATCTATTATCCAGGTACTATGCACTGTTTGAACGGAAAAATACAGGTGTCAGTGTAGTGACGTCTTACAAGAAACGTTTACACACGGTCTGAAATTGTCCACACGTTTTTTGGTCAAACGCAAGTCACATGGGGCATATGTAAACGTCCTTTTGTAACAAACCCAGATGTCAAATACATGAGACTAACTGATTGCATACTTTCACAGTTTGTCTTTGTTGTTTGTGTTTATTAACATATCACTTATTATGCGTCTATCAACGTTTTACCCCACTGATGTGGCGGCAGGCATACTCAGTGGGAATTAGACAAATGTACACATAGATCGCATAATTGTCATTCGAAGGTCTAAGGGTAATACTTATATAAATATCACCATTCAATGTTCTGTCCAAGTTCTTCTCCAGAATACTCTATTTTTATCATAAGTAATAAATCGGGCTACAGGTATTGCTAATTCAAAGCATGTGTTATCTTTTTTAAGGCATTTTAATAAGACCTCACATATTTACCCCAATTATATATTTTTTTAATTATATAAAAAAACTGGCCCAGTAAAATTATGTTCCGGTTTCTGACAAACCCCGTTTTGAAGGGCTGACCTCAAACATTGTATGCCAAATCTAATTTCTGTATCCTGTAATATATGATGATATCAACAAATACATGTTTGCAGTTTGTTTATCAGGTAACAAAATAATGAGTCAGGGCTTTTTTTCATGATTTTGGGAACATGACCCGTACCCATGGAATTGGGAATTTTAACGCGATTTTTCATAAATTTGGGAATTTTAGCGTAATATTTAATCAAATTCGGAAAAATATAAAGTAAAGCATTCCTTTCATAATTATATCTTTAATACTGTTGTTTGTACAACAAGGTAAACAGAAGCATTTATTTAAGCTTTTGAACCCCAATCATTGGATTGGCATTCTTAATTTTTTTTAAAAAATTGGGAATTATTTCCTCTTCATTGGGAAAAAAAGATATGTTTTGGCATTGGATGACCAAATTTCGGCTATAAAAACAGCCAAAAAAACCTGTGAGTGAAGAAAAAGATAATTCTCCTTACTTATCTACCCTATTTGTTTGAGCAGGTAATGAGCCACATATATAATTTTATTATAATATTATGTATTATAATATTATGTCGTATTATAAGGTTTATATTCCCACCGCCATTCATTTTTCTAATGTTATAACCTCTTTTTTGGTGTATTTATTTATAAATGAGAGCTTTATAAAGTTATATTGGCCTAATTATGCTTTGTTCCATACAGCACTGAATTCACCACCACTGATGGTGAAATACACATGGTAATACAACTGATGCCATATAAGCTGGGTAATAGTGGCTAAGTACTGCGAAATACCATAAATGCCATAAAACCCTTACTGGCCACTCAATCTTGAATATGCAGGGTCATAAAACTAAATGACTGTGTTACAGAAAGGTGATAACAGGATATGGCTAGGATCATAAAACCCTTCTTTCACTTGTTACGGAATACACAGTGTCATAAAATGACTTTGTTCTGGCTGTTTCAAACAATTCTGGCTGTTTCAAACAATTTGGCCTAGAGGTTCATGTACTATAATTATTAAAAAAAAAAAAGAGATTTATAGGACATTAGTGAAATCAGGGAGTAACGTACTCCCTGGTGAAATTAGCAAGCAATAATCTGATCATGTAAATCATGATCAGATCAGATAAGCATTTATTCACGGTGCATGATCAAAACTAATGTTCACGGATAAAAGTCGATTCGGCTCCTAATCGCTACTGATGGGCTCCTAATATTCACTGTTGTTTTGGGATAACCAAGGTAACTCGTTTTTCTAGTGACCTTCTTTATTGTCGGATTATTTCCTTGTTACGCTTTCTTTTGTAATTGTAATGCTTTCACGGAACAAAATGATACTATGTTCGCCTTATGTACAACACTGTCTCTGTGTAATGTTTGTGAAATCGACACAATTTAGTTTTGTTGTGCGATTCTGGTTGGGCAAAGGCGAGTATTGATCATTTGAACTGATTTTTTCATTTGTTTATAGACGTTTTTAGATTTTATTTTGAGTTCGTTTAATCTATTTTATTGTATTCAATATTCCGTGTAATAGAAAAGAATAGAAAATTCTTCCTGCATAGAAAAATCTTACAATTTACGCATTTCATCGAGACACCTAATCGTCCTGGATATGGGCACCTAATTGGTTCAGTACTCGACCAAAGTACGATGCGTTTCTTTTTTTCTTCTTCTGATTACTTCATCAGGTGGGTAAGAATCTCAGAGCAAACATTATACAAAGGCGCCGGAAGGAGTTAAACATTGGGGCGGTGGATGTTGGGGGTTGGGAGATTTTTCGAAATTACCCTGTAAATGACGCATTCTGGTGAATTCTGAGGACTTTATAAATATAAAATGAAATACAAATGAAGAATTTATAATGCATTAATAACATAATAATAATACTATTTGCCTCTTCGCAAAGTAATAGTATACAAGTACTAATATGTGTATCAATTTCATAAAAGAAAAAAAACATGCGCTTGTCTAATTTCTGCATACATCACACAATGTCATACATGTATGTACTAAAACAATCAAATGGCAAGTCGCACATCTTAAATGTTCATTATGAAGAACGACGGTTACACACACACAAAAAGATACAAACGATACATGAGAAAAACAGTATAATTTGAACATCGATTCTCGCGTACTGTATTCTTGAACAGTTTGTGATATATTCAGTTAATTCCAAATTTCCCAAACTTAACTGCGCGTGATAAAAAATATTGTAAACGGCAGTCTTTAAATTTTTTTTTGAAATTACACTTCGCCGAAAATTGGTTCCTTGCCGAGATATGTTGAGATTTCACCTTATTTTTCAGTAAGTTATCAAATTTGTGTTCATCGGTTTTTATCCTTAGATTTTATAGTAAAATAATAATCTTTATCAGAATGAATATGAAATGAAAAGACAACAATATTCAAGATTCGGTTTTAAAAAGATACATATATTGTATCAATTTGCATGAATGTACATGAAATATATAATTAAGGATTACTGATGGCATTGTTTGCGAGCAATGGACATTAATTAGGTCATAGCAAATCTGACATTTTTAAAACTATGTTAAGCCAATTTATAAAGCTTATTCCTCGAATGCTTGTTTTTGTCAGGCTTTAATGTCAGTTATTTTATTTACAAAATATACTATATCCGTTCATCAGGTCGTACACTATTAAGATTAACATCACTTGCTGACATTTTAATGTGCGAATGTATTATTGTTTTTATATGTGTATATCAAACTGAAGAGCTGTATTTATTGTCCCTTGTATACATTTAATAGTTGAATGCTGGCATTTGTACATTTTAACGTGATTAACCGCAGATCTTATAACTTTATTCAGAGGTTATTAAGTACCCAGCCAGCAATCCTATATCTAGCCTTCATCGGCCAGATATTTTTTTTATATCGGACCAATATTGCAAACCATATCGGCCCGAGATCGGCATGTCCATCGGCTTCAAGTCGGACCGATATCTTGTCGGCTACACATCAATATCAAAATGACATCTGTCAGAAAAACATCAAATTAGTTATATTGTCCCCATCCAGCTAGTACAGTATGTAGCTAGAGCATCGGATTACCAATCCAAAATATATATGTTTTGCACCATACAAGATTATCGGGCGTTTAATTCTGTCCGATTTTTTTTTTCATTTTTATCAAATCGATTTAATGAATACTGACATTTTTTCACTATATCTACTATCTTATATATATATACCTTGTACATCTCTTTTTGTTGGTGCTTATCTCAATTAGCTCGATTGGAAAAATATTCATTAGCAATGAATAAAACTCTTGTGAATGTAGGTAGCATAATTTTGCAATGTAAAAAAGGACATTTGCGAGGAATATCTGTTCACATTAACAATAAATATACAATATTCAAAATGAATTGACATACAAACAAAAAATTCAAAAATTTTGAAAATAGAGTCAGCAAGCCTATATCCGACCGATGTTAGACCGATGTGTTTCCTAGATAGACATCGGGTCTTGCCGCTCTGTTACCGATAGCGGCAAGTCTGCATAACGGGCCGATCTGCCGACATTTCGACCAATTACCGATATCTATCCGATATGGCCATGCTGGCTGGGTATGTGGTTTAACAATTTTTATGTTAACATTTGTTTAAATGATGAGACTCAAATAAACACTTCCAGTGTAAAAACTGTCGCGTTGCCTACACGTGGCCGATACATTCTCAAAAAAAATATAAGAATATCTACGCTTTAAAAAATACTAAAAGAACAAAGCAAACATCAAATTCCTGTATACTTAACTAAACGAAATCAATTAACAAAAAGGCCGGTAAGCTTGTAAACTTACAAAAAAAACAGGTAATTACCGGCTCAAAGCCTGAGAAATGGCAGGCCTGTAATGATAAAGGGCGTTACACAAACAAACAGTCAGAATCAGATAATACATGTATTAGACGTAAATATATTAAAAATGACTTTACTTAACTTATATTAACTTAAATATAGTATAAATGACTTTAGTTAGTATATACACAAGTTTTAACCATGTTCTGTTTCAGATGATATCGTTTTTATTGCAATGACAAAAGCAACCACTTATATGATGCCCTATTGGATAGAAAAGTGAGGTTCCTTGTTGTCCGCGTAGTTGTGCAAATTAGGTGCCTTTGAAAATATTACGTACCTCTAAATGAACCGATATTTCATCATTATACAACAGTGAAACACTTCATGGTTTCTTATATCGCAACTATGGATGCTAATGTATCTATCCTTGCGTACAAAGGCATACCAAATGGTATAAATAATGTAAAAATGTTTGTTAAGTATTGTCAATACTGAAATCCGTACAGCAGTGCACCATTTCAAATGCTTATTTTGCGAAAATGACTTACTTTTTCTACTGTATTTAGCTATAAAGTTAAATCTAGCATAAACTAGTGTTCCGTGGTAGTAAAAATGAACTGAACTTACGGTTCTGTTGCCGGTTTTGCCTCCGTTTTAAGCCAATCATCACCTTCCAATTCCATTTTTTATCCGAAAAAACGAGGTGCTTATCCGTTCTTATTCAGGCAACGTATATTTTATCCGTGAAAATTAGTTTTGATTATGCACCGTGTTATTGAAAAATAAATAAATAGATAAAATAATTTTAATCAGCTTGAAAAAAAAAGCACACTCTCAGAAACAGAAACATCGTAATTGTTGATTGTATCTGGGCATCTGTGTGACGTCATCGCCGAAGTTGGACTTCGTGTAAACTCGTAATATTCCGGATTTTTTCCTGTTGATTTCCGTAAAGGTGTGCCGTGTGATATATTGAAACGTAATAATAACGTGTTTTGGCTGTGATTTTAATCGTGACAAATATATCAATAGTTTTTATACAAATAGATCTATCAAATAAATATAAGTTATAAGGGTAATAAAGGGCTCCTTTAAATTTGTTTTTAGCATTCCTCCTGTAAAGCCAATACGTAACAAAACAAGGTGGTAACGGCGTTCCATAGTTAATGGCATGCCATAGTGGTGTTAATACACTAATTCCGATATCGTCAATTGCATTTCCGATATCAAAATCTTAAATTTCTGAAATCTGAATTAAGAAATTATATTTCAAGTATATTTTAAAGTATATTTCGGGAATTATATTTAAAGTATATTTTAATTATATTACTGATACCGGAAATGCACATATTTCGGGAATTATATTTACAGTATATTTCAGTTATAATACTGACATATCCAAAATGAGGATTACTTAATTCCGATGTCGGAAATTGTATATTGACACTGTCCATAATTTCGGGGAATATAGGAAATTATTTCTGATAAATAACAAAATGACATTCCTAGTAATATATGGAAACAAGAAATGTTACTGTAAGCGACAAATGCCGCCGAAGTTCCAGAAGACTCGGGTTTTGTGAGCGACACGTCATCTTCTTATGGTGAACATTTTGCCAGGTTATATGAAAAGCCTTCAACCGATGACAAAGTTATACACCGGACACAACTAATATTACTTCATTCAGATACAATATAGGCAAATATTGCAACTTGCTTTGTTCATAATATAGGAAAATAGTATGAAAAACGGTATCTGGTTACAAAAATAAGATTTATAAAACAAATAATCAATTTTAGCGAATATATATTTTATAGGTAATAATAGCGTAAATGAGTCTCCACAGTAAATTTAGAATGTTGACAACCTGTTAAAAACTCAAACCTGATCAAAATTTTGGGAAACTTATTTTATCATGCAAATAAACATGTCTGCTATTAAACACCAACAAGGAAATAGGGGGTTGAATATCTTATAAGAAACATTTCTTCAGCTGTTTACTAACATCGGATCAAAGGTCAAAGGGGGTTGAATATCTTATAAGAAACATTTCTTCAGCTGTTTACTAACATCGGATCAAAGGTCAAAGCTATTTTACCCCTTGCAATTTCGCACCCTGTCTACTTTCTCTTCTGAAATTTATATTAAAAACGGTCAAAACATGATGAGCTCCATTCTCAAATATCAACAACATGTCCAGAATACAGTAACAGCCAAAAAATAACAGGAAACTGCAATAAAACAAGTTTTTTAAGAAAACCAGGCTAGCACATCCGGCTGATTTAGTGGAATTAAACCTATATGCACACCGGTTACTGGTAAACAAAGATGTAATATGAATTTTAGGCACTGCCTAAGACCGAGCAGAGCTCTTAAAATTAATACTTACATGATATATCGGATCGCATGTAAAATTTAACTTGTAAACCAAATATTTTACTTAATAATTATTCTATATTGTTGTGATAAAAGACTTACCTATCTTAAGTTTCTTGTCAATGACAGCATATCAAATCCTGAAATATCTCTGATATTGTTAGCATACCTGGGGTCATCCGCTAAGTTGTCATTATTGTCTAGGTCTAATTACACTAAATCAACAGGATGTGCTTGCCTGGTGCAGTCGAAAGTAGTTCTGTATTAAAGAGTGCTAATCTTTTTTTCTTTAAAAACTTTTTTTAGTGCTGGTTCCTGTTATTTTTTGGCTATAACTGTATTCTGGACATGTTGTTGATATTTGAAAATGCAGCTCATCATGTTTTTGACAGTTTTTTATATAAATTTGAGAAGTGAAAGTAGACAGGGTATGAAATTGCAAGGGGTAAAAATAGTGTTGACCTTTGACCCGGTGTTAGTATACAACTGAAGAAATGTTTCTTAGAAGGTATTAAAGCCCCTATTTCCTTGTTGATGTTTAATAGCAGACATGTTTATTTGCATGATAAAATAAGTTTCCCAGAATTCTAACGAGGTTTGAGTTTTTAACAGGTTGTCAACATTCTAACTTTACTATGGAAGGGCAATGGAGACTCATTTAGGCTATTATAACCTCTATATGTATAATAATGATAACTTGCGCATCCATTGCGATGTGCACGCTACCCCTGTTGGATGGACATTGGCTGATTGAAGTTTCATTAAAATGGTCTGAGAAATAAAGTTACATGTTTTTTTACCAAAACTATTGAAAATGTAGATGAATTACATAAACAGTCATGTTAAAAAACACCGAAATATATGAGTAAATTAATTGACTATTCATAATTTTCGATCATCAAAATAGGCATTTGTAACACCTCTAAATTGTGGTAGGTGGTAAACTCAAACTCGGTCTTTATCATAGTTTGTTTGTTTGTATGGTGTTTTACGTCATTTTCAACACATGTAAGGTTATATACTAGTATGACGGTCTGTGTTGGAGGCATCCACCCACTTTTCCTGGGTAGAACCAGTACTGTACACCTCCCGCTATCCGTAAGAATCGACACTTCCTCACTTACAAATCGAGCTCCCAGTGGGATTCGAACCCCCAGCGATGAGAGGTGAAGGTTTAGAATGCAACGTCGTTAACCATTCTGCCACGGAGACGCTTCATCTTTATCATAGATGTTCAACCAAGTTTATTGTAAAAGTTAAGGTATTTACAGTGTGCTTTTTTTAAAACCAAATTTTGAAAATTATCTTATGTTTACTCTTTCAACTCAAGAGGCACCTTTCCTGGGTTCTTATTTTTTTCCAGAGAGAATAGTTTTGTATCAGACATATCTTTTTGGCAGCGACTACAAACAGTGTCATTGAACATTTTCATTTCAGTTCTTCTTTCTAGACAAATTTCACAATTAGGAAAAAAATATGACATCTGTTCTATTTCAAAGGCAAGTATAGCATCCATAGCACGGTTGAATTTCTCATCTTTCTTAATGGTGCAGCTTCTGGTATGTCATTTACATCTATTTGATATGTCTTGGTAATATACATTTTATCCGTTTATTTCTCATTTCCCTTTTCTTTGATTCTGACTGTGTTCCGTTTTCAAGAGGTTTTTCATAACTGATTCCTAGGATTGGATGTCATTGGTTATATTAGAGTTGGAATTTGAGTCCTTATTTGATGTACTAATATATTTTTCTGAATTATGTTTGCTCTTGTTGCCATGGTGTGTTTTCGGTGGGTGATTTTCGCTTTGTACTTTTACTACTATCAGCGTCATTAGAACTTGAAACTGTTCATTGTTCAAAAGCAAGTCAATGGTTGTACATGACAATTCTCCTTTATTGGTTGAAAAAGAATACATGTGATATTGCTCTGCACCATTTTGAAGCGTAAAACTCATGTGTACATTGATATTGTAGCCTAAAATGGTTGACACAGTTGCAATCTGACACAGTTACAATCTCACAAGCTGTCTAAGTTTCCCTCTCGTATTGAAATTCGGTCATGTCAGGACTGTGGTAAATTTGGACCAACTCCTCCATGTCAACCCTGTTATCAGCAATATAAGAGCATATGTATTTCTCCTATATTGTCTTGTCGACGTGCCGTAAAACACCATTCATATACTGTATTGTCTGAACATATTTTCCAGTGATGCTTAGACATAGGCAATGGAAAAAGCAGTGTTTTTCTTTGTTGTAAACAGAGATATAAACATTGGTTTAATGAAGGTTAGTTTAGTTTTGACAACCAATAACAATAAAACAGCTGCTAATGATAAGCATTCTTTTAATGCAATATCGATTATTCGTAACTACTCGTCAATATCCCGAAGAATGACGGGATTAGCCGAACTAGTACGAATACTCCGAATAAGCGTTTATCAAACTACGAAAAGAGACAATCGTCCAAGTGAAACAGACTGATCCCTTGATGTTTTGAGGAAAATATCCGAAATTGCCGAACACAATTTCATCAATGGCGGCGCTTCCGGTGCGACACAGCTTTTTTGCCCAGCCAGGTACGATTTCAAAACTTGCACATGTGTTATCATTAGCCGATCATCGTCTGCTCGGTATTATGTTCAGAACATTACATTTAGATTTCATTCGATTTACTCTTAACACTATACTATCGTTGCTGATGGCATAAAAACAGTTCTCAGGCACCATTTTCGTAGGTGTTTTATTTTCGGCCATTGTTTGCTGTGACACCGGTATCGCCATTTTGTAATCACATGGCCTCAGCTATCGTCACGTGATTTGTGTGGTGGAATAGATTATTGGCCTCAATATCACTGCGCGGAGGCTGGTACATAGTATGAACGTAAACGTGTTCTCACATGTCATACTTTATTCTTCTGGATTAAACATCCGACATCCAACTTTAGCCAGATTCGGATATAATTATCGTCGTGTCCCCTTTTAGCTTCGGAAGTATCCGTTATTTTCCGCGAAGATGTAATTCCAATCGTACAAACTCGCCCATTTCCGCAGATCATCGGAAATAACGCTCATAGATATTTCCAAAGATACCCGGCAAAGTACTATGTAGACCGTAACAAATATATAGACCCAAAAATGGATTGATTTTAAACATATTTATATAATTTATTAAATGTTATATTCTTTTGAAATAAGTCTTATCATTTTATAGTCAGTTTAAGTGAAAATAGTTAAATATAAACATATTTTGTAATTAATTCTGTACTGTTTTTTACATGACAAAAACAGTAGCCAATCGTGAACGCTCGGCCAAATCCGTCATTATTCGGGATGAAGGTTCAATGGTCACCACAGTGTTTAATCCAGGTGACTGAACCCACGTGACCGAAAAGTAGTATCCAAGATGGTGTCTATTCTATTACTTGCCGAAATTATCTTTGATAAAAAAATGGTTGAGGCAGTTCCGATTGATGTAATTCTAGACTTGTAAATGTGGAAGGCCCCGTTTTATTAAACATCTTACGATAAGACTCACATTTTAAAACTGTTCACATGTTTGCACCTAAGCATTCAATGTAGACACTTATGTGCGCATTATGTACAGAAATATCAAATCTATAAGAAAATGAAATGAAATCGCATTCATTTGTGAATTGTAAATCAAAGTAAAACATTTAAGAAATTAACTTACGATCAATATGTTTCGTAAAACCGGGCCAAGCTAGGATGGACTTTTTATCCTAGACTTTGCAGGAGCACAAGTCTGGAGTTTAAATTTTCCGATTACATTGTCATGCCTCTTAAGTACGTGTGTGCATGTCTGGATTGTACATTGGTAAAGATACACGTGCATAATAAAGTATGCACATGTCTGTTTTAACATCTTCATGTTTCGCAATTACATGTATACACGTCTCCATTTTACATGTGTACATTAACAAAAGTAAAATGTAGTATCTACATGTCTGCATTTCTAAGTTTACAAATCTAAAATGTAGCATCACCATGTCTGCATTTCTAAGTTTACAAATGTAAAATGTAGTATCAACATGTCTGGATTTTTGGCGTTAATAGTTTTCCATAAGCCGGAAGTACGCCTCAACGCACACTGTTTACCAACCGTTACAAATATTCTGATACAGGTCAGTTAAGATTGCGGGGAAAATAAGATTTCGGGTTGTTTCAGGGGAAAACATTAAAGCAGTTTGCCAGTTAAAGTGCAGATAACTTGGCCATAAGGCTTTTATCTCACTAACGCAAGATAGAACCAATTTAAACTATCACACCGTGGGTTACCCCTAACACCACATTAAGGCGATATCGACGCTTTTGGGATCGGACCGGTATTTATTTGGCTCATTAAACAAATAGGGAAAATGCTCATTTTACAAGAGCTGTCACCAGATAAACAAAATATTGTGAAAATAAGGATATGCATTTTTGTCATTAAACATACCTAGCCAATATAATGATAAACATCCCGACTGGGGTTGTTAATCTTGTTTGTTTGTTATTCGCCAAAATAAAATTCTGTCAGAAAAGCACATGTTTGTGTTCACATCTGCATGGCATTTGGAGCAGTGATATAATTGACAGGACAAGTGATCCAGCTTATTGTATTCTTTCAGTTTTAATTAAAAATAATTTTTTGTTCATTTCAATGCCAAAAACGATGTAATCCAGCCTTTTTATGCCTTGCTCCATATTGGGATTATGTTTTTCGAGCGCTACTTTCGGTTACGACCCCGGAGGTAAAACAATAACGGTCCGGTCCGACACGTTTTATGGCAGAAGTGGGAAAAAAAGGATGTTCCCGGTCTTAAAAAATGACAGTAGTTAAGACAAATTATTCTTTTATGTATTAAATCTTACAATGACTATCCAAATTGTTCGTTATTCCATGAAATGTTTGGTTTAATCAATCATTCATGATACATCTGACGAAAAGTAAAAAACATTCCATGTGCTCCGACTTTGAATCAAGTTGTTTCCGGATTTATAGCTCGAAATACGAAATGTTTGCTGCCCATAGACGCACAAGCTACATACAAATCCATATGCAACCAACTACTTTGGCATTAAGTTGTTAAGGCATTATACGTTTTAAAGTAAAAACGTGCGGTAACAACGCAGCCTCATGAAGCAGATTTTGGAAACGCAGAAGGCTATTGGGCATGGTAACACCGCAGGCTATGGAGCATATGTATATAAAGGGTAACACCGCAGGCTATGGAGCATATGTATATAAAGGGTAACACCGCAGGCTATGGAGCATACATAACGGTCCATGTCGTATTTGAAAGGAATTCGTCGAACATTTTCGGTTTCTATCTATCTACATAATTATTATAATCGCGAAATGGTGTTGTAATTTTTTATACGGCAAACATATATACTAAGCGCTTTAAGATGTTTCCCTTTCATACTCTTTTTGAAATAGCAGCTTTTTGGCTGTTTTGGTTGTTACTAAACTTGTAGGTATTCACGTTCATAAAGAGATGTTATACAAAATAATACTATCAACAGAAATGGCATAATAAACGGCAGAAGTATGTCTTTATTCAGAGTATGTGTAACACATTCTTCGGAATACTATCTAAATATTACAATATATTAATTATCATGTTAATAAGGTTTTTATACACGGTAGTGTTACAGCTTGCTCTCTTTGACTACTGACCGCCCAAAAAATCCCACGTTTTGCGATGGTTAGAGTGTTAAGGGTTATGTACTGAAACAATGACTAGTACATAGAGGCTCTTACATGAGTACTCATTCATTATTGACTGTATTAAAGAGTCGGCAAAATTATATAATGCGAAGCTCTTGCCGAGCAGTATATCATTTTTGCTAACGAGTTGAATAAATTCAATAATGAATGAGAACGAATGTTAAGATTCTATTTATCACATAACTCTCCTATCGGCTTTTATTGCATTTTGCCTCAACCTTTAACACGCGAAAACAACATTAAGTATTTGTACAACCACGTGGTACAAATACGATACGCTGATTGGACTGTAAATAGAGGCTCTTACATGAGTACTCATTCATTATTGAATTTATTAAACGAGGTGGCAAAATGATATAATGCGAAGCTCTTGCCGAGCAATATATCAATTTTGCTAAAGAGTTTAATAAATTCAGTAATGAATAAGAACGATTGTTAGATTCTATGTACCGTGGGAATTGGATATCAGTCATTATCGATTGTTTTGACAGCGCAAACTAGGCTTATTTGCATACTTATATAACTAGCTATATATGGCAAGTATAGAATGGTGTTATTATATGCGTGTCAAAATACCTATATCGTCCGATGAAAATATTACTTGCACGTTCAGCTTTCAGTTGGAAGTAATTGTTACCAGGCCTAATTATACAACTTGTCAAAGTATATATCAACATATATTTCAACAAGATTCTGACTAATGGTTTCTTTTTCTTTTAAGAACAAAACGCGAAAAAAGACCGGACTTTCGCTTAAACTATCAATGAAATGGACATTTAGAAAGAAAAGTAGCGAAGCCATCGATTCCCAAAATATTTACCCCATCGGGCGCTCCGATAAAAACGCAAAAAGATATTCCCCGTTAACGGGAATGATACCGAATGGGGAGATATATCAACAGAAGATCAAACAAAATAAAATATATACATCGACACAAGTACACAAACAGAAGCTGAAAACATTGAACATTTGGATGATGATTTTTTTTTAATATAGGAGGCTTTAGTTGTATTGCAGAAGAAAGTGTTAAATAATGACTTCTTTGTTTTTCTCGAGTTAATCGTTGAAAGGAAATATTTTACCTGGACAATTTATACATAATGTTATTTCTTGAAACTGTCAGATTTACGGTGCTTCAAGCACAAGCTTCATGTGGTATACGAGCGAGTCGAAGAGATTTTGGATACCGTTTGTTCCACCGCAAATTTCTCTATTTTATGGGTGGTCCAAAAAATATAGGAGATGTGCAAGACGGCAATAAAAATGCCAGTGCAAACCAGAAAACGCTAGAATCAACTTTGCAGTTTCACACAAAAGATGTGTTAAATAGCTTTGAGGTAAGCGAACTAGAACTTCCCAAGTCTACACTACTCAACTTTTATAATCGTTCACTTTTCAAAGAGTTATATATCTTTTAATAATTCATATTTTCATTTTGAAATTTTAACTGACGTCGTTTAACAAATAGCGCTAGCGATTTATAAAACTTTATAAAACTTAATCTGCCTTGAGATTGGACTAAAACCTTGTTGAAAAACTTAATAAAATATTGGTATGTACTTCGGTGATTTCCAGTTTTCAGTATTCGTGTTATTTTCAAAAAACCTGGTTGACCGATTATAAAAGTTGAGTACTGTATTTCATCAGGTGTGATTTTACCAATTCTAAATACTGTAATATGCCAAAAGAAGGTCAATGTAATTCATATGACCTATTTTTATTGGAACATGCAGCTGTGATGAAGTTGTAAACATGTGTAAAATGTTGAAAGCTGTACGGCATCTGATGCCGAGAAATTGACTTTACCAAGCACTTCAATGTAAAAGGTGAATGTAAATTAACTAGAAAATGTGTCCATGGGACACGGACGCCCCGTGTCACATAACGAAATGTAACAAAGTGTATGGATTTAAGTGTGACGTTTGAAAGTTATATGACTTTTGAGATATGAGAAATGAACATAATAAAAAACTTGAATGTAAAGCTGTAATGTGCCAAAAGGAGGTAAATGTAATTCATAATGACCTATTTTTTATTGGAACATGCAGCTGTCATGTTGTTCTAAACATATGTAAAATTTGAAAGCTGTACAACATATGATGCCTGCGAAATGGACATACCAAACACTTGAATGTAAATTAACACTGTGAAAAGTAGGTCACGTTTATTCATAGTAACCTGATTATGGTAGGATTGTATTGCTGTCATATTGATGTAAGTGTGTATGAAGTTTGAAAGCTCTGAGACCTACGGTCTTCTACCTACGAATATAATAAAAAAATTGAATGCAAAATGGGACGTACGTACGGACAAGAGTAACAGTATATGCCCTCACCACATTCGTGGCGGGGCAGACAAAACAGAAATCATCGGTTCAGTTAATCAAAGTACTGAAAGTACTGAGAATTCAAGGTTTGATAGGAAACTTAAAGAATGTATGGATATTTGCACGATTGCTGGACATTTAAAATTTCCATAAATTTGACATAGTTTTTGCCAAATTGGCGATCTTGGGCAACCTACAAAAATCTTAGAGGGTCGATCCATTCCAAATATATAATATTGTAATCAATTGTCATAAACTGTTTCAAATCTAGACTAGAATATTATTTTATGAAATTGCTGATGGATAGACAGATTTATTTTGTATGGCCAAGCTGTCACTCAAGATGACCTCCATGTCTAAAATTATGTCATTTACAGAGTGGCGTGTATACGTAGTCTTCCGGGAACAAGATGCACAAGTGGGCCTGTATCACTCTACTGGCTTGAATAGTCTACTGGAAAACAATTTTTAAAAAAATCAAATGCTAGGTAACTGATGTGTTGAGTCTGATGCAACTGGTTTTGAACTTGTCCAAGTTCAGTGGCGTAACCTAGAAAACGCCTTCTACAACTTAACAAGAGGCACTACCTCCCTATGTCTGTCCCACACATTGAAAATAAACTTTACTGTAGTATTTACTAAAAAATAAAAATAATTTATAGGTGGAAGAAAGAATTTAAATTGCCTATAAGTAAATACAAGGGTAAAAGTGGCCATAATTTTGATAAAACAACAACAACAACAACAACAACAACAACAACAACAACAAGAAACAGAACAGAACCTAGCTGGACGAAGTAGGCTAAAATGCCACAGCCATGTGCAGTTTCATGATTAAATCGATTTCGAAATAAATGTTTACAAACAAAACATTAAATCTTTTTGTAAGTACAGTGCCCAAATTCAGCAAACATTACTGAGAAAATGAATAGACTCCATAATATATTTTTGAAAATGGACATAAAAACATTTTTTAAAATATGCATGCAAATAAAAATAAACATCAAACAAAATGGAACTTGTTATTATGAATGAAAACTCAGATAATCTCGAGCGTGACACTTGTTATGAATGAATACTGATAATCTGGAGCTTGACACATGTTATGAATGAAAACTCAGATAATCTGGAGCTTGACACATGACTCAGACAATCTGGAGCTTGACACTTGTTATGAATGAATAGATTTTGATCAGAAACTGGTCAAACACGGGCTTTCCAAATTAGATGACGTCATGACGTCACAAGAGTCAGTGATCTGGTCATTTTGGATGACGTCATGTTGTTAAAACTGTCAGCGTTGACTGAGACAGACATTGATTTTATATTCTAACACGACCTCTGCAATCTTTCAAATACACAAAGAAGGGAGACAGCTGTATGTTATTCTACGATAAAATACAGCTGTTCCATTAATTCCCCGCGTATATTTCATCCGTTGGAAGCGCCACGTCACATGACGTCACTTGGTAAATATACGTCACGAAGACAAACCGAACAGTAATTTTAATGAAATGTTAATTACAACAAAATTGCCATTCTCCCAAACTGTGCACACCCCCGAAATAAACCCATCATATGCACATGTACATATAACATTAATAAGCATCTTGAACAAGGTGAGAACGTTTGACGTCATACAGTGCAAGCTATATGACGAAAGCAATGGCTTAATTGTTTGTCACGTGAAAACTAGTGCATTGAAACGCAGAACTTTGCACAAAGGGGCGCCCAATGGAACAGCCTGTAAACATAGCAGCCTGATTACCATGACCTCCGAGATAATATATAGTGCCCCAACAATAGCGTAAATTATGGGGTAATTGTTGTGTTAGAATCGAAATAATAAATACGGACCTGTATTTTATCGGTGAATAAAATACAGTTAGTCGTTCGGATGCTAGAAATTAAATCACTCATGCTAACGCACTCGGAATTTAATTTGTACGCATCCGAACTCCTAACTGTATTTTATTCACCGATAAAACACAGGTACTTATTTATTATTTCTTAAGTAAAACAACTTAACAAATGTGGAGTGCGTGGTCCAGTGGTAAAGCGCCGAACTCAGAATCGAGAGGTCGTGGGTTCGATCCTCTTAGCGGGCACGTTATTTATCCTTGAGCAAGATAATTAATCCACATTGCTTAGTACTGGTTAGAACATCGAGAGTGATTAATCTAAGTTGCAATAACTTGTTTCGCAATCGATGTAAAATAAATATGTTTAAACTAAACTACAAATGCGATCAGTGAAAAAAAACACGTTTTTTAATAACATTGTGACGTCATTGACGTCAATATGTCATGACGTAGAGACAAGTGTTAATGTTCTTGCACAAATATACCCTGAACTCTACAATCTATGAAAGTTTTGATCAAATTCAATCTTTAATACAGAATATATAACCATAACAAGATATATATATATATACTATATTCCACACAGAATAACAATCCGGTGGTGTCTAGACATGTTTCTTTATTTCATCTTATCATTAATAATAATTCAGTGACATCGTGAATCATTAATTAAAACCCTTTTGAAATAGTTGTTGCTATATACAATTATACATAATAAATATATTGAAACATCTCTAAATACATTGAAATAACTCTTCCCCCGGAAATCTCGTTTAATTTGGGATCTTTGCGCAAACAAGCGAAGGTGCTAGTGACGTCACATCGTATTTTCCCTTGAAACACCTTGCAAAATCTCGCTTGAAAAAAAATCGCCCACAACTCATACATAATGAGGTTTTCGTTGAGTTTCTCGACCTGTTTATTTGCATTATAGTTGTTTTTAGCATCCAATACGTTCGTCTAGCATATATCAGTATGCATGTACGACTTGAAGCCTCGATTGATGAGAAAAAATGTAAGTTATCCTCCAGATGACGATGAGGAGGCGCCAAAAGCAATGACTATGAATGCAAGTTGATAAAACAACCTTGCATTCAAAAATGTATAATGTATTTGAAGGTGAGGGGGATCTGTCGCCTCGGGACTGGCTTAGATGTTCTGCGTTGTTTTGTTACTAAAAAACTTAAAATTTAAAGTTGGAGCACATGGATTTTTTTAAACTTTTAATCATATATATATATATCATGAATGATTGAGAAAACCAAACTTTCCTGGAATAACGAACAGTTTGGATAGTTAGTTTAACTTGTGTAGATCCGAATGCACAGTGTCGTTCCTCGGGGAACTAAGATTTAATACATACACAG
Source organism: Cyrtodaria siliqua (assembly GCA_037043455.1). Taxonomy (NCBI): domain Eukaryota; kingdom Metazoa; phylum Mollusca; class Bivalvia; order Adapedonta; family Hiatellidae; genus Cyrtodaria; species Cyrtodaria siliqua. The sequence goes on from JAWPHD010004625.1 coordinate 154,389, forward strand.
ACGAATGATTTGTCTTACCTGTCGTGTCATAATTTAAGACCGGAAACGTCATTTTTTCCAAAATTGCTGCGTTACTTCTGCCCTTAAAACGGCATAACCGCCATAATGCGGAGTTAGAGGTAACCCACGGTGTATCCGATTTACAAGAACGAACTTATATAATGAACTGAATTAATGGTTCACCAAGTTACAACAATCACAAACAAAAGAGAAAAGTAGCAGACTCGGTTTTATTGAGTATGTTCATGAGAGGTAATTATAAGATGCAACACCTCTCACGCCTCCTAGCGATATTCTACTTTAATGCAACACAGAATGGGCCCTCTTTTCTACTATGGTTAATAATATATACCCTAAAGAACAACAATTTAACACAGCTTATGTTTCTGGTACTAACGCTTCTTTTCTCGGTTTTCATCTCTCCATTGGAAATGGTAAAATAATTAGCAAAGTTTGTGGCAAGAGGGATGATTTTAATTTTGATATTGTAAATTGTCCCCATTTAGATGGGGATGTTCCCCGGCCGACTTCTTGTGCGTCTCGGCTTGTTCGTTTTTCTGGGGCTTGTGCTCGAGTTGAGGACTTTAATATTCGTAATCTTTGCATTACTAAAAAGCTACTCCATCAGGACTACCGTTATCATGAACTGCGTAAAACCTTTGCAAATGATTTGTTATCGTAACGCTGATCTTCTTTCCAAATATAAAAGTAATTTAAAAACTCTTCTGCGAAAAGGACTGTCACAACCTAACTTTTATGGTGACGTGATTTACAAACTTCGAAAGATCCATGGTCATGATCATTTTCATACTATCTTTGTTAAACTTGTTAAACGGTTTACCAAAAGAGGTTATGACTCTATCCTTTTGCAATGCACTGCATGCTTGGGGGTCCTTTTTACAGTTCGCCATTATGCTTTCTTCTTTAATTGTGCGATGACCGGACCTGAAGCCCAAAAGGACGGTGACGTTTGATGTTTGTCTACAATCTTGTCTTGCGTGCCCTCAATGGTTTGTTCTCTTGTTGCTCTGGCTTCTGCCAAGTCATTGAGTACCTTCTTTGTGGTTTTCTAGGATATTGTTTTTTTTGTATTTATATATACACGAGCATCTTTGGTTTTTACTTATCTTGCCTATTAATGCAGCCTTGTTTGTTCATAGCGGGGATTTCTTTATTTACACTGTCCCGTTTTATTGGGATGACAGTGGGTAAGTGTGAGGTTTGGTGCACCCTAGAACCCGGTTTAAACACTTTCAATCCTTTTGTGTTTGTGATGTCTTCATTCATCTTTAAAGTTGTTCTTTGTTTCTGTCTGTGTTTAAGGTTGACTGTCGTCCTTGAATGCTATTTTTCCTTTTCGATTTGTGTATCTGTACAATGTCCGTAACTTTTAGCTTATAAAACATGCACCAATTATGTTCACGAACATTACACACTACACATTATTGCATATTTACTAATTGAAAGCGAGAATTTTTGACGGAATTTAATCATGGTACACTAAAAGAAAAACCGTTTCGTGCGTTTGAACCCGCAGCCCGAACTAATTCTACGCTCGCAGTAATAATAGTGAGCGTAAAGTAGTCGACATCGCTCCCGACTGAGCTAAGCGGGCTATACATATTACGCAATACATACTGTGTAGAAAACCTAATGCGCTAATGGAAGTCACGTGATCGCAAAAAAGGTAAATAATGTGGGTCCCACATTATAATGTAGGTCCCACATTATTTACAAATAATAATTAAAACTTTTTTTTTCAAGTACTACATACTTCGTAGGGTCTGAGTTCATGTTTTCATGTATAAATTTCACTGAGTATATTTGGTTATGCTCAATATCTGCTTACTTACTGACAGTGACTCTTTAACAGTGCTCCAAAGATCAGAACGCATATAGTTCTATTAAACTGGCACCATTCATAATCGCATATATATCTGTAATAACACACTATTACCATCCGTTTTATGAATATCTCAAAGAAAATAAACAAAATCTTACGATTTCTTAAATTGTGCCCAACCCACTATTTACTATATTTTCGATGGTGTTGAACGGGAAGCACAGTGGTCAACTTACAATGCTCGTATTTTTAACCACGGACAAAGCTCTGGGCAAACTCTGGCGTTGTTCAATAATGCTACAAAGGATCTTTAAGGTTACCCGCTCATAAAATTCAGAGAGTAAACTTTCATCTTAAAATTCTGATTTTTATTTTTTTCCCGTTTAAGAATATCTGCCTCACTCACAACATTCGGTTGTTGTTATTATTACATGCATTTTTAACAATGATAACAGTGAGGCAGATTTTCTAGAAACGGGGAAAAAACGAAACTCACGATTTTTTGTGTTGAAAGGGTAAACCCCACCAGTGTTTGCTCAGAGCTTATTTGTTTGTCCGTGGTAAAAAAATAATACGAGCGTTGGAAGTAGCACCGAAAACAGCCTTATGTAATTCATTATGGTCACTTTTGGCTGTTTCACCTGTGTTTGTGGAAACTTCGATTTGACTTTTTTCAATCTGATTATATTTTGTAAATACTCAAATTATTATCCGAGGTAACATCTACTGAGAAACAATCCGGTACAAGCCCTTTAAATCGTTTTGTTCGGTACCATTTTTTCCCAGTTTTATCGTTTAATTTAAGTGCTCTGTAAATGATGTCCTCAGAACTATGATACTATAAAGATGGTTAATGACACTTGCAAATGCAACACAGGTAGCTGTACAAGTAGTATCTATATGTCGACATGGTTCTCTGAGCAAATGGGATATCTACGTTAGAATTCGTAAATAATCCGTTGACTTTTTTATTGATCAACAGACGTTCACCGTTCCACCCTCTGTAAATGACGATTTATTCCATCAATACCTGTATTTTGACCACTCTTCTTTTGTAATATCGTATTACTGTGATCATGTTTTAAATGGCGTTTGTTTTTTTGGTAAAAATATATTGTATAAGCTTTTTAAACGATATTTTGAACGAAAAAAAGTCTTCACACGTCAAAAAGACGACGTTAAAGTATATTTTTGAAAAAGTATGCAAGCAAGGTAAGTAATTAAAAGCGTAACATAAAAGACACATTTACCGTGGATGTTTTACACTCAGTGTCAGGATTTTCTTATTCAAATACATTTCTGGGTGTTTTAAAACAAGAACTCTTAAGCGACAGCACGTTTTTAACGGACGATGACCGTTCCACAAACAGGCATTGATTCAATTGTATCTAGTCGGTTGTCCCGTGTGTTACCGTTTTCCCTGGGGAAATGATTCAAAGAAACCGACCAATGTGTTATTCGATCATTGGACTGTTCCTTCTTTCTTCGAATTGGTATTGGTGATGACGTCAAACGTGCTTATTTTTTATATACTCATTATATCTGTGGAACGATCTACATACTCATATAGATACAAGAAATATCTTTAAAAAAGATAGTCGGCGCGTTTGGGGAAGCATAATGCATAATGTATAAGTGATTGATGGTCATGAAGTGAAATAATTTTAAATAGCGAAATGTAAGGTAAAAAGCAGAGCAATATAACGTTTTCCTCGTGTGTCCCTGAAAACAAGGGACCCACGAGGGCCCAGGGACACACGAGGGCCTGAATCGATCAACTGGCAAAGTGTACTCGGTTAGATGATGCTACATGCAACATATCAAAGCTCTAACCGTGTGGTTTCAAAAAAGAAGATTTTTAAATGTATTTCCTAATATTTCTATGTAACACTTTTGACCCCCGGTGAGGGGCTTAGTCTGACCACAGGGTCACCATTTATACAGCTTGGCAAAGGACCACTATATGATGCTACATGCAAAATATCAAAGCTGTAGCCCTTGTGGTTTCAGAGAAGAAGAGTTTTTAATGTATTTTTCTATATTACTATGTTAAACTGTTGCCCCCCACCCCCTGGGATGGGGCTAATTCTGATCCCATAGTCGCCATTTGTACAAATTTGGAAAAGGACCACTAGATGTTGCTACATGCAAAATATCAAAGCTGTAGCCATTGTGGTTTCAGAGAACAATATTTTGGTCACCATTGCTAGTCTAAAAAGTTGACAATCACACAATCCGTCGTCTGATTGTTCTTCTTGGCTGAAAATCACATCCGGGCACCTTGAAAAATCACGTGACTAGGAAATCACGGCGATATGTAATTTTTAATCGGGTTTCATTACCAGTTACCATGTAAAATTAACGCACTTTGCAAAAAAACAGAATACTTAATTTGCAATTACAGCATTTCCATTACTTTCTTCATTTTTTCCGGTCACGAATGAAGTACAGCGTAACAAATCACCTAACGATATACCATTTATCAACAACTACACTCTATAGACAATTTAGTTTCCTTTGGCCTTGTCAGACAAATTTAGCCAATCAACATTCAGTTTAATAAACACTGTAGGCTTTCATAATTTTTGTATCGCTTTCAACTCGAGTTGTGATAGGCTTACACAGACACACCTCCTGCGAGGCCAAAAACCAGGTTAAACGGCCGGCTGGCGCCGAAAAAAGTCAATAACAAGAGGCCAAAGAGGGCATGAAGACGCTCTGCTAGCAAGGTCAACGGCTCCAAACAAAATTAACAGAAAAAACTCATATAAAATCATTTTACTTCAATCTTTAGTAACGGCGGCCATATTTGGACCATTTGTTTATTGGACCATTGGTTCATAAGAAGTTACTTTAACGATTGTTCAGTCTTTCGTAAAAGCGGTCATACTAATTAAGGATTGGGAAAATGTATGTCAATCGGAGAAAAGATCATGTGACGATGCTTTTTGCAATCGGGTCATTGGCTGATGTGAAGTTGTTTACAGATGCTTCTATTTTTAGTAAAGCAGGCCATTTTTGTTGACGGATCGAGACAATGTGTACAACTCTGAGAAAGGGTATTAAAACGATGCTTTTTGCGAAGTTACAAAATAATTCGGCCATTGGTTTACGAGAAGCCAAGTAGAGTTCTTCCTCTCACCGATCAATGTTCATGGGTTTAGGTGTTATGGCTTCGTTATCATCTGGAATGCCTATTTACATGTAAGGTCATGGTGACTTCGCCCTTGGACCTACTGACCCTCCACAAATAAGGGATCCTCATCTCACATAGGGCAACGTACCTATGAAGCTTCATGAGTGTATGTATTATGGTTTCCGAGTTATTCCCTGGAATGTGCATTTTCCTAAAAGGTCACGGTGCCGTTGACCTTAGACCCCTTAGACCCCTTAGACCTACTGGGGTCATCCTCTCACAATGAGCCTATGAGTTCCGTGACTGTAGGTTACGGTTATCGTGACCTTTATCTTTGACTTGCTGACCCCCGAAAAAACTGGGATCTTTCTCTCACCTGTGTGTGTGTGTGTGTATGTGTGGGTGTGTGTGAGCGTGCGTTTGTGTGTGTGTGTGTGTGTGTGTGTGTGTGTGTTAAAGAGACGGGCACAATAGAGTCTGGACTTTAAAATTTTAAGTTTGAATTTTGAAAGTGACATAGGCCTTGCCAACAGGCCTATTTAAGGCCCAAATGTATGCCAAAACAAGAGTCAACATCAGCGGTTATTCAACCTAAATTCGTTTGTTGGCTCTTTATTGTCCGACTTGTGTGGCTTTGTAGAGTTGCGCTGGCGTTTTGTTTCATTAATTTCTTTTTTTTTTCTTTTTTTTTAAATTCGCTTTTATGATACCTCTGTTTACTCTTTAATATACCATATTTATACCCACGTTTTTTAAAAAAACAGGGGTATTAAAATCGCCTCCTTTGTCTGTCTGCCCGTCCGTCCGTCCGTCTGTCGGATACCGCATCTCCTCCAAAACTGCTGAACGGAATTCAACCAAACTTAGGGTATGCCCGGGGGCCCAGGATAAGGGGTGTTGTGTGTGTGTGTGTGTGTGTGTGTTGGGGGTGGGGGATTTGGATTTTTTGTTTTTCTATTTTTTTTTATAATTATGTCTCAGATGAAACATGATGATGGGATTACACTGTATAGATTTGTTTCCTCCTATGTTATAGTTGGGGCCTGGAGGAAGGGGCATCAAATACACTAATAATGCAATTACGGTGTCATGTTTTCATACTTTTGCACAATAATTGGTATAATAGTCATCTAATAAAGAGATACACAGCATGTCAAATGATGTATTATTTAAAACTCGGACGTCTTCCCTGGGGTTGGGGTTGGAGGGTGGGTGGTTGATGGAGGGTAACAGTGGGTCAATTTATTTAAAAATTATTTCTCAAATTATCATTTTGATGAAGGGATTACATTGTATATACTGTGGGGCTGTGCGTGTAAGTGTGTGTGGGGGGGGGGGGGGGGGGGGGGGTGGGGGGGGGAGACGAGGGGGATAGGGGGAGGAGTAAACTCTTAATTGAATGAAACACGGAGAACACGATTTGTCGTGTTTAATGTCAATAAGTGTAAAATATTGGGGACGACATGATGTTATAAATTCGATTAAGTCGTCAAATTTCTTATCGACATATTGAAATATAACTAGTCAAGACGACATAGAGCAACTAAACTTATTTAAATGACGAAAATGTCGACTTCAGTCTTTCTGACATGTGAAGGTAAATCGTACTAAGTTGCATTCTTTCAAGTAGAAATGATTCAGGAAACACGCCGTAAGTCGAGAAAATGGGGTCGAGAAGACGCGAAATAATGTAAAAACCCGCCAATTTCGAAGTCTATAAGGAGGTAATTAACGCAACAACTGCATGGTGACCCTTAAACGTTTCCATAGGTACATTCCTAAGTTTGGTTGAATTCCGTTCAGCGGTTTAGGAGGAGATGGGTAACGGACAGACGGACGGACAGACAGACGGACAAACGGAGGCGATTTTAATATTCCCTGTCTTTTTCAAAAACTTGGGTATAAATATGGTATATTAAAGAGTAAACAGAGGTATTATAAAAGCAAATTTAAAAAAAAAGAAAAAAAAGAAAAGAATGTAACAAAACGCCAACGCAACTCTACAGTAGATATAAAAAATACACGATGTAAATTCAAACTGAAAAAGTGGCCCGCAACAGCAACTGCACCTTTTAGGCCATAATCTTCAAAAATATCAGTATATATGCTATGTCCGAGACATAACAACCACCAACTCACAGCAATCACACAACTCTACCCAAAAAGATAAATAAAACATAAACACACGTTATGAACCGAACAGACCTCAGTTCGATGCCCATAAGTATCAATATGCTGCAGATGGACACGCTAATGACCCCCCAAGATAGCGATATGCAGGCATATCCCTAATCAACCCCCAGCATTTATGATATGAGGGACCAGGGAGCCCGTATCATACACACTACAATCACAAACGCCAAACCACAAAGCCAAACAAAGCCACACAGCCAAACAAGTCGGACGCGCGACAGGTGTCGATTTCTTTTCAATTGAAATATGGGAAAATGTATGTCAAAACATGTAAACGATGCATATTTAAGGTGGATAACATGATGGAAATCAAGCAAGTTGTTTTATTTCCCTACTGTTCTTCGTCCCTTTTAAGCTAAGATACGTCTTTCTAAAACTGCCATGTTAAACAAAGTTAATTTTGGAGGAACGCCCGCGGAAACTCAGTTATAGTTATGATGTAATTATATTAATGAAACATTTATTGGTTGTTAAAAGTGTACATATATCACGTTAAACAATATTGTACTAAAGCTTATGAAAACTCTAGGATTAATTTATTTTGGTCTATTAAAATTTCAGGAGACGTTCTTTATAAAATTTGCAATAAACGTCAAGCTTCATCTTTAAGTACTTTTGATTTTTCCACACTATATACAACTTTACCTCACAACCTTATCAAAGACAAGCTTATTGCTCTCATTCAAAGAACATTTGCTAGGGAAAATTCTATATTTCTGGCCTGTAACAATAGTAAAGCGTTTTTTTACTAATGGCAGTTTAGACAATTACACTATGTGGCCTTGCCATGAAGTTTGTGAATCACTTATTTTTCTATTGGATAAAATTTTCGTCAGGTATGGAGACATATTGTTGGTATCCCTATGGGTACGAATTGTGCACCCCTTGTCGCAGATTTCATTTTATATTGCTATGGAAGAGATTTCATGTTGAGTCTTTCACCAGGTACCCAGGCAGATGTTATTGAAGCCTTTAATGACACCTCTCGGTATCTGGATGACATACTGAACATTGACAACCCTTTCTTTTCTTCCATGGTTAATACTATATATCCTAAAGAACTTCAACTTAGACTAATATTTCTGATATTAACGCTTCATTTCTCGATTTACATCTCTCTATTGAAAAAGGTGAAATAATTAGAAAAAATCTATGACAAGAGAGATGATTTTAATTTTGATATTGTTAAGTATTCCCATTTAGATGGGGATGTTCCCCGAGCAACTTCTTATGGGGTCTATGTGTCTCAATTTATTTGTTTTTCTAGAGCTTGTACTCGAGTTGAGGAATTTAATATTCGTAATCTTTGTTTAACTAAAAAGCTAAAAAGCTACTCCATCAGGGCTACCGTTACCATAGACTTCGTAAAACCATTGCAAAATTGTATTATCCTAACCCTGATCTTCTTTCCAAATATAAAAGTAATTTAAGAACTCTTCTGCGACAAAAACCATCACAACCTGACTTCTACGGTGATGTGATTTGCAAACTTCGTAAGATTCTTGGTCATGATCACTTTCATACTAGTTTTTGTTAAACTTGTTAAAAGGTTTATCAAAAGAGGTCATGACCCCATCATTTTGCAACGTACTGCATGCTTGGTGGTGGACCCATTTACAATTCGCCAATCCTCTTTAATTGTACGATGACCGGACAGGCTGTGGACCCTATGATGATGTCTACCTAAACATGCTAAATCCAAAAAGGACGGTGACGTTTGATGTGTGTCTGCGGTCTTGTGTTGTCGTGGTTTATGATCTTGTTGCTCTGGCTTCTGCCAAGTCATTGAGTGCGTTCTTTGTGGCTTTCTAAGCTATTGATTTTTTTATTTATATATACCCGAGGATCTTTGTGTTTTTCTTGTTTCGCCTATTAATGCTGCCTTTTTGGTTAGAGAATAGTTCATGGCGGGAATGTTTTATTTACACTGTCCCGTTTAATGGGGATGAATGACAGTAGGGTAAGTGTGAGGTTTGGTGCACCCTAGAAACTGGTTTAAGTCCCCAGCGCCCTTTTTGCCACTGACCGTTCCAAGTCGGTAGCCTACTGTCGACCCATTTTGTGTTTGTGACGTCATATGCCTTTATTATTACTATTGCCATTCTTGTTTGTCTTTTTGCGTGTTTTTGGGTTTACTGTGTTCTGTGAAAGCTGCATTTCCTGTTCGACTTTTATACTTACTTTTATTGCCGATCACATATGTTCAAGTATCTTTATTATAAAGCGTGCTGGTGGAGATAACAATGAGTTGTGTATGCAAGTGCTTAGAGATGTCGGGTTGTCAAGCGCTGGAGGTTGAGTTGAATGGCGTTAGATGTCGGGTTGTCAAGCGCTGGAAGTTGAGTTAAATGGCGTTAGATGTCGATCGTACTGTTTCTAAAGTGCGCTAGATGTAGGTTTGTGAGCACTGGATTTCGACTTATTAAAGAAAGATTGCCTGAGGGTCGGATGAAGGTAATAAAACGATATTACATCCATTCTGCACCCATTTAACCGATGAATTCCGTCATATGATAATAATAATAAATCTTCAGAAATCAACAAGACTTTCGTTATTATTGCTGTCCAGTCTTTGTTGGTGGTATTGAAGTTCAGAGTAGCTCTTGTATGTTTTGGAGCAGTGGTCACAAGTAATGTTTCTCTGCACAAACCTTGTTTACGTATTCACACGTTCGAAGTAGTATAGGTAGTGTTGGTAAAATAACAACACGATTTAAATAAATTAACACATTTTAAATAAATATACTTTCGATACACTAATTGTGGAATGATTTAATTTAATTCACTTTTTTACTAAATGTGCATGTCTATTTTAAATCGCCGCTCTTTCGACTTAAAAAAATGTTTGCGATTTAAATAACTAGACATTCGATATACAAAATGCACAATGAATAGGAGTTAGTCCCCGTGCTCTGCTGAGCATAGTCAAAATCAAGAATAAGCCGCACGTATACAGATTTAAAATGGATATGGTATATTGTGAAAACAGGTTTCCTATTAAAGGAACCATTATTGAATATTTACAAATTAGAAACAAAAAGTACCGCTACATGGGGTTCAACCAGCAGTTGAATTGAATTGAATTGAATTGGGGTTTTAAGGCGCACCAACACATGAAAAGGTTATATGGCGCCTAACAGACATGAACATGCAAGGGTCATCTTCCATGTACATCGAGATAAAATATGGAAAATGGGCCTAGAACCTTCTCACCCTGAACTGCAGAGTTGCTGCAAATTCTATAGTAGAAAATCCATTTACGCTGGAGCCACGTTATTGTTTTTCTGCCACTGCTCTTTTGATGCGAGCGAGATAGCACCTGAAACAGTGCAGGGAACATGATGAAGACCTTTAATGAGCATGAACAAAAAATGATAAAATGAACAAGAATTTGGGGGTATTCTACCACTCTGCCTACCCCTCCAAAAGGATCTGCAGTGGCCCTATTCTTTGCCCCCGTGACAAAACGGGGACCCCCGGGTTCGTAATACGATGTATCATCTAGCACATGCTTGATAGCATAGTTATGATGATGGCAAAGGTTATTGCATGTGATCCTTGATGTCTATAAGAGTTACATTCACCTTTATGCTTGGGATTTGAGGTTTGGTCTAAACACTCATTTTAAGTTGAATATATGCGTGTAATATGAACTGAATTACAATAATGATAGTAAAATAAGATTATAGTGTTTGATCAGTGGCCTTGACCTTTGAGTTAGGGCATGGATTTTGTCGAGAAATAAGCTCTAGAGCATTAATTGTATAGAATAACCTCACACGTTTCTTGTTGTTTTGACAATGTATTTGTTCCTTTACCGCACTGTGCAACAGTTTACACTTTTTAAAGGCACGCATTATGGGGTCAACCCAAACAGTGGAAAGAAAGAACGTGAAAATGATAACCTGATAATGTATTTAGGATATAGTGGATTCGTACTTACGGACGGATGGACTTGCGTACGGACAAAGTGATCAATATATGCCTCACAACCCTTGCCGATAGCGTGCATAAAAACAATTCTCACTCCGTTAACTGAACAGACCATAAGCGACATCGAGCCCACACTATATCAACATCTAGCACTCGTAGTACCGACATCAAAGACAATGTGAGATAGGTGAACTCGACATCTATGACCAGGAATATTTCCAAAACAGCTATATGTTTCGTTTAGCCATGTTGATCAATGGAAGAATGATAGGTCAATATATGGTGAATAAAATTAAAACATTTAAAAATAATTTATTTCATTCTAATTTTGACAAGTACATATATATAATCATATACATTGAAAAGGATGTATCTCGCCCAAAGAAATATGCTAACTGTGAAAGGAAAGCAATATAACACTTACATTTTATGAATGTTTACCACCGGATCGGTTTACATATAGATTTGACATGAGCATACCATTCATGACACAGATTTTTGGATAAATACAACAAATATGTGTTTCCTCGTTAAAATAATGCACCGACATCTGTCGCTTACACACCGAAATATGTCGCGTATGCAGACCGACTTCAGAATATCACAGCGCGTATCCCATACATTGATAACACTACCAACGTGGTATACACGGTAGGTCTCCTTACAAGCGCCGGTACGCTCGATTGATACTCGTTTGGTACAGTCATTTAACTACTTAGAAAACACCAATCATATTATCCAAATCACCTGAAATTTGTAATTAATTTAAAACCGAAATGTCTGCCGGGTGTAGTTTGTTTGTTACTGAACTGGCGGAAACAAGTTTATACTTTCTGAAGTTATATCATCAAATAATGCGAAATAGAAACTCTTTATTACAGTTTTAAATAAACTGAGTGTATGTTTCATATAGATGCTGAATACTTCAGCTATGTAACTACCATGTGTATCAATAACAAGTATAGACAATAGCGGCAAAGATAGCCGTTCAAATGATATGAAACATTTAGATTATTTTAGAACAAAATAATGTTCTTACCTTTCGTCACTATATTTCAGATAAACTTCTAAATAATACGTGATACAACGGTATTAACTCTTGTGCCAACTATTGAACATATATAGCTGTTTGCTAAAATATACATTTTAAACATGCCTCCGGATAAACCAAATACATTTATACTCGTTTTAAACATTATTATTATTATATTTCCGCATACGTACAAACAGCCGGCGGTTCATCAAGCTTTTTTCGTGGTGGTCTAGTGTTCCGACTTAACTTGAAAATAATAAATACGACATTAAAGGTGATGTATTTATTGAATAAACACCAGAGGAGTAATGTAATGTAGTGTAGTGTAGTACAGAGCAGTGTAATGTGGTGTAATGTAATGTAATGTAGTGTAGTGTTATGTAGTGTAATGTATTGTAGTGTAGTGCAGTGTAGTGTAATGTAATTTAGTGTAGTGTAATGTAATGTAGTGTAGAGTAATGTAGTGTAATGTAATGTAATGTAATGTAATGAAAATGTAATGTAATGTACTGCCATGTTATGTAATGTAATGTAGTGTAGCTTAGTGTAATGTAATGTAATGTAATATAATGTAATGTATTGAAGTGTAATGTAATGTAATGTAATGTATTGTAATGCAAAGTAATGTTGTAGTGAAGTCTAGTGTAGTGTAATGTAGTGTAGTGTAATGTAAGTTGTAATGTAATGTAATTTAGTGTAGTGCAGTGTAATGTAATGTAATATAATGTAATGTAGTGTAGTGTAGTGTAGTGTAATGTAATGTAATGTAATGTAATGTAATGTAAGGTAAATGCAATGTCATGAAATATTATGTAATGTAATGTAGTGTAGTGTAGTGTAATATAGTGTAACGTAACGAAGCGTAGCGTAGCGTAATGGAGTGTAGTGTAGTGTAGTGTATTGTAATATAATGTAGTGTAATGTAGTGAAGTGTAATGTAACTTGTAATGTAGTGTAGTGTAATGTAGTGTATAGTAGTGTCGTGTAGTGTAGTGTAATGTAGTGTAATGTAATGCAATGTAATGTAATGTAATATAATGTTATGTTATGTAATGTAGTATAGTGTAGTGTAACGTAACGTAACGTAGCGTAGCGTAGTGTAGTGTATTGTAATGTAGTGTAATGTAATGTAGTTTAGTGTAATGTAATTTAATGCAATGCAATGCAATGCAATGCAATGCAATGCAATTTAGTTAGTGTAGTGTATTGTAATGTAATGTACTGTAATGTAATGTAATGTAATGTTATGTAATGTAGTGTAGTGTAGTGTAGTGTAGTGTAGTGTAGTGTAGTGTAGTTAATGTAATGTAGTGTAGTGTAGTGTTGTGTAGTGTAGTGCAATGTATTGTAGTGTAAAGTAATGTATCGTAGTGTAATGTAATGTAATGTGGTGTAATGTAATGTAATGTAGTGTGTATAGTGTAGTGTAGTGTAGTGTAGTTTAATGTAATGTAATGTAGTGTAGTATAGTGTAGTGTAGTGTAGTGTAGTGTAGTTTAATGTAATGTAATGTAGTGTAGTGTAGTATAGTGTAGTGTAATGTAATGTAATGTAGTATAGTATAGTGTAGTGTAGTGTAGTTTAATGTAACGTAATGTAGTGTAGTGTAGTATAGTGTAGTTTAATGTAATGTAATGTAGTATAGTATAGTGTAGTGTAGTGTAGTGTAGTTTAATGTAATGTGGTGTAGTGTAGTGTAGTGTAATGTAGTGTAGTTTAATATAATGTAATGTAATGTAATGTAATGTGGTTTGGTGTAGTGTAGTGTAGTGTAGTGTAGTGTAGTGTATGTAGTGTAGTGTATTTAGTATTTAGTGTAATGTAGTGTGTGTAGTGCAGTGCAGTGCAATGCAGTGCAATGTAATGAAATGTAATGAAATGTAATGAAATGTAATGAAATGTAATGAAATGTAATGAAATGTAATGAAATGTAATGTATTGTAATTTAATATAATATAATGTTGTAATTTAATATAATGTAATGTGATGTAGCGTCTTTATTTACAGCCTCTGCGCTTGCTTCTGCTACAACTTCCGCCATTATTGCTTTATTTTCAACACTTGTTGATATATTACATTCGATTTATTTTGTTGTTTTTGTGGTGAAGGCATACCTACCACTTTTCCTGGGTTGAACCAGTACTGTACACCTCCCGCCATCCATAAGAATCGACACTTCCTCACTTACAAGTCGAGCTCCCAGTGGAATTCTAACCCGCAGCAGTGAGAGGCGAGGAGGTTTACAACACAATGTCGACAAACCGTCGGCCACGGAGGCCCTAGGTGATGGTAATGTAATGTAGTGTAGAGTAATGTAATGTAATGTAATGTAATGTAATGTAATGTAATGAAAATGTAATGTAATGTACTGCCATGCTATGTAATGTAATGTAGTGTAGCTTAGTGTAATGTAATGTAATGTAATATAATGTAATGTATTGAAGTGTAATGTAATGTAATGTAATGTATTGTAATGCAATGGAATGTTGTAGTGTAGTGTAGTGTAATGTAGTGTAATGTAGTGTAATGTAGTGTAATGTAAGTTGTAATGTAATTTAGTGTAGTGCAGTATAATGTAATGTAATATAATGTAATGTAGTGTAGTGTAGTGTAGTGTAGTGTAGTGTAATGTAATGTAAGGTAAATGCAATGTTCTGAAATGTTATGTAATGTAATGTAGTGTAGTGTAGTGTAATATGGTGTAACGTAACGTAACGTAACGAAGCGTAGCTTAGCGTAATGTAGTGTAGTGTAGTGTAGTGTAATATAATGTAGTGTAATGTAGTGTAGTGTAATGTAACTTGTAATGTAGTGTAGTGTAATGTAATGTAGAGTAGTGTTGTGTAGTGTAGTGTAATGTAGTGTAATGTAATGCAATGTAATGTAATGTAATGTAATGTAATGTAATATAATGTTATGTAATGTAGTATAGTGTAGTGTAACGTAACGTAACGTAACGTAGCGTAGCGTAGTGTAGTGTATTGTAATGTGGTGTAGTGTAGTGTAGTGTAGATTAGTTTAGTGTCGTGTAATGTAATGAGGTGTAATGTTATGTAGTTTAGTGTAATGTAATGAAATGCAATGCAATGCAATGCAATGCAATTTAGTTAGTGTAGTGTATTGTAATGTAATGTACTGTTATGTAATGTAATGTAATGTAGTGTAGTATAGTGTAGTGTAGTGTAGTTTAATGTAGTGTAGTGTAGTGTAGTGTAGTGTAGTGTAGTGTAGTGTAGTGTAGTGCAATGTATTGTAGTGTAAAGTAATGTAGTGTAGTGTAATGTAATGTAATGTAATGTGGTGTAATGTAATGTAATGTAGTGTAGTATAGTGTAGTGTAGTGTAGTGTAGTGTAGTGTAGTGTAGTGTAGTTTAATGTAATGTAATGTAGTGTAGTATAGTGTAGTGTAGTGTAGTTTAATGTAATGTAATGTAATGTAGTGTAGTGTAGTATAGTGTAGTGTAATGTAATGTAATGTAGTATAGTCTAGTGTAGTGTAGTGTAGTTTAATGTAATGTGGTGTAGTGTAGTGTAGTGTAGTTTAATGTAGTGTAGTTTAATGTAATGTAATGTAATGTAATGTGGTGTGGTGTAGTGTAGTGTAGTGTAGTGTAGTGTAGTGTTATGTATGTAGTGTAGTGTAATTAGTGTAATGTAGTGTGTGTAGTGCAGTGCAATGCAGTGCAATATAATGAAATGTAATGAAATGTAATGTATTGTAATTTAATATAATATAATGTTGTAATTTAATATAATGTAATGTGATGTAGCGTCTTTATTTACAGCCTCTGCGCTTGCTTCTGCTACAACTTCCGCCATTATTACTTTATTTTCAACACTTGTTGATATATTACATTCGATTTATTTTATTGTTTTTGTGATGAAGGCATACCACCCACTTTTCCTGGGTTGAACCAGTACTGTACACCTCCCGCCATCCATAAGAATCGACACTTCCTCACTTACAAGTCGAGCTCCCAGTGGAATTCTAACCCGCAGCAGTGAGAGGCGAGGAGGTTTACAACACAATGTCGTCAAACCGTCAGCCACGGAGGCCCTAGGTGATGGTGATTGTGGGTGGGTGGGATCAAGTTAACGTACGGAAACTATAATATGAAAACTTCAAAAAAGGAACCGCCTAAACAATTTATCCAGCTTGGAGTATTAAACTTTAAATTTTAAACTTTAAGTTGAAAATACTGCACTAATCTTCTTCTTCTTCTTCTTCTTCTTCTTCTTCTTCTTCTTCTTCTTCTTCTTCTTCTTCTTCTTCTTCTTCTTCTTCTTCTTCTTCTTCTTCTTCATTTTCTTCTTCTTCTTTCAAACAACCGAAATAATATTGGCGTAACCTTAATCGGATGAAGCAATCTTCCAATAAAAGGCTGTCTTTAAATATAGGTATACGATTATTTCATAAATACAGGTGTCATTGATTATAAAGTAGTACACCGTAAAGGTTTAACATTTAAAATTATGTTCTTAAGCAACATACACAGACCAAATAATAAACAAGAAAACGGCGATACAAAGTATCACAAGCCGGTCAGAACTGTAACATAAGAAAACAGTAAGGGGAATGAATATGATAAAAATAAACGAACAGTGTGTAGATGTTAGAATTTTGTTATTTTTAATTTTTAACAATCAAAACAAATTTATCATGAAAGATTTTAGCACTAGATTTGAGTCACCTCTATAAATAAAAAAATACTTGCTTTCTTACTTACTTCCATTGAATATAACCAGCCATCGACCACCAAGAGCGCCCAAGGCTGACATGGAATACAACGCTAATCAACCACCAAGAGCGTCCACAGTTGACATTGAGTATAAAGCTCATCGACCACCAAGAGCGTCCATAGTTGACATGAAATATAACGCTTATCGACCACCAAGAGCGTCCAAGGTTGATATTAAATATAACGCTAATCGATCACGAAGAGTGTCCAAGATTGACATTGAATATACATGTAACGTTCTTCGACCACCAACAGCGTCCAAGGTTGAAATTAAATATAACGCTCGTCGACCACCAAGAGCATCCAGTATTGAAATATAACGTTCATTGACCTCCAAGAGAGTCCAAGGTTGACATTGAATATTACGCTCATCGACCACCAAGAGAGTCCAAGGTTGACATTGAATATAACGCTCATCGACCACCAAGAGAGTCCAAGGTTGACATTGAATATTACGCTCATCGACCACTAAGAGAGTCCAAGGTTGACATTGAATATTACGCTCATCGACCACTAAGAGCGTCCAACGTTGACATTGAATATAACGCTCATCGACCGCTAAGAGCGTCCATGGTTGACATTGAATATAACGCTCATCGACCACCAAGAGCTTCAAATGTTGACATTGACTATTACGCTCATCGAACACCAAGAGCGTCTTATGTTGAAATTAAATATAACGCTCGTCGACCACCAAGAGCATCCAGTATTGAAATTGAATATAACGCTCATCTACCACCAAGAGCATCCAGTATTGAAATATAACGCTCATCGACCACCAAGAGAGTCCAAGGTTGACATTGAATATTACGCTCATCGACCACTAAGAGAGTCCAAGGTTGACATTGAATATTACGCTCATCGACCACTAAGAGCGTCCAACGTTGACATTGAATATAACGCTCATCGACCGCTAAGAGCGTCCATGGTTGACATTGAATATAACGCTCATCGACCACCAAGAGCTTCAAATGTTGACATTGACTATTACGCTCATCGAACACCAAGAGCGTCTAATGTTGAAATTAAATATAACGCTCGTCGACCACCAAGAGCATCCAGTATTGAAATTGAATATAACGCTCATCTACCACCAGCAGCATCCAAGGTTGACATTGCATAAATATCTCATCGACCACCAAGAACGTCCAAAGTTGACATTAAATATAACGCGCTTCGACCACCAAGAGTGTCCAATGTTGACATTAAATGTAACGCTATTTGACCACCAAGACCAAGAGCGTCCAATGTTGACGTAAAATACATCGCTCAATAACGCTCATCGACAACGAAGAGCGTCCTAGGTTGGCGTTGAATATAATGCTATTCGACCACCAAGAGCATCCAAGGTTGAAATTAGATATAACGCTCATCGACCACCAAGAGCGTCCAAGGTTGACATCATTAAATATAACTCTCATCGACCACCAAGAGCGATCAGTGTTGAAATTGAATATAACGCTCATCTAGCGTTAAGGGCGACCAAAGCTGAAACTGAATATAACGCTCATCGACCACCAAGAGCGTCCAATGTTGACATTGAATGTAATGCTCATCGACCACCAAGAGCGCCAAAGGTTGACATTGAATATAACGCTTATCGACCACAAAGAGCGTCCAAGGCTGACATTGAAAATAACGCTCATCGACCACCAATAGCGTCCAATGTTGAGATTAAATACAACGCTAATCGACCACCAATAGCGTCCAATGTTGACATTGCATATAACGTTCATCGACCAAGTTAGTTAAATTAAGTTGTTGTTAAAGCATAATTCCACTTTTGTTCACAATTGTCGTCTTTGGCGAAATTATCTATCCAAATCTTTGAAATTGTATTATTTTTTAGATTTTTTTTTTAGATAATACCAAATTCACGTTGAGAGTTGATGGCCACTGCCCGCATGTCGAGTGCCAGTCGAGCCCATACAATGACGTTTCAGGTCAACTATCTGTGCAAACTGATGCAGTTTGTGTAATGTATATCCAGTAGATAGTGAAATACAGAGGTTGTACCATTAACATCACTTGAAACATATTTCAAACAAAGTATGTCCACTGTCTCCTCCTGAAATGTTTGCCGTAGGACATAATCGCAACATAAAAGTCGAACTTTCACGGAACGCAGTCAACCAAAACCACGCATTAATACAAACAACAATTACAATGTTAAAAGGAAACAAGGCATGAGACATTACAAACATAAACGGGTTGAAAATAGGGCTACCGCCGTGGTACAGTCAGTATCAAAAATATCGCTGGGGATTAAATCTAGTTTTTCGCGGAAATGCGAGGAAATACATGAATTCGCTTTTGACGATCAAAAAGTCTTAACTACGATCGGTCGTGAATAAATTAATAAGTAGATATTACACATTACAGAAACTAAACCCGTTCTTTCGAAGTCTATCCATGTGCTGAGGTCATACAATAATGCAAGTCTGGCTATTGAAAGTCCAGATTGTTCACGGGTTGAACCAACATTTTTTCTTTATATATTCGATGCCCTGCTGATACTGTACCGTAGTCTAGTTGTGGCTCTGATTTGTTGCTTGCTTAATAGACACTCAAAACGTCGTTTACAGCCCGGTTTCGTAATTTGTCGTTAACGGTTAATTCGAAAGTGGACATATAGGGTGAGCAGACAAATTATCCGACAATTATCATTGACGTAAGGTGTTTAAATATTCAAGTAACAAGATGTCAATACAACACGCGTGTACGAATACGTAGTGGAGTGTCCATCATTTTACTTTTAGTGTCGGGTTCAAATCAAATGACGGGCACACCTCTGTATGTGTAAAGTGTATGTTTCACATTTTTATTGTGTAAAATGTATAGGTCACTTCGTACAAATAACATGGGTAAATTGTCCTATAATAGACTTAACTAAATAAAAGCCCAGAGTGAGATTCGAACCATTGCGGATTACTTTATAATGATTACAACTGCAGACTACTAACCACTGCGCCATGCGTTCGATACGTCAGCTTGTTTACAATTCAAGTATACTAACGTATCACTAAAATTACAACACCTATAGGACCTATTTAAATAGAATGGCATTTTCTTTTCAAACAAATGCACTTAAATGTCTTCTCAGCTAACTGCAAACTCCATTGTTTTTAGTTACTAAAATGTTTACAAACTTCCATTTAGGCATCATTGACCTTTTTATTTTTAAGTCCCGCGAGAGATGTGAATCCGCGGATTTCTTGTTTAATATTGCAATAAAATTTACCTTTAATTCATTTATAGTTTTTCTTAGAAGGAAACGTACGATCATATTTCAATTGCAAACAGTTTTAAACAATTACGATATGCATTTGGCTTTAGGTAAAACTCTACGACAATGGAAACATATAGGTCTAAAATTGGAAAATTGTAGGACTAATTCAAAATGTAATTTAAATCGAACTACGTGAAACTGGAAATCATTTTTAGATGCATACGTTCTAAATGACCGATTCACATAATTATACCACACATTTTTTCATTAGTCATATCCGCTGAAAAATAAACTCTTAATCAAAAGTGTAAAGTTACGTTATACGTTGAATATCTCTTGTGTATCGAAACGTCTCGGAAAAATCAAATGAAAGTTTGGTGGTTCTAGTCCTTTTCTATTTTCTGTCATTAACTTGCTTTTGACAGACGTAATTTTCGCAGAACTTCTTAAATCTATAATACAATTTCCATGGAGATCAGATGGCAATCTTACCGGAATTCGTACCTGGCGATTTTAGATGTAACCGTGAAACTCAATATATTCTCGTACCGTCATTATATTCCAGACCGAACCCTCGAACAAAAAACAAACTACACCAAATTAATGATCAATGTAAGCAGAGATGGTACATCCGGTGCAATTGATAAAACGTCTGATTCAGACCAATGCAGTTGGTTAACCTCTTAATTAATTCACACCTGGTTTGGATATATATTGAAAGAAATAAGTTTAGAACATAAATAACATGGTAAATCATGCGCTTCAGCCGCCATTAACCATATAATTAACATAATTAACACGTATAAGAAGGACATTATTTGTAAGCGATATATGGTCTCTCCCAAGAGGATATATTACTTATTTACTTAAACTTGCTAAATCATACTGCATAT
Source organism: Cyrtodaria siliqua (assembly GCA_037043455.1). Lineage (NCBI taxonomy): Eukaryota > Metazoa > Mollusca > Bivalvia > Adapedonta > Hiatellidae > Cyrtodaria > Cyrtodaria siliqua. The sequence continues at coordinate 175,389 of JAWPHD010004625.1, forward strand.
GAATGTTATTGTTTACTTATTAAAACATGCCGTGACTTATACATAATATACGAATGTAAGGCTGAATGGATAAGAGACCTAAGTATGAATGCGTTATTGCATGTAATGGAAAGAGAAAATTACTAATATGCATGTAGTTTGTGTATATAAATATATTATGTTCTTGCCCATCTCAACAGTGATACTTATCTGCTTATGTATAGATATGTATATTATTTAAACATGTTCATGGGCCATATTTGGCTTAAATAAAGAAATAAAACTATTAACTATGTGCAATACCTCAGATGGCAACCATATTAACTGTGTGCAAAACCCAAGATGGCCACCGTATTAACTATGTACAACCCAAGATGGCCACCATATTAACTATGTGCAAAACCGAATATGGCCATCATATTAACTATGTGCAACCCAAGATGGCCACCGTATTAACTATGTACAACCCAAGATGGCCACCATATTAACTATTAGCAAAACCGAATATGGCCATCATATTAACTATGTGCAAAACCGAATATGGCCATCATATTAACTATGTGCAAAACCCAAGATGGCCATCATATTAACTATGTGCAAAACCCAAGATGGCCATCATATTAACTATGTGCAAAACCCAAGATGGCCATCATATTAACTATGTGCAAAACCCAAGATGGCCATCATATTAACTATGTGCAAAACCCAAGATGGCCAGGCCACCATATTAACTATGTGCAAAACCCAAGATGGCCATCATATTAACTATGTGCAAAACCGAATATGGCCATCATATTAACCATGTGCAAAACCCAAGATGGCAATCATATTAACTATGTGCAAAACCCAAGATGGCCATCATATTAACTATGTGCAAAACCCAAGATGGCCATCATATTAACTACACGTATGTGCAAAACCCAAGATGGCCATCATATTAACTATGTGCAAAACCCAAGATGGCCATCATATTAACTATGTGCAAAACCCAAGATGGCCATCATATTAACTACATGTATGTGCAAAACCCAAGATGGCCACCATATTAACTATGTGCAAAACCCAAGATGGCCACCATATTAACTATGTGCAAAACCCAAGATGGCCATCATATTAACGCTCATAGAAGCATTTTCAAGGGCCATGGGACGAAATATTTTCACCCTGACAGTATAACAAAACAAAATTTGTCGGATGTTTTTAGTAAATACAACAAAATTGGAATGTGTAAGGTGTGCGTATTACTCATAATGCGTACTCTTTGCTTTGTCAGATACTTATGTGCATGTGAAAATAAACCGTCGTTTATGTGAGGAAAAGAGGGAAAAAATGAAACGACCACCGTCTGTTGAGAATTTCTGATTGGAAAGGCAAACGTCTGTTGCTGCAAACAGTCAACGTCTGTTTGACAATCCAATCTTTTAGTTGAATTTTGAATGTTGTTTAACGGCTCATCAACACAGTATAGGTTATTTAGAGCCGCCCCAGAGAGAGGGGAAGGATACATAGTAATCCGGGAACCTGCCCTACTCTTATTATCGAATAGATTCCTATGGTTCTTTTACGTGCTCGGAGGATAGACCGATACACGGGACCGCCCGGTTTACGTCCCCATCCGACGGACGAGGCTGAGGGAAAGTGTCTTGCCCAAGAACACACCGACGGAACTCAGTGGCACCACGGAGAATTGAACCCTTTTATCAATTATAAGTAAATATACATGCATTTTTTGGTAATTATCCCCTACAACTGATCTAGATGTTTGAATAAATGCAAAAGCAATGCAACTCCAACGAGACTGCTTTTGAATTAAATTGATTTGTTGTTTAACAACACATGGTTTAGGTTATTTCGAGTTACAGGAATCCGAGAACCATGGCATTCTCTTACTATCGATATATTCATATAGTTCTTAAACGTACATTGAGGATAGATTATGAAGATTATGATACACGGGACCGCCCGGTCCGACGGACGAGTCCAGGAGAAATATCTTGCCAAACGACACCCTGAAGTAACACAGTGGCGCCAGTGAGACTCGACCCAGTGATCATCGGATTCAGAATTCAATGTGCATTCAACTGGGTCATAGCAATGGAAAGAGGCAGATTTGTATTTGCTGACAAGATTCATACAAAAAACATATACATATCCCTTAAAGGGACAATGTTCGTAATTTTTAGCTTATAAAAACATACACTAATTACGTTCACGAACATTACACACTACACATTATTAAATATTTACTAATTTAAAAGCAAGATTGTTTGACGGAATTCAATCGCGGTACAACAAAAGGAAAACCGCTTCTTGCGTTTGAACTCGCAGCCGGAACTAAAATTACGCTCGCAGTAATAATAGTGAGCGTAAAGTAGTCGACATCGCTCCTGACTGAGCTAAGCGGGCTATACATATTACGCAATACGTACTGTGTAGAAAACTGCGCTTATTTAAGTCACGTGATCGCAGAAAAGGTAAATAATTATAATGTGGGTCCCATATTGTTTACAAATAATAATTAAAACTTTGTTTTTTTTCAAACTCACGAATGTATTACTACATACTTCTTTCGGTCTATGCTCATGTTTTCATGTATACATTTCACTGAGTATATTTTGTTATGCTCAATATCTGCTTACTTACTTACAGTGACCCTTTAACAGTGCTCCAAAGATCAGAACGCATATAGTTCTATTAAACTGGCTCCATTCATAAACGCATATATATCTGTAATAACACACTATTACCATCCGTTTTATGAATATCTCAAAGAAAATAAACAAAATCTTACGATTTCTGAAATTGTGCCCAACCCACTATTTATTATATTTTCAGATGGTGTTGAACAGGAAGCACAGTGGTCAACTTACAATGCTCGTACTTTTAACCACGGACAAAGCTCTGGGCAAACTCTGGCCTGTTCAATAATGCTACAAAGGGTCTTTAAGGTTACCCGCCCATAAAATTCAGAGAGTAAAATGTCATCTTAAAATTCTGATTTTTATTTTTTTCCCGTTCAAGAATATCTACCTCACTCACAACATCCGGTTGTTGTTGTTATTGTTGTTATTAGGTGCATTTTTATCAATCTGATTGAATTATTTGAATTGAATTATGTCATTGAATAGAATAAAAATCATCCAATCAGATCGATCGTTACAAATACGTGCAATAGTTACAATAACAACAATACTGACTATAATATCTGTTATAGTCAATGGTTATTGGAGGCAACACTAGCTGTAGATAATTATTGAGATTGAGTAAATTTCACGGTGCATTTTTCTACATGCACACCGGCTGTCAAGATTTTAACAGAGAGGTATGATGTTTTTTGAGCTTACAGTTAAAAACTTAATTTCCTTGAAATTAGACTCGCAGGATCTATGATTTTGTAATAATCCTGTTGCTCGTGATTTTATCTTCGATTAGGTCGTATTCGTTTCAATTTATTCATACAGATGTTCACGTTGTGGCAGGATGCAAATAACGTTTTCTATTTTCCTTTGTTTGCCGGCCATTTCCGATTCTCGTCAGACCAACTTTTTCTTTCAATTTTATTAACATAAGCTTTATTTCGTCTCTTCCTTTGTTTATATCCTGTGAGATTCCCTTTCTCATTGATATTTACTTTAAATAAACGTTCTCACAAATCATTTAATTAATATTGCCGAAATGTGGAGTGAGTCATAGTTCCCCACGCTGTTAATTCCCACGCTAAGTGGGTCAATCAGCTGTTTCGATATATATGCTAAATTAGAACAATGTGGTTGTGTTGCGTCTCGCTAGACTACTTTTTAACTGAATATGTTTAGGACTGTTGCAAGTGTAACGCTTGTTGGGTGTGTTTAAAGAACAAGACGTCTGTAATAGTGAATCTTTATTTAGTGATGATCGTATGCGAACTGATTTCAATCTCTTCCAAAATACTACAGGCAGTGTGCCTTGCCCTCTGGGGGTTATATATCAGTCAATGGAAATATACTGGCTGGCTAAAGGAATCTAAAGTGTATATCATATCTAAATGCTACAGCATCTTTATGTGTCTCGTTGCGTTTCGACTGAGGGAGTTTTTGGGTGTTGGGAATAATAATAATAGTGGGGTAATAATAATAATTAAATAAATATAAAAATAATAATATATATATAATAATGCTAATAATATTGAAAAAAAACAAAAAAATAAAAACTTAAAAAAAAACTTAAAAAAAAAACTTAAAAAAATCAATAAAATAAAAATAAACAGACTAGATCTACATGAAGTCTGCACAATCAGTTATTATAATAAGTTGGTATTACTATTTAGGATTTTATTTTCATTTGTCCTCCATCTGTACTCATTTGTGATAGGTTTATACATTGTATACATTTTTTGTTTTCATAATCACACTGGATAATGAGTCGTGGAAAGCGAGCCGAACAGTTCGATGGTTAGTTCTCTGCCGGTAACGTGGTTGATGATCCCACCTGGAAAAGTCAGTGGTTGCCTCCCAGCAGATCCAAAGGGTGTACGTTCAGCTATTCAGTGACGTGTCACATATCGTTGAGTGACTCGATTGGTTGCAGAAAAGGCCGTACACAAGACGTTCGTCAGATAGAGGAACAGATCACAGCCTCCGGGAAACAGGACTCATTTTTATACGCTTTATAATGCTGTTGTCGTAGATAATGCAAAAATCACAAAAAAAAATAAAAAAAATAAAACATTATCATATCTTTTTTCCGCCATGCGTATGCAAATTGCAAGTTCGTTGTAGATATGGTGGCGGTAGATTGTTTGTTACTGCAAACAGTTCACACTAGGAAATTGAAAATGGTATCAAAATAAAAACAATATCCTGCTTGTAATGACAGTAGTTAGACTACATTTTCAACTCAAATTTATTCAATTTGCAAAAACAATGAAAATAATAATAATTATTGAGTCATTCGAGAGGCAATTAAAACTGTAAATAACAGTGAGTCACATTAGAAAAATATTATTATTCGACTCAAGGCGGAGCTAAATATAATTGTTGTCATTCTGCGGATGATGTCCATAGCTACTGCACTTATTATTTAATAACTATTATGAAAACCATTTATAGAGGAATAATCTGTTGGAAACCATCTACTCGATGGAGAAATGTCTATTACGCCATAATGTTCGCCTACTGTTATCATTATCGTTGTTGTGCAGTATGTTTTCAGCTCCTGCTGCTATTATTTAACTCCAAGGCTGTTGGTGTAATCGTGTTTTATGATGCTAACCATGTATTTGGAGTGTTTAGGCAATATGGTTTCTTACTGCGGATAAGTATATCTCAACAGTTTGTTGATATCAGCTAATTTTAACTTGCTGCCGTTGACTGTTGTTGCTAATAAAAGTTGTTGTTCTGACAATGGAGGCAATGCATATTCATGACCCAGAGCGGTAGGTTACGTCATACTGTCGGGGCGTGCGTCTATGATAGTGCGGAAGCTTTGTCTTGGTTTTGGCATTATTTTTCATTTGAATTAATACTGTTTAACAGTTTAAAATCAATTCATGCCTCCTTTCTTCTAAATTGACTGTTTATAAAACATCCTATGCTTTTCGTCTAGCAATCAGCTTTACAATTATTCAGTTTGCGTACAATGATGTCTTCATTACAGATTTTTATATACGAATGCTGTTGCTGCTGATACTTAATTATGATTGGATCTCTATCACTTCTTTCAAGATTTATTTTGTTTCATTCTCTCGAACATTTTGTCCTATATTTCAGTTTGTGTAACCATAGAGTCCTCCAGTGTTGGTATTTTGTGTAACCATCGAGTTGTCTTAACACCAGTCAAAAGTTATGTCGGTATCGGATGCAATGTGTGGAACAGGTCATAGAGTCCTCCAGTGTTGGTATTGTATGTCAAGTTCCACTTTTTACTTGTTATACAAGAAAAACATTCGCTACATAGCAGCTTTGTGATTTTCGAAACTATGTCGTGTAGAGTTTGGGAATATCTCCCTACATTTGTTTAATACATTCATATTTAATGCATCGACAGTGCTTTATCAGTGGTGTCCATATTCAAAACTTGGACAAAAGTTACATACTTATCATAATGCCTCAATTTAAGGGTATTCCATTTGATCATTGGTTTATTGTTGGGCCAATCCTTTTAGATCGATGAGGTTTCATTATCCTGCACCAGGTTGATGTTTTATTTATACTGCACCAGGTATTTTTGCAAGGGGTTCATTGAAGTTCAGTTATCTGTTTCTTTTCGGCCTGTCCCTAGTCAATACACAGCCCTTTAAACCAGTTAGTGCATGGTCACCAACTTATAAAACCCTTCTGTGCTGTGTCGATTCAAAATAACAACTTCTCTGCAGGGTTCCACACTACAGAGTGTGTGTGTGTGTGTTTGTGTTGCTCTGGGGGTTATAGTCAATAGTCATAGTCAAAGTTATATAAACTCCAAAAGGTATATTGCACAACAGAACCTGGGCAGGTTGCAAATTGTATTTTAATAACACATTTCCACCAACTTTTAGGTTGTCATACAAGAAGGTGATAACTGAGATAAATGTCGTTCCAATAGTCAGCATCACATGACATCTTTCTGTATTAGTTAAAGGGAGTTTACACAGTTGTGTGGCTAACTTTTTAAATGCGGGCTAGTTTACTTGAAAAGGATACATGTTCTTCGTGTATTGCTGTCGGAGTGTTACATGGTTTAGCCTTTATGATTGATACACAAGTCTAAGAACCGATCGTAGGTTAAAGGTCAAAATGCAGTTAAAGACCTGTTCAGATTAGACATAAACTTGATTATCAAGGTGGCAAAAGTTATTACAATTGGGTAAATGTGCATATTATATACAGACAAATGTATATCAGTTGTTTGCTGACTGAAATGAAATAACAGTGGCACACGAAACAGGAGGAAAGGATACATGCTTCATCAGAAATCATTCAATGTTCAAGGTCTGAAATAGAGTAACATGTACACTTTACACTTATATTATTTTTTATTTCTGCTGCTAATTTATGACAATTTCGAAACGTTTAACAATCAATTTGGGTTTGACGCCACACATTAAAGGTTACAATCTTCCTCAAGCCTTTACATACTGCATATTTTGCTGACATTTATTTATATTGTCAATATCTGATGCATCAACTCATGTGATCCTTGGGAACTGGTTTAGAGAAATACCCATTAAAGGTTCTTAGAAAGCATGTTAGGCTTCTGACCGAGTCTTTGGAGTCAATTTATATAATGTGGTCGTTATTTGGTCTCCTATACTTTCTAGGCTTTCATGGCGTTAGCCTAACTACCCTTTTGCAAAAGAAAGGGCCAGAAAGTGACTAAACAGTTAAGCTGTTACGGCGATAATAGTTATTGGGGGCCTTTTTCTGCTACA
>JAWPHD010004626.1:0-182735 GCA_037043455.1 Cyrtodaria siliqua
AAACAGCACATTATGATATTTTCCTTTGTTTTATTTATATATAATAGTGTTAAATGACAGTATCTGACTGCTTTGACTTATGAGCTTTTACAATCAGAGCAGGACGAGTAAACATCCTATAAGGACGAGTAACATGTCAATGCCACTCGTCCTACAGGACGAGTATAAAGTAAAATATATTTCTTCCCCTGGGAGTTATGGCCCTTTAAAGGTTTTAAAACACAAACTCTGTTCTGACTAGTTCTCCTGAACCCCTGACCGGATTTAAACGAAGCTTTTTAGGGATGATCAATTCCATGTCTAGTTGTGCAAATCATTGCCGTATTCCGGTTGAATGATTTTTTGTCAGAATTATGGCCCTTTAAAGGTTTTAATACAAACTTTGTCCGATTTACTTCTCCTGAACCCCTCGCCAAATTTCAATGAAACTTTGCAGGGATGATCTACACCAAGCCTAGTTGTGCATGTCATCGTCGCGTTCTTGTTTACAGATATTTGGCAGAGTTGTGGCCCTTTGATTTTGATACCACCATTTTTTTCCGGGCTAGTTCTCCTGAACCCCTGGCTGGATACAGACAAAACTTGACAAGGATGATCAGTATCAAGCCTAGTTGTGCATATCATCTCCATATTTCGGTTGAGTTGGGACCCTTTAAATGCTTTAATACACAAACTTTGTCAGATCAGTCTCTTCTGAACTCTGCCAGATTTCAGCGAATCTTGGCGCGGATGATCAGTAATAAGCCTAGTTGCACCTGTCATTGCCATGTTCTGCTTGAATGAATTTTGGCAGAGTTATGAGCCTTTAAAAGTTTTAATAGTTTGATACACTAAATTTTTCTAGACTAGATCTCCTGAACCTCTGGCTGGATTTCAACGAAACTTTGCAGGGATGATCAGTACCAAGCCTAGTTGCATATGTCATCGCCATGTTCCGGTTGAATGATTTTTGAAAGACTTATGGCCCCTTGTACATAAACCTTATGTTGAGCCAGTAGAGCCCTCTTGGGCCTCTTGTTGTTTAGCCGAATTAGTTTTTAGCTCTACTGATCAGAGATCAGCAGAGCTTATGCCGTGGTGCGGCTTCCGTCTGTCTGTCCGTAAACTTTTTTTTGTAGCGACTACTCTGAAACTACTGAATGGATTTTTATGAAACTTTAAAGAAATGTTGCCCATGAAGTCTAGTTGATACTAGCAAAAATGCATGTTGATGTGAAATCCAAGATGGCCACCAGATCTAAAAATAGATTTTTAAAAAACAAGTTTGTAGGGACTACTTCTTGAAAACTGTAAGTTATATTGATATGGGACTTTTTCTAAAATGATCAGCATGACATGGTGTTGGTCCTTGTTGAAAATCGTTTTGATTCGATGTTAAACATGGCTGCCAGTGGCCATCTTTGTTTACATAGAGTTATATAATGAAAACTTAAAGCGACTACTTCTCTGAAACTCCTTGACGGATTTTCATGAAACTTCACATGAATGTTGTTCTTGATGTCTAATTGATCCTAGCAAAAATTCAGGTCGGCTGAAAATTCAAGATGGCCGCCACACCTAAAAATAGATTTTCGAAAAACAAGTTTGTAGAGACTACTTCTTGAAAACTATAAGTTATATTGATATGGGACTTTTTCTAAAATAATCAGCATGACATGATGTTGGTCCTTCTCGAAAATATTTTTGATTCGATGTTAAACATGGCTGCCAGTGGCCATCTTTGTTTACATAGAGTTATCTAGTAAAGACTTGGAGCGACTACTCCTGTAACTACTCAACGGATTTTCATGAAAATTCAAAGGAATGTTGCTCTTGATGTCTAATTGATCCTAGCAAAATTTCAGGTCGGACGAAAATTCTAGATGGCCACCATGGCTAAAAAAAGGTTTTCAAAATAGAAGTTTGTAGCGACTACTTCTTGAAAACTATAAGTGATATTGATATGGGACTTTTTCTAAAATGATCAGTATGACATGACGTTGATCCTTGTCGAAAATTATTTTGATTTTACATTAAACATGGCCGCCCGGCCATCTTTGTTTACATAGAGTTATATAATGAAAACTTATAGCGACTACTCCTCTGAAACTATTTGACGGATTTCCATGAAAATTCACAGGAATGTTGCTCTTGATGTCTAATTGATCCTAGCAAAATTTCAGGTCGGAAGAAAATTCTAGATGGCCACCATGGCTAAAAATAGGTTTTCAAAATAGAAGTTTGTAGCGACTACTTCTTGAAAATTATAAGTGATATTGATATGGGACTTTTTCTAAAATGATCAGTATGACATGACGTTGACGGTTGATTCTTGTCGAAAATAATTTTGATTTGACATTAAACATGGCCGCCAGCGGCCATCTTTGTTTACATAGAGTTATATAATGAAAACTTATAGCGACTACTCCTCTGAAACTACTTGACGTATTTTCTTGAAACTAAACAGGAATGTTGCTCTTGATGTCTAATTGATCCTCGCACAATTTCAGGTCGGCCGGAAAATCTAGATGGCCACCATAGCTAAAAATAGATTTTCAAAATACAAGATTGTAGCGACTACTTCTTGAAAACTATAAGTGATATTGATATGGGACTTTTTCTAAAATGATCAGTATGACATGATGTTGATCCTTGTCGAAAATAATTTTGAGTAGGTCATTTATGTATAGTACAAAGAGAATTGGCCCGAAGACAGAACCTTGGGGTACGTCTTTAGTGACTACTTGAAAACTATAACTGATATTAATATGGGACTTTTCTAAAATGATTTAAAAGATTTGACATTAAATATTTTGATTCAAATTAAATATCATCTTTTGCGGCCATCTTTGTTTACATAGAGTTATATAATGACGGATTTTCATGAAACTTCACAGGAATGTTGCTCTTGATATCTAGTTGATCCTAGCAAAAGTTCAGGTCGGTCAAAAAATGGTTAAAAATAGATTTAAAAAAATGTGATTTTGTGGTGACTACTTCTCAAAAAACATAAGTGATATTGATTTGAATTACCTTTACCTAAATGACTGGCACGACATCTTGCAGGCTGATCAGGGTTTAACTGTCTTGGTGCTCATCAGTCATTTGATCAAAACACCCCTTTGTACTACAAATGGACTGGTCCAAATTAAAAGTACAGTCCATTATACATTCATAGAAGGGTAAGGATTTAGTCTCTTTTGTATTTTGACTCCCAGAAAAAGCAGTGCTCACAGAAAATTATTTTAAGAGACAGGCCCAGGGCTTGTTGCTTCTGAAAATGGACAGGCCCTGATTTAAAATGGATTGGCCCTGATTTAAAATGGAAAGGTCCAATATTTTTTTCTTAGTGGAAATGTGTCTTTATTCGCTTTTATAGCACACATTTGTTACGTATGTATTACTCAAACTCAGAACCTCCTCTGACTATATTTTTCTTTTTGTTACCACTTTATGCTCCCTAGTCAGCAGACGTATTTATCACTTCGTTAGAATAGAATATTACATTGAAATTTACAACCGATGCAAAGGAGAGTACTGGCACTTTTGCCAAACGACACTAATCAGAGCCGAATTGTCGAAACAGGAGTAAAACTTGGAGCCAAATTTTTAATCAGGTTTTATTAGACTATCAGGGCCTCCTCTGGCTATATATTTCATTTTGTCACTACTTTCTCCAAGTTAAAGAATTAGGAGCCTAGAGTAAAATTCATTTAAAAGTAGGATTCCAGGAACTCTTTACACATGATAAAAGAAAGAATGACGGATTAAAAAGTTAATAGAAATGTTTTACTTATTTGATTATTTAAAAATGAAATAAAAAAAACCGAAATTATGTACGAACTACTATGACACCGCACTTTTACGGCCCGAAAATTTCGCAAACATTCAATCGAAATACCATCAATTAGGATTTTTTTTCATGCATTAATGTGTTTTGAATGCCAAAAATGCCAAAAATGGTATTTCTTATCAAAGAGGAAAGAACACACAACCCTAATAGCAGGATAATGTTACGTTTTGCGTCAGAAATTGTCGACGCCAGGCAAAATATTCAAAGTTCTTATTGTTTCAATTTGGGTATAACACATTTTAATTACTTTATTGCAAGTGTTTTCATAGTTCAGAATACACATAGGAGTATTTTGTCTTGAGGATCTTGAGATCAAGTAAAAAAAAAAGAAAAACTAAGTTTTTTTTTTTTAGACAGGCCCGACGGGCTCCTTGTATGCAAAATGAGACGGGCCCGGAATATATTTCGAGGAGCCCCGGGCGTCGGGCTATCCTATTCTTGGAGCACTGAAAAGACTGAAAACAAATTGTAGGATTTTAAGATTTTATTTGAATTCTGATATTCCAACTATAACCTGAGACAAGTTCAAATCTACTGAGATAGTAACATAATTCTCAGGAGAAATTGCATAACATATCCTGTGTGTTACCTGGTCACTGGTCACACACCTGCTATATTTCTGAATACAGATCATTCCATTTATGTTCCACAGTGTGATGTGGAGCAGAAAAAAGAGGATATACTAACGTTGATGTCGTAAGGGATTTAATTTATATAGTTTGATATCAAATTCCTGGGTCATTTTTCATTTTTGGGAAGCCAGACTGTCTCCACAAACTGTTGTTACACATTGTAGTACTGTATGGTAATCACATTTAAATGTGTGCGTTTCATCTAACTTTGTGCTTATATGGATCCTTTGATAACCAAATAAATGCTCAAAGTAATCTAACCCTTAGCCTGCTAAGGGCGATTACAATAGCCTTTGCGTCCATTTGAACCCAGATCAGCCTGCGAGTGATCAGGGTTTACAATGTCTGGCTGCTCATCAGTCATTTCTCCAAAACATCCCTGTTTAAGATAAATGAAATTGTCTAATAGCTACAGTACAGATCACGCGAAATCCACACTTAACTCTTTCACGCCGAGTGAGTAATTTACAAATAAGCGTAATTATGCAGAGTTTTTTATGATAAAACTACTCGGGAGTGGGAATCAGATACGCGAAAAGCTCTCGTCTTACTTACGCCACAATACTTCGCGTAGACAAACTTTGAGTTCGCCGAGTCGAAACTGCACAGGTAATGGGTGCTTCTTGTTCTAATTGCAGTTATTTTAATGCATAATTATTCATTTTAGGTATACTGGTAGTTCGGCTTCGCGGCAACTAAAAATAAAATTCAATTAGTAATTATTATACTGGAAATTATAATTATATTTTTAATTAATTGTTATTTACATCACGTTATCTTATGTTAATTCCGTTAGCTAAGCCAATTTAAGGGAAACAACTCATTTGAGGAACTACTTGCAAGGGAAGTCACTCGTCCCACGACGATAAGTGAGCGAGATGCTGCGATTGAGCACGCACCTGTTGGTCTCGATTTACCGGCTCGAGTATTTTATCGAATACACATGTACTTATTATTGCCTCTTTTAGCCATATTTGAGGAAGAATTATTGCTTGACAATTTAAATATATTTACCACCGCTTTTGGTGCCTATTTATGAACTCACTAGTTATATTATTTTGCCATAAACTGTTTTTCAACGCGCGAAGATTCGTTTCTTTGTTACATGTACTAGTCTCATTTATTTGACGTCTTTGGTAGTGCATAAAAGACACGTCTACGAACGGCAAGAGGATTTTTGATATGTGCCATCCTCCGTCTAACGTTAGGGTGCATCTATAAACGTCCGTATGTAAAAAAAACAAAAAAACAAAGACGTCAAATAAATGAGACTATCATCGAACTACGATAAGGATTTGTCAAAGACTTGTCCATAGTAGTGTGTTAAAATACACGCTTAATGCTCTTTTGAAATTGTTCGTATTGGCGAGCATCAACATATATGCAGTTACATAGAACGTCAGAATAATAAAAAAAAACTGTATAGGAGCCAATTTATTAGGCTATGTCCAATGATACTTGATCCACAATGTTGTCCACTCAGCCCTGATGGACCACCAATTATGGTGCATTTAATTCAAATGTTTATAGTAAGAAATCCACAAGATGGGCACAATAGTGGACTAGGAAAAAATATTCAAATTTGGGGTTTGATTTGATTCACTGCAGTGCCTTTTAAATGTGAATCCTTTTTTAAAGACAAGCTAGAAGTCTGTCGATTCTAGATTGACAGCAGCAAGAGGTGACCAGATGTCGTGCGTTCAATCAAGGCCTGGTTATACTGAATACTTTATAAAAATGATAGTAGCTCCTTTGCTTCAAATGCTCTGCATATAAAGAGAATTTCCAGTTGTTGTTTTTTGTTTGTATGGTGTTTTACGTCATTTTCAACACGTAAGGTTATGACGGTCGATTTTTTTGAGGTGGAGGCAGACCACCCACTTTTCCTGGGTGGAACCAGTAATGTACACCTCCCGCCATCAGTAAGAATCGACACTTCCTCGCTTATAAGTCGAGTTCCCAGTGGGATTCGAACCCGCAGCGGTGAGAGAGAGAATTTCTAGGACTGGTCAGCCCAGTTTTGGTATGATGTGACTGGATGGGGCTTCATGTACTTTTCTACGGTATGGAGTTCCAGTGTTACAGCACTATAAAGCTCACGACTAGAAGTAAGACACCGTCCTGATCAGATGGTTAAAAAACATCACACATAAGAGCGTTCATACTTTTATGATTGAGAAGGCCATTTCTTTAAGTATTAGGGTCAATGAAATTAATTTATTTGTATAACATTATCTATGTATTATTGTTATTTAGAGACGCACCAGAGAGCAGTGTCAAATCACGTGTACCATTTTGCATTCAAATGTTTTTTATGGTTCTTAACGGAGGATAGACTTCTTTACGTAGAATAAGTCTCATGAAGTGGCATAAGGAAGGGTATCTTACGCAAGATATTTATAATAACCCGTAGAACTATCACTACATGATGAATACCATTTACTGTTTTAATTTCTATATAACATGTATCTTGAACGCAATGCCTATGTACACATACATGTATAGATGCAGTCTTCGATTTAAATTTTCAAAGTCATTAGCCCAAATTCTTATATACTCACTGAAGACTTGAATTTTTATTTAGCCCGACTACATAATGTTCCGAATTTTCACATGAGTCTGAATGAAAGTTTACTAGCCCCGGGCTTTGGGCTAGTGGGTTAATTTGAAGACTGTAGATGTAAGAAGTTTTAATTCATTCTGTCAACTCATTTACTGGGTCATAAACATTTTTAGCACAATTCGACATTGCAATTATATATGGATCACAACTATGAGAAAATGAGTTGCAGACTAAAGGAACTTGTGCAAGAGGCATGGTAGGCTATTGATACCAAATTATACAAAGGTGAAGTTTCATTCCATTTTGCAAAGTGGTTAAACAGATATCAGCTTCTGTAAATATTTTTAACACTATTTGACAAAGTAAAAAAAGGGGCACAATCTTTTCAAAATAAGACCATTGTCGAATCACTCGGAGTGATCTAACACTCAGAGTTACTTCGAATAGAATCCAATTAACCTTGAGTGGACACTGGTGATTTATTATTGCGAATAAGAAAAATCTGAATTTTCCGACATCTTTTATCTTGTCCGACAGCGCGCTCGAACAAACAATACATCGCCAGAAAAAGTACAAACAATGAGACGCTTAGTGTATCTTTTCTGTGCAAAGTTGACACAACTGATAAATGCAATGAATAAATTTCGAAAACAAATACATGTTTCAAAGTTTTAATGCATTTCATCACAAGTTTTGTGTTTCTGTTGTCCAAAAGTCAAGGTTCTTCCACCAACATATTAAATACCCATAATCCTTGGCCATATAAACATATATATATACCTTTTAACAAGGTGGCACTATAACAACCGGTTTATGACCCAGAATTGTTTACAATTTTGTCTGATCATTTCTGACTAAAGAACCCATCAATGTATTGACAATAACAGCAGAATAGTGTTTAAAAAACTTTGTTATAAATAACAATTAATTAAAAATATAACTATAATTTCCAGTATAATAATTACAAATTGATTTTATGTTAAGTCGCCCGGAGCCGGTAATAGGAACCTCCATATAACTATCGTGACCCAGTATACATAATCCGGGGCATTCAAATTTTTCCACATCCTCTTTTCCAAAAACAAAAGTAAAATTGTCTTTTGCTGCGATTTTTTCTAAAGTTATTGACTGCAATTAGAAAAAGTTGCACCTTTTACCTGTGCAGTTTTGACTCGGCAAACTCCCGATTTTGTCTGCGCAAATATCGTGGCTTAAGTACGCCGAGAGCTTTTCACGTACTCCCACTCCGAGTAGTTTTATCATCAAAACTCAGTGTAACTTTAAGTACGCGATTTGTATATTCCTCACTCGGCGTGGAAGAGTAAAGTGTGGGGTCCGTGTGAGCTGTACTGTATGAAGTTGCATGCCATTCTGCGACGTGTCGAGTATCAGTTCAAAAATTCATTTTCACACAGTTTGCCAGTGTAAAAAGTGGGATAACGTTGCCAAAAATAGGTTATATTGATACAAAATATATGTGCAAGTTTCATTCCAATACCATGTGTATCTGCTAATACATGTACATAATATATATATTCATATACAACACAATTAGTGGGGGCACAACTAAGTCATATTGAGTTGCAGAAAACATGTTAAAGTTCATTGAATTGTGCAATGCAGTGTCTGAGAAACAATCTTTTATAAAAATGCAAGTGTGAAAATATTGAACGACACAACAAAGTGAAACCTATACGGGCAGACGTGTCAATATCATGGGGATCCTGGGCAACAGGTTGGATGATTCGATACTGACTGAACATGCCATTACAACTCATTTTCACAATAATAAATATATACACGTATATACTAGTAATTAAAAAGAACTACAAACAAATAATCCACTGAACATGATTTTATTTGTATCCATTATTAATGTTAATATAAGCTACATGTGTTACTATATTGTTTTTCTGAAACAGCATGTATCATAAAGGGACAAACGGCAATCTTGATTTTTAAACGTACATGCAGTGGTATGAGTCGTCTACACTTTAGGAATATATATGAAAATCATGGTTTAAAATATTTTTTTGAGAACTACTAATCTAGTCCAGTATTTAAAACACTATTATTAATTGATTTGAATTGGGTTTCAAGGCGCACCAACACGTAAAAACCTTTAAGGTTATGATGCCTAACAGGAATGAACATGCCAGGCTCATTCTCCATTTACATCAAGATAAAATATGGATAATGGGCCTAGAACCTTCTTAACTGCAGAGTTGCTGCAAATTCTATAGTTATAGTAGACACTCCATTTGCGATGGAGCCACATTTCCATACGCGGTGTCACGAGTCCTACTCCGCTGCATGTGACACTGTGTTTGTGAGATTGCAGTGGTTGTATTATTAAAGAATAAAAATATTTATATAGTCCAGTTTCCTCATATTAAATTAATAGTGGAGATTTTATTGCATAACAATATTTCTTACAAATGGCAGGAGGTATACAGTACTGGTTCTAAATGGCAGGAGGTATACAGTACTGGTTCTAGCCAGGAATAATGGGGGGGGGGGGGGGGGTCTGCCAGTCTATGCCGCGAAAACATTTCAATTCCACATGACAAAAGATAAGATAAAACGCCATAAAATGCTTGGTCAATTGAACACAGACAAGGCCATCCTTAAAAAAAGGTTGATTTACTTTGCTATTTTATGTACATTTTGTTTTTTAGGATCGCGTCGCAAAGCACATCAAAAACAATACTGGGTCCCACAAAATAAACCATCCAAAAATAGGCGTGCATTCAGTGTTATTAAGCAGCTTGCATTTTCGAATAAACGTTCGTTCTCTTTTAATTTTACAGTAAAGTGTTCTGATGGCATATAGACTGACTTGTTATTCATGAACTAAAGGCAGAAAAAGATCATACATGTGCAATAATTCATAGAAAAATAAGAATATGAAAAAGAAATCAAATGTTCAAACTTAATATTGAAAGTGATCTTTCTTCTTCAGTTCAATGCGACAAATTCGTGTGACCTCTCATGTCAGTATGAAAGCTGAAATGCGATTGGTTCAAATTGCGTATTTAAATCGTCCAAACAAATTTGTAAATTCAAATTGACCAATTTTAATCAAGGGAGAACACTGTCTTATCAACAAATACGGCTTGAATTGAATGATGTTTAACGGCTCATCAACACAGTAAAGTTATTTAGAGCTACCCCAGAGCTAGGGGAAGGATACATAGTAATCCGGGAACCTGCCCTAAATACGGCTTTAAATTACAAGCAATAAAACGTTATTTATTTTATGTTTTTAGATTATAAAAATGGCCTGACACTTGGGCCGACTAAGGGGTATATTCCGTCATGTCTGATGGACTGAAGTTTTTTGCTGAGACTGGGCTGTCGCTACCAAAAGCCTTAATTTATATTTTTAAATAGACTCATAAACGGCCTAACATGTGCTAAAATGACACAAAACCCACATTTCCAACAATCTACCGAATAACGAAAAATAGTTAATGATTGCACTCTGTTCCTTTAAGATACATTTTTTTTACTTTAATATAATATGAACTTATGTTCAATATATTATGCTTTACTTATGGACATTAAATCTGCTTTCATATCATTAAATACAATTTGGAGTTCAATTTCTTATTAATCTACCTTAGCTCAGACTGCTTAGCTTTAAATATGTTATTAAATGATAAAAATAATCAGTAATAATAATATACATAACAAGAATGCAAAAACAATTTCCTTTTAACTATTCCCATTTTGATTTGCAAATATAAAAGTTAAATACATGTAGAACAAGAAGCACCGCCCGGCTGTACAGACACTCAACTTTCGAGGCCTTGTCTATTTATTGGGAAACTCAGTTGAAAGGCATAATTCTACATAATTGCCGAACAGAATTATGGCACTTATATCGGAGTTCTTCAAATGAAAATGTGGTGTCATTGAATTTTTTCAGAGGATTTTAGGATATAATGAAAACATTTAATTTAAAAGACAAAGTTGACAAGCTTATTCATAATTTTTCATTGCAGAGATGTTGAGATTTTATCTTATTTTCAGAAGGTGATAAAATGTGTGTTACTCGGTTTTTATCCTTAGGTTCTATAGTAAAATAAAAATATTTGACCAAGTAAAAAGATGATAATTTTCAAGGTTTTGATTTTGAAAGATATGTATGTTGAATCATTTTGCATTAATGTGCATGAAATATGCAGGGTTTTAAAAGAATCACATTATAGATACCTTAATTTTAACAGTAAACTTGGTTGAACATCAAGGATAAAGACAGAGTTTATAACCTACCAGAATGAATTAGGTAGGTCTTATTTCTGGTCACTGATTGGTCAGTTTTATTGATGATGCTCTATCAAAATTATGAATAAACAAAACTTTTACCAATTGTGTGTACATGTAAGTATAAAAGGGGCCATAATTTTGTTAAAATAAAAGCAAGAGGTCTAGATCCTGGCTCTATGATGTTGTCTAATGATGCCGAATACAGAGTACGTGTTTCAAAAAGTTATGTAAAATAGTTTTCGAGATAAAAGCTTACATACGAAACTTTAACCAAATTGTCCAAGACTAAGTATAAACTGATAAAAGGGGCCATAACATTAAAATAAAAGCATGAGTTAGGCGACCTGTCTCTATGATGTCGTCGAACGACATCAAATACATGTATAAAGTTTCAATCCATTATGTAAAGTAGTTTCGGAGATACAAGCTTACTTACAAAACTTTAACCGACGCAGACGACGATCAAGACAAAGTGATGACATTTATAGCTTTCTTTTTTCCAAGAAAAAGTCTACAAACGACATTGTCACATCATGAACTTAGGGAGTGTTAAAAAGCACCAAGAGTGCGGTGTGTCCTTTTAACTTACATCATGTACATGTAAGATTTATAAAATACAACTAAATAAAACAGAAAATCATATCCGTAATTTTGTCTCCTAAATGATATTAAACATGTTAAAAGGCCAAATCTCACTCCTAGATATCACAAAGATGGTTTTAAAACGTGACTAAGCTTTTATTTATATTAAAACTGAACAAGTTTGGTTGATATACTAATGGAAGTGCTAGAGTGATGCCGACAAAAAAAAGCTTACCATGATGCAAGCCCGAATTACCAATTTTCCTACAATTTATTTATAGAATTTATGAAATATAACTACACAAATTTGGTTAAAAATAGTCAGTCTCAAGTAAACAGCATGAATGCAACAGATGGAAGTTAATTGGTCGGTTTGTTTTTAACTCTACTGATCAGAGATCAGCAGAGCTTATGCCGTGGTGCGGTGTCCGTCGTCCGTCTGTCCGTAAACTTTTATTTGTAGCGACAACTCCTCTGAAACTACTGGATGGATATTCATGAAACTTTACAGAAATATTGCCCATAAAGTCTAGTCTAGTCTAGGACTAGTCTAGGACTATTTCTTGAAAACTATAAGTGATATTGATATGGGACTTTTACTAAAATGATCAACATGACATGATGTTGATCCTTATCAAAAATCGTTTTGATTCAATGTTAAACACGGCTGCCAGCGGCCATCTTTGTTTACATAGAGTCATATAGTAAAAACTTGTAGCGACTACTCCTCTGAAACTACTTGGCGGATTGTCTTGAAACTGTACAATAATGTTGCTCTTGATGTCTAATTGATCCTAGCAAAATTTCAGATCTGCCAGAAATTCAAGATGGCCGTCACATCTAAAAATAGATTTTTAAAAAATAAGTTTGTAGCGACTACTTCTTGAAAACTATAAGTGATATTGATATGGGACTTTTTCTAAAATAATCAGCATGACATGATGTTGATCCTTGTCGACAATTATTTTGATTCGACGTTAAACATTGCTGCCAGTGGCCATCTTTGGTTACATAGAGTTATATAGTAAAAACTTGTAGCGACTACTCCTCTGAAACCACTTAACGGATGTTCATGAAACTTCACAGGAATGTTGCTCTTGATGTCTAGTTGATCCTAGAAAAATTTCAGGTCGGCCGGAAATTCAGGATGGCCGCCACAGCTAAAAATAGATTTAAAATAAATAAGTTTGTAGCGACTACTTCTTCAAAACTATAAGAGATATTGATATGGGACTTTTTCTAAAATGATCAGTATGACATGATGTTGGTCCTTGACGAAAATTATTTTGATTCGATGTTAAACATGGCTGCCATTTGCCATCTTTGGTTACATAGAGTTATATAGTAAAAACTTGTAGCGACTACTCCTCTGAAACTACTTGACGGATGTTTATGAAACTTCACAGGAATGTTGCTCTTGATGTCTAGTTGATCCTAGAAACATTTCAGGTCGGCCGGAAATTCAAGATGGCCGCCACAGCTAAAAATAGATTTAAAATAGATAAGTTTGCAGCGACTACTTCTTGAAAACTATAAGAGATATTGATATGGGACTTTTTCTAAAATGATCAGTATGACATGATGTTGGTCCTTGTCGAAATTCGTTTTGATTTGACGTTAAACGTGGCTGCAGCGGCAATCTTTGTTTACATAGAGTTATATAATGAAAACTTGTAGCGACTACTCCTCTGAAACAACTTGCCGGATTTTTATGAAACTTCACAGGAATGTTGCTCTTGATGTCTAATTTATCCTAGAAAAATTTCAGGTCGGCCGGAAATTCAAGATGGCCGCCACGGTTAAAAATAGATTTTTAAAAAACAAGTCTGTAGCGACTACTTCCTGAAATCAAAATCAATCAGTAGAGCTTCAAAGTCATTGACCTCTTGTTTGGAATTCTTTCACTCCGACGGAGGTGTGTTTTTCCTCTTGAATACTTGGAATCGACTTATTCGTAAAAAAATATATTTGCCTCCAAAGTTACCATAGTTAATAAACATGGTAATAACTTGGTCCATAAGTCCAATCCGTAAAATTGCCACGAGCCCGATTATTGTAAGAATGGTTTCGTTTCAGAATTAAGCATCCATTTTCATTGCTGCAGTAGAACTCAGGATCCTCATCACTCTAATACTCTACATCTAGAACAATGAATTTCAATCACTTTTTCTTTGTTATATTGCAGTTTTAACTAATCCATTATGGTTTCTATGTGAAGAATCTCCTTCCAATTCAGGCCTCAATTTACTGGGTGATTTGAGCAAAGTAGCCATCCTTTATCAACTGACTTTGCCTTCACCGCACTTCAAAGCGAATGTTCAAGTCACCGTTATTTCCAGGGTTTCAGTTATCCATAATAATATCTGAATTATAAGTAGCTGGCATGTGAATGCATATATGAGCGTACATGCAGATTAAAATTTAGACCATAAATATTATATAATAACTCCAATATTTGTCTCAGCCATTTCAGAACAGACTTTTTTTGTTTGACTTTCTTGCTTATTTGGCTGGTCAACTTTGAACCGTATGTTTGAACACTTTGAATGCTATTAGACTGCTTTTATGCTTGGTTCATTTTTAGCTCTACTGATCAGAGATCAGCAGAGCTTATGCCTTGGTTCGGCGTCCGTCGTCCGTCTGTCCGTCTGTCCGTCCGTCTGTCTGTCCGTAAACCTTTTTTTGTAGCGACTACTCCTCTGAAACTACTAAATGGATTTTCATGAAACTTTACAGAAATGTTGCCCATGAAGTCTGGTTGATCCTAGCAAAAATTCATGTAGATGTAAAATCCAAGATGGCCGCCAAATCTAAAAATAGGTTTTTAAAAAATAAGTTTGTAGCGACTACTTCTTGAAAACTCTAAGGGATATTGCTATGGGATTTTTTCTAAAATGATCAACATGACATGATGTTGGTCCTTGTCGAAAATCGTTTTGATTCGACGTTAAACATGGCTGCCAGCGGCCATCTTTGTTTACATAGATTTATATAATGAAAACTTGTAGCGACTACTTCTCTGAAACTACATGACGGATTTTCATGAAACTTCACAGGAATGTTGCTCTTAATGTCTAATTGATCCTAGCAAAATTTCAGGTCGGCCGGAAATTCAAGATGGCCGCCACGGCTAAAAATAGATTTTTAAAAAATAAGTTTGTAGCGACTACTTCTTGAAAACTATAAGAGATATTGATATGGGACTTTTTCTAAAATGATCAGCATGACATCATATGATGTTGGTCCTTGTCGAAAATCGTTTTGATTCGACTTTAAACATGGCTGCCAGCGGCCATCTTTGTTTACATAGAGTTATATAATGAAAATTTGTAGCGACTACTCCTCTGAAACTACTTGACGGATTTTCATGAAACTTCACAGGAATGTTGCTCTTGATGTCTTATTGATCCTAGCAAAATTTTTAAAAAATAAGTTTGTAGCGACTACTTCTTGAAAACTATAAGAGATATTGATATGGGACTTTTTCTATAATTATCAGCATGACGTGATGGTTATCCGAGTCGAACAATATTTTGATTCGACGTTAAACATGGCTGCCAGTGGCCATCTTTGTTTACATAGAGTTATATAATGATAACTTGTAGCGACTACTCCTCTGAAAATACTTGACGGATTTTCATGAAACTTCACACGAATGTTGCTCTTGATGTCTTAATGATCCTTGCAAAATTTCTGGTCGGCCAGAAATTCAAGATGGCCGTCATGGCTAAAAATAGATTTTCAAAATACAAGTTTGTAGCGACTACTTTTGAAAACTATAAGTGATATTGATATGGGACTTTTTCTAAAATGATCAGCATGACATGATGTTGGTCCTTGTCAAAAATTGTTTTGATTCAACGTTAAACATGGCTGCCAGCGGCCATCTTTGTTTACATACAGTTATATAGTAAAAACTTGTAGCGACTACTCCTTTGAAACTACTTGACAGATTTTCATGAAACTTCACAGGAATGTTGCTCTTAATGTCTAATTGATCCTAGCAAAATCTCAGATCGGCAGAAATTCAAGATGGCCGCCACAGCTAAAAATAATTTTTTAAAAAAGAAGTTTGTAGCGAATACGTCTTGAAAACTATAAGTGATATTGATATGGACTTTTTGTAAAATGATCTGCATGACATGATGGTTATCAGAGTCAAATATAATTTTGATTTGACGTTAAACATGGCTGCCAGTGGCCATCTTTGTTTACATACAGTTATATAGTAAAAAACTTGTAGCGACTACTCCTTTGAAACTACTAGACAGATTTTCATGAAACTTTACAGGAATGTTGCTCTTAATGTCTTATTGATCCTAGCAAAATTTCAGATTGGCCAGAAATTCAAGATGGCCGCCACAGCTAAAAATAGATTTTTAAAAAAGAAGTTTGTACCGAATACGTCTTGAAAACTATAAGTGATATTGATATGGGACTTTTTGTAAAATGATCAGCATGACATGACATTATTTTGATTCGACGTTAAACATGGCTGTCAGCGGCCATCTTTGTTTACATAGAGTTATATAATGAAAACTTGTAGCGACTATTCCTGTGAAACTACTTGACGGATTTTCACAGGAATGTTGCTCTTGATGTCTAATTGATCCTAGCAAAATTTCAGGTCGGCCGGAAATTCAAGATGGCCGCCACGGCTAAAAATAATTTTTCAAAAAACAAGTCTGTAGTGACTACTTCCTGAAATCAAAATCAATCAGTAGAGCTTCAAGGTCATTGACCTCTTGTTTAAAACTATTTGGCTTATAGCAGTAGGAACGCCACGGACCTATAACGTATCAGTTCTGTTCGCATTTTAACTCCGCGAACATGACTATTTCTTTGTATTTTACGGACTATTTTACGAATTTTCAATTAAAACAGACGCCATTTTTTTTCACCCGAAATTGGGCGCGCTACGTCGGCGAGCACTACGGGTACCTTTGGGGTCTAATAACACGCGTACAGTGTTTCATACCGTAGATTATGTAAAAACTAATACCTTACCGGACGAAATAACATCCCATTATGGGTCAACACGATGCAGTGTTGGTGACTGACAGGTCACCGTGACATAATTTGACACGTGAAATTGACATGTTGTTGCAAGTTGGATTTGGGATTACTGTCTGCTGCTGGAGGTCCATGATCAAGGTATTTGTTTTGTCATTAAAATGTGTTTGTTAATAAAAAGTACACACCACTTTTAGATCGTGCATATTTAGACATTGGCCAAATACAGTGCCTAAAAAAGTGGTGTATACTGTATAATAGAAAGTTCATAATTACTATAAGTGTTTTTTCGTGTACTCCGATCTTTCCAGTAACTGGATGTACTGTAAACTGTAGAACGTTTCGTGGAATAAAACAATTGCTAGTAGAAATGCTATCAATGTCCTCCGCGTCCCGCACCACCCAAGTACGGTAGATGGGGGTGTGGGGGTAGATGGAGCTTGTATGCCGAAAACAA
This sequence comes from Cyrtodaria siliqua, assembly GCA_037043455.1. Lineage (NCBI taxonomy): Eukaryota > Metazoa > Mollusca > Bivalvia > Adapedonta > Hiatellidae > Cyrtodaria > Cyrtodaria siliqua. Next base: position 17,352 of record JAWPHD010004626.1, read on the forward strand.
GGAGGGGGTAAGACAACTAGAAACCCCCTCCACTCCGACCCCCACCCCTCAGATGCATGAATGTAAATTGTTAGCGTTGTCTCTATATCGTTGTTATCCCCATTTTCCTCGCACATTCGTGAATACATAACCCGATACAACTACCATTGAAACAATGTAATCTGCCATAGACATTTGACTGAAATTGGTCAGATTCATATTCATGTACAGTAAAGTTTTGAGGCAAGGAAGTGTTTTTGAATTGACATTTATTTACATTTACTACATACTTTCTGTTGCGAAAAAAACAACGCAATTTCGAGAAAGTACATTTCAATAAAAGCCTTTAAGGAGGTAAAGCTACTACGCTTGCCTCCAGTGTGTCTCAAAAGAAGTGACTATTCCATGGGCTGGAAATATGCTGTGAAAGTGGAACAATGTTTTTAATGGATCTCCAGTTCAGCTACATTATATTTTACATGTATAATGATTGATGAGAGATGTTTTTATTGCATTAACCGTGTTATTGAGCACAAGTAGTATTCATGCTTTATTCAATTTAGTTTTTCTTTTATCTTTTCTTTTTTAAATATGTTACATTATGTATAACAAAGGATAAAATATGTCTGTTTGATCATTGACATTGGATTGATGTTGTTTTCAGATAGGCCTCAAATGTGAATCGTGCCCTTGAGCAGCTCTAAGTGAATTGATACTGACGACTTCAGAATGTCAAGCCGTATTAAATGCCATTGGATCATATGGAGGTAAGAGCCTTTTTAAAAAGTGTTTGCACTTGTGTAGTTCTTTAAATGGAGTTTGTGTTATGCTTGCACGGTGCTGTTTAAAGTTAGAGTAAAAAATGTTTTCAGTGATAGTGCAGCGTGATTGTCATATGAGCTCGTGTAAACTACATGTACTGGATACATGCGAAAACAAGTTGTGTTAAAGGGACACTAGGCAGTCTTTATTTGTTTAAAACTTCTGGAGTTCGGTTAATTTTTCTGCATAGTTTGCATTTGTGCATCATTAATATTATTTATTAGAATAGTTCAGAAGAAATTGTTTTACACATTACTTACTGTTGATAATAGTGCACCTATAACATAGTTAAGTATTTGATAGAATAACGAAGACAAAATGAAACACTTTTACTTAACTTTTTAATGCAAGCAGGTTTAAATTTAAAATGTTACCAGGTTAACAAATGAAGATGCTAATGTTAAAGCTTGATAAATACTTCAAGATTGCCGTGTGTCCCTTTAACATCAACTCATTGGTCTATGTGATGGGTCTCCAATTTATTAAAGGGACACAGAGCAAATTTCCAATATTGTGTCTGTTTTACACATTTTCACATCAGAACAGACCACACATCTACAAAAGTGTCTTCTCAACTGCCCTATTTAATCATGTTTTATTTCTAAAACTAAACCGGGCGGTCCCGTGTTTCGGTCTATCTTCCGAGCACGTTAAAGAACCATAGGAATCTATTCGATAATAAGAGTAGGACAGGTTCCCGGATTCCTATGTATCCTTCCCCTCTCTCTGGGGCGGCTCTAAATAACCTATACTGTGTTGATGAGCCGTTAAACAACATTCAATTCAATTCAATTTCTAAAACTAGCGGCATCACCAGATTTTGAGAAAGAAAATAAATAGTTGTATATTAATGTTTTCTCCCCATGTAAAATGACCTTACTAAGTCATTAAAGTAAAATATCATATGAACAAAACGTGTAAAAGTTAACAATTTTAGATTTTTGGCAAGACTTGTATTTTATTCTAGTAAAAATGGCTTATAGAGCATTGCACCCTCTGTCAGATTTAACTTTCCTTATAATAGATTCTTGCTGTACTGTTGGGTTGAAAAATACATTAAAATGGTTCTATAATCATGTCAGTTCAATCATATACTAGTATGATACACAATATAATATGTATTGACTCTTTGCTTGATGTGCCATTTACTCAGTTTTGGTCAAGGGACGTTTATAGCATATCGGCTTTGAATCCAGTGAACACGGATTCAATTCTTACTGGCGCCACTGGGTTACTTCGATGTGTCCTGCTAGCCTCGTTCGTCTGATGGGAACGTAAGCCGGATGGTCCTGTGTATCGGAGTCTGTCCTCCAAGCACGTTAAAGAACCATAGGTATCTAATCGGTAGTAAGCGTAGGGCAGGGCTCCTGGATGCCTATGTATATTTCCTCCTCTCTTTGGGGCGGCTCGAAATAACCTAAACAACGTGTTGATGAGGCGTTTAACAATAATTAAATTTTAAACTGTCTCATTCCCCTAAACATACCCTAGCTCCCCCTCGCAACACATGATTCAAATTGAATACTCTGCTCGACTTATATTAACTTTTTATTCTATGTCTTTCTTTTCTTTCAGTCTGCACGTTATGTGGAAGAAGACTCCATGTACACCACTGGCCAGAGTCAATGCTGAAGTTTATGTTCGCTCAATTATTTCCTTAATAAAGTATACATATGAAATAAAATATTGTCTTTATAATTATGTCTTCCACCACAAAGTGGTAGGTGAGACAGAATATATTTGGCCTTTCCGTTCGTCCGTCACAAATCTTGTCTGCGCTACTTGTTGGATTTTGACGAAACTTTGTACAAACTCTTTATTACTTTCTCTGAAGCTAATTTCATAAAACTTCATACTTTGACTGCCTTTGGTGAAATGATAATCCCTGTTTATTTTGAAGTCAGTAGTTGAAAGGTCCGTTACCATGATCGGAAAATGAAAAGTATTACCCACAAAGTGTTTCCTATTACCTAAAGCAAATGTCATGAAACTTCATTGGCGGACAGTGGAAAGAGGATGATCGTTTGATTTTTAGGTAAAAGGTCAAGTTCCCTGCAGACATCCACTATCCAAGGATAAGCATATGTTACAACACACATGTTATAATATTAATGGTATAATATATGAATATTTTCTTGCACAATGTTGAATCCGGTAAAACAAGTGGTTTTGTTCACCGATACTGTCGCCTGTGAACCAAACCACTTGTTGTTAAATTACAGGATTCAACAGTGTGTAAGACATATTCCGATCATCCATTTTTTTTTTAAAATCATAAATTAAAAAAAATATATATTAAAACAAACAAAACATGCTATTTGATGAAAACAGACGTATTCAAATTTTCAAAGTAGCAATATTCGCAAAATATAGTAGATTTCAACTGCTTAAAACAAACATGTATTTTTTTTTAGGAAAAAATAATTCTACGAATATAGTATATATGTTCAGGGAAATGTTTAATATGTCTGTTTTCAAATACTACAGATCGTAACGCACCGCACATGTATATTCAGTATTTACTTTCAATATAGTAGTGAGTATGACTGCGTTCTGGGACCATATAAATATAAAATAATAATATATATAAATAATATATATAAATATATATATATAACAATATATGCCCTATAAATATAAAGGACTCGCACTTTCTTTTGGATTCAAGCGTACAGTGTTTCACAACACCACAAATCTGGCAAGTGCTCCATTGACACAATGACATGTCCACGTTTATGTTATGAAATCTTCGAGTCTACACATAATCATGTTTGTAACTGACAGTAGCATGTCTGTTACTCGTCAGTCATTTATTTACTTGGTTAAAGGGACACATGCCAATCTTGCTTTCTTTAAAACTCGAGTCGCCCCCTCAGTTTTAAACGAACAGTTAAAAGAATATACTTCTTTCTGCCTGTTAAACTTATATTAGTTCATCGCTTTTTCTGATTTCGAAAATTAACTCTGCAACGTATGTTGCCGCCATCATGATTTCATTTTCCGATATACCGTTGCAACATTGTTTTTTAAAGTAAATTGGCCATTCTGACATAAACACAAAGCATGTATAGATCAAAAATTTAGTGTAAAATACATGGACACATACATTTTAAATATATGTGTTTACATAACGAAATTATTTAATTGTTTCTGTAGCCGGTCGTCTTTCCTTAATGAATATGAATGTTGCCGTCTTTGGGTCGGACGGTCCTGTTACTTAATTAATACTTGTCTCCGTTTATTGAAATTCTACATATATACAGAGGAGAGATGTATCTATATGATTTTGTTATTATGCTCGCTTCTAAAATGACGAAATAAATCGGTTTGAATAAAAGACGCATTCTCAGCAATACACAACGTATTGTGTGTACGGGTTGGAGGGGGGAAGCCCACGGGGTTGGAGGGATACTACCGTAATGTTGCTCTCATAAATACTGTGAACATACTACAACAATAATATAACAACTACTGAACAATGCTGAAATCGATTTATCTTTATAAATGAATTCATAATTCCACAATTTTATTCCGTGCGAACATCGATTTGGAACGTCGATTCGGCGTATTTAAACGATTACGGTGTACTTCGTTAATTTTCGGGCGGAAAAAGTACTTGCCTCCGATTTTTTTTATATGTTACATATCTACAGAGGAAAGATGTATTTACGCGTACATGCTTTTGTTTTTTTCTCTCGCTTCTAAAATGATGAAACAAATCGAATTTGATTAAAACTGCACATTCGCAGCTATATACAACTTAATAAATACGGTATTGAGGGTGGTGGGGGTGGAACGAGGGGCGGGGTTGCAGGGATACTACCGTAATGGTGTCCTTGAGAAAAACTGTGAACATTCTACTCTAATAATTTATTAAATACAGAACAATGTTGAAATCAATATATCTCTTTAAAAGGATTTCACAATGTCATGGTTTTATATCCCGCGTGAACATTAACTTCGAAAGTCGATTGTTCATATTTTAGCGAACACGGTGTACTTTGTTAATTTTGGGGAAAAAAAGTACTTTTTTCTGATTGACTTTAAATTTTGGGTTTTAATAGTAGACATGTCAATGAACACTTTCATGAAAAAAAATTCATTCTCGCTGTTAAAACTTCATATTTTTGCATTTTTTTCGGATTCAGAAAATTAACACTGCAACATATATTTTCACTATCCTCATTTCCTTTCCCGACGTACCGTTACAATTTGGTTTGTTAAAACTTATTCTGACCACTCCGGCATAAACCAAAAGCATGTATAGATCAGAAATTTAATCTGGAATGCATGGATACATACATTTGAAATATATGTATTGAAATAATGGAATTATTTTATTTCTTGTTTACCCGGTCGCGTCTGTAAATGTATATGCTTTATGCCGTCTTTGCGTCCTTGGGTCATGTTAGTTAATTTTGGGGGGAAAAAAGTACTTGTCTCCGATTTCATTAAAAATGTGCATATGGACAGAGGAAAGATTTATCTACGCGTACATGCATTTGTTTTTATTCTCGCTTCTAAAATGACGAAATAAATCGATTTTGATTTAAAAGTGCATTTTTGGCAATTTAAACCTTAAAACAACCTAAATTCATCCCTTTGAAAAATACCTTTAACTATTAATGGGAATTACACAAAGTGTACACCAATTATGTTCAAGCAATGTAGTTTGTGAATATTATTACTTTAACAACGATCTTCGATTGTTTTTTGTCATAATCACAGTTTATAAATAAGAGGTGAATAAATCTGACCAGTGACAATTTTCCCAATAATGTCATTTTGTTGTCGATTTTATCACGTGACCTTGTTTGATAAATATTCATACGCCATAGGGCTGTTCCTACTGTAGGTTTAATTTTTTAAATCTATTTTTTTATTTATTTATTTTTTTTTAAATTTTTAAATTTTGACTTTATTTATTTTTTATTTTATTTATATTTGTTTTTTTTAAATTTTGTTAATTTTTTTTTTTGAATTTTTGTGATTTTTTTTTTTTTGTTATTTTTTTGAATTTTTTTTTTTTTAGTTTTTTTCCCCTTTGTTGGATCAGTTTTACATAGAGTTATAGGGAAGAACTTTAAAATCTTCTCTGAAACTACAAGAGATAAAGGTTTAATTTTATTTAATATCAGCTTTTGGGTCCTCTACCAAGTTTGTTCAAATGGTGAATCTGGGGTCAAATTTGGACCTCGCCCCGGGTGTATCCAGTAGAACGATACAGGCCCTCTTGGGCCTATTGCTTTAAATATACAAGTATGTTGTGATGTTTCTATTTAAACCTAAAGACCATATTAACTTAAAATTATTTTCTAAATTACCTCCCTTTATTGAATGAATATTAAGATTAAATTTGATTTTAATAAAAAAAAAAAAACATTTATTATTTATTTAAACTCTTTAAACTCACACTATTGCATAATTTTGACACATGGGATACATTATTTTGATAAAAAATATGCAAATTAAGCAACCCATTTGAAAGCTAAATGAAAAATACCTACATATATATAAGGATAACTGCCAATGATACACTATGCTTGAGTTTGTTGGTGGAGGGACTATAAACTTAGAACTACACGCGCGAGCACACACACGCTGACACTATATATATGTGAAGACTCGCTAAAAATTGCTTGGCTTCTATAACTCAAAAACAGCTGGCACTCACAACTTGGCAGTAATGTTTGTGTCATGGTTGTTCAAGGGGGGCATATATGTTTAACAAACATTTCTTGTTGAACTGGAGTTTAACAGCTTTGGTCATATGACGACTTTCCCAGCTTTCACTGGTGGAGGAAGACCAAAGGTGCCCTTCCAGTTAAGGGCACCGGAGTAGAACCAATGATGTTTCGCAAACCGGCTGGATATCTTCCTCACATAAAGATTCCTAGGCCCATGAGGGATCGAACCCACAGCAGTGAGGGACAAATGATTTCAAGTCAAGAAACTACCCACTCGACCAAGGACGCCCCACTACTTACATGTCAGTCTTCGACTTGACCCACGATCCCAAAGCCCGGGGCTGTAAACTGTCGTTCGGGCTACTGAATTTAAATTTAAGTAGTCGGGCTAAAGAAAAATGTATGGGTTTTCATTGAGTATATAAAAATTCGGGCTAGTGACATAAATCAATTCAAAGACTGGACATGTACATGTAGCTGCAGCTCTAAAATGTTGACGATTAACCGTATACCCCGTTTAAATGCTTCCAATGAATCCCATACTTCCTAAAGAAAATGAACTCATCAGTGCTATATATTAGGAGTTACAGTTTACAGCCTAGCATCAATTTTAAAGGGGAACATTAAAAAAATCAAAGTACCGAAGGTACTGAGAGCATGGTGAACTATGATTTGTGCATCCATGTAATGAAGGGTTTCTTTCTAATCACGCATGACATGGATGGACTAAAAATGTGTCAACTCTTCTTAATAACAATACATCAGTGCATGTTATAATACATCAATGCATTGTTTAATGTATCTGGAACTAAGGCGATTAAAACAAGATAATGTAATGTATATACAGGAATAAAGAAGGGAACAAAAGGAAAAATTGGTTATAATGAAAATTAATCTTCGAAATGCTTCATCATCTTCACAGGTGTTAAAGTGTATCAAAAAACATCACCAGTCACCTATCAAAGTTTGAGTCACTAGAAATGAATATAGCGTCAAAAAGGTCAAGACAGCTAATTTTGCCAATTCAAAGGGAGGTAATTCATAGACCCTTTGACCAACATAGCTGAATTAAAATAGGAAATAACCTTGCATTGATATCGACCTTCTATGCAAGTATGATTAAAATCAAATGAACAAGAGTGTAGTCAGTAGTCAGAGTGTAGCTGAAAGACAGCCATATCCCCCGCTGCACAAAGATTTATAATATACAAATTTAAACATGGAATGTCACTGTAAAATGACAAATTCTCCCTTAAGCTTCCGTGTTCCAAAAAGTGTGACCTTCAACTAAAAGAACATATGTTTTACATACAACTTGTAGTATAGACATACAGACTACACATAACTTATAAATCTTTGTGCTCATTTGATTTTAATCTCACAACTCGGAGTATCCCTGGTCTCCGGATACCGTTGTTATTTATTCTCACAACTCGGAATACCTCTGGTCTCGGGATACCGTTGTAGTTCATTCTCACAACTCGGAGTACCACTGTTCTCGGGATACCGTTGTGATTTAATCTCACAACTCGGAGTAAACATGATGTTCATACACAATTATTTCGATGTTATATTTTTCAACCATGTATATGTATGTGAAAGCTACTGAGAATTTCACGATTCATATCACTAATTGTAATTTCTACGTGGATTTTGTTTTAAGTCTGCAAATCTTTTGTTGACAATAATCACCAATGTCACGGTAAATTTCGTTTACTGCCTTAACAGAATATAATTCAATCAGTTTTGCATGTAATTTGAAAATTGTAATAAAAGGTAACATATTTGTGTTTAGATCTACTCTTGTTGTGTAATGTATATCTCGCAATGCTACAGTCATACGTTCGAGTCCCGCTTGTTACGCGTTTGCACATTGAATAATGTTTGACAGCTACTCACTAACGCGCGGCAGGACTGTGGTTCTACGAGTTTGTTTCAAAACAGATGAGGTCTACCGCTACCTTTACCAAATTGATGCATAGATAAAAGTCGTAAACATCTTTAAACAAAATCCCCCACTCTCCACACACACACACACACACACACACACACACACACACACACAATTTGTTTTACGACTTGTCCATAAGAGAATACATCAGGCCTTTTATGGGGGTATATAGGTGTCCGATTTAAAATTGACAAATATTAATATTTTATTCTACATGACACATAAAACATAATGAGCCAATAAAATCTTTTATTTGCAAAGAAATTCATTCTGCACAGTAATACGTGCTATCCTGGGTGACGCACCAGGGTTAATTTAAGCATATTACGTGCGAGTCCACCATAGCTATATGGTGTTCTGAAACTTTAGACATTAACAAAATGGTTCTAGCTTCAGATTTTGATTGATAGTGTTTCATTTCGTGAACTGGAACAATTTTATAATTTAAGCTGTTTCTAGAAAAATTCTGATGTACCCCCTTTTAAGACCATTGGGGGATGAATTAAACAAACATTTTTGCATAAAAAAAATATTATTAGAATAAAAAAATTGGGTTCTGCTCAGATTCGAACCCCTCCCACTCGCTTTATAATCCATAATTTTATGGGACTGCCGCTCTCTCGACTGAGCTAATAATCCTTTACAAATTTTGATGAACTATAAGGTATTTATTCTAAAACCGGAGTGTCCAAATTCACCCGGTTTACGACACGATCGGCACACGTATGCAGGATTATTTTACGACCGAAACAGTTATTTTAACTTCATAGCAAAGGAGGTAAATACTTCAGAATATTACACTGCGTACTTCAAAATAAGCTGAAATCTTATTCCGGAGAATAGGCAGCAACAACTTTTTACAAAGGATAGTAGCTTATGCGATAACCATTACTGACCAAACCTATTAAATATTATATGAAGACTATAAAGGCCATGTATATTTCTTAAATATATAAATCCAAGAAAGATGGAAGATATGCGTTTGATGGTGTTGCAACAAGAGAAATAAATTATAAAATTAACTGGTTACAAATCTCAATCACTATCCTAGGAGAACAATACAGCTTATGAATATATTTTACGCAAGATCACGTGATGATCATGTGATGATGATGATTGATCTATTTATAGAACGCACAGCTAAACGATGAAACAATAGATGAAATAGCTATATAAATAATATATAACTTAAACAATGTATCGAGGAAATAATTTGAAATTTCAAAATGACATTACCTTATTGGTATCCGCACTAGAAAAGAAGAAACACCTGTTAAAATATGGGTCTTCTTTTTCAGGCAATGCGTCGATTCATCAGTGAGGCTGTAGTTAGGATTCGTGAAAAAAACACGGTAACTATAGCTTGGTGAACAAGTTCACCATGCTAAAAATATATTGACATCTTGAAGTCTCAAAATCACATGGGCAAAAAAAAAGTCACACATTTTAATACCGGGTTATGTCCAACCGTTTTACCGTTCCTATGAAATTATTATTAAAATGTGTGACTTTTGTTTTCTACCTTGTGTCTTTAATTTAACAATATACACCAGAAATTTTGAGAAAGTCAGTTTTTGCAATTCATAATTAATATCCTTCAAAATGCACTTATTATTTTAAATGAATTAAAATTTAATACCCATTTACCCATTTTAATCTACTGCTGCATTTTCATTGATCGCCTTTATATATATATATATATATATACACAGATGTTTATCTAGATGTAAATGGAGAGGGAGTCTGGAATGTTCATTCTTGTTGGCGCCATATAACCTTTTTTGAGTTGGAATGCAATAAAACTCCAATTCAATTCAATTTAAACAATTTTAATTTGCTTATAAAGGTAATAAAAATTACTTCTTCTGATTTTATTCAAGTTGTATATCTCCTTATAATTTAATATACAGTAGTATAATAAAGATTACGTGGTCATCATTGGATCTGATAATAAAAAAAATAGCCACAAACAAAGTTTTTTGTAAACCCAAGTTTATAAGATACATGAAAAATCCCAGTTAAATTACAGCGCATTAAATTAAGTGATGATTGTAGTTTCTGCTTGTGCTTTGGCTCAAATATTTGGAAAAATGCACTTGGCAATGACAAAATTACTGAAATGAATATAAAAGCATTTTCTAACATTGAATGAGAATAAAAAGTGAAATTGACAAGTCATGGTATTTGCTATTGGTCAAAATGTAATGAATGAGCCTCAAACTGACTCCTTATTTACCACAATCTCATTAAAATCAGACTCTTTATCGCGCTACGATTCTCTACATTACAAGGATCTAAGAACTCTCCATTGGAGGTCACACATGGCAGCGCCCATGATTTTCTTTGTATCTTGATATAAAACGTGCCATTTAGTGCATTTCTTTGAATTCATCGCGCAATGGGGATTATCCACAGCAACACATGCAGACGTTATCCTTTTTCGGATATACATGTAGATCTACATGTATGACAGTGGATTTTCGTTTGTTCAGTTCACTCCAACGTCATCTGAGGTGCATATGAAACACACGATTTCATTGGTTGAATTTAGTTGATCTTATCATGAATATTGATTTAATAGATGAAAGGTCAATCTGACGTGACCTACGTGTACAAGGGAGTGGTCAGATCCTATATAGTGGAGTCCGAGAGTATCAAAGCGTAATTAAATTAGGTCATGATTTTATTTACCATAAAATCCATTCTGCACAGTAACATGAAGCCATATAAATCTAGCCTTATAATATTCACCATGGTTTACTAAAATCATTTTAAACCCGATTTCATGAAAAAATCTAGGATATAGTGAATTCAACTTTCTTTTTTCTTTTTTACATTTTTATTATTGTCTGTAACATTTTTAAATTTGTTGATATTGTGTTATAATTATTTTTTTTAATTAACTGTTATTCAGATTTCAACTAATGGGATGTGCAAATGACATTTCTAAAATATTACTTGATTTATGACCATCAATCACCCTGTGATGGGATGTGATTACATAACATAATCTATACCAGAGATAAGCAAGCATTCAAGTGACAAGGGTTTTTTGCACCACACCCCCTTCAGGCAAAAGTTGATTACATAATCAGTTCTGACATGTAAGACACAGGCTCTGTGTACATTATGAATGACTAGTTTTAAGGTTTACCACCACCAATAACATGTAAACCTCCGAGGTGTAGTCGACTGTAGTTCCTATAATAAAAAGTAATCTCTCCTTTTTCGATGGAAACGGGCATTATAAGTAGGGGAAAACTGCCCATTTCTATTCGATTTTGTGGTTATATGTATAAGAAGCGTATTAATAGGTTGTACTGGATCACTGATGAACATTTTCGAAATTTCGACTCTATGCTTACACTTTGTGAGCAATGAAAACAGTCGATCAATAAAAACAGCTGTACCCTTGACCTGTTAAGTAAACAAACATGTATTGTGACCCCACGTTTTCTTGTGATTTTTTTAAGTGGAAAAATAGTTTTCTATATGAACATTACACTGCTGCATTATCCATACTTGAGCTGAATTTGCAGCAAATCATTAATATGTGACACTTTAACATTGGTGTCTATGGGGAAAATAATTAGTGCTTTCATACCTATAAGAGATGCGTGCAGGAATTGGGACTCGCTCAGATTCATACCTAGGGACACTTTTCCGATTACAGTTGGTAACATAAGCTCAGAAATAAATTTTCCATAGTTTATTACATAGGATTTGAGCGTTTTAAGTCCAATTTTGTCTATAAAATCCGTAATTTTGAGTTTCATTTTTTTTTCGTGTTTAAAATGACGTATTGGTGAAGTGTTTGCAGTTGAACTATGTCTTTTTGGTATCAACATGTAGGGTTGCATGTTTGCAACATATTTTCCTGAATTAAATCTGCATGACAACAGGTTTGATAGGCATGAAACCACTAAATAATTCCCCTACCCCTCTAAAATAGGATACTGTGAAAAATGAAGATTTGTGTAAAAGGTAAAATATTATTCCTTATCATTCAAACATCACTTGGTAGCTTTCAGCTAGTATCAATTCTGATTTTTGCGGTATTTTTGGCATTATTAAGCTCGTATTCGCTACTATAATCAGGTATGGTACCACCAATTTTGAAGAATTTGTCTGAAAAATCAATTTTGGCATGAAAATCGACATAAATTGGCATATTCATCGTCCTAATTGTACCTAAAATGCATATTTTATTTATGTCCATTGAATGTTCTAAACATTTGATCTATTTAATATGGTGTATTGACAAGAAGTGCCGTTTGGTATGACAATTCAGATACTGTAAAATTAAAAAAGATATCTCTGATTTTTGTCAATTTCAGACTATTGTCCTTGGTATTCAAAATACCATATCTCGGCAAATAATCTTTCGATTTGCATGAAGTAGGTGTTTTTAAGCTTGTTATGAAAATGACAACACAAAATCCTCATTTAAGAAACATCTGAACATGTTTTCTCCTCTTATAGGTTTACCACCACCAATTACATGTAAACCTCCGAGGTGTAGTCGAATGTAGTTCCTATAATAAAAAGTAATCCCTCCTTTTTCGATGGAAACGGGCATTATAAGTAGGGGAAAACTGCCCATTTCTATTCGATTTTGTGGTTATATGTATAAGAAGCGTATTAATAGGTTTTACTGGGTCACTGATGAACATTTTCGAAATTTCGACTCAATGCTTACACTTTGTGAGCAATGAAAACAGTCGATCAATAAAAACAGCTGTACCCTTGACCTGTTTAGTAAACAAACAAGAACTTTCTTACATGTCTTGTGACCCCACGTTTTCTGGTGATTTTTCAAGTGGAAAAATAGTTTTCTATATGAACATTACACTGCTGCATTATTCATACTTGAGTTGAATTTGCAGCAAATCATTAATATGTGACACTTTAACATTGGTCTCTATGGGGAAAATAAATAGTGCTTTCATACCTTAAGCAACAAATAGAACAGACAGTTTTTATTTACACACTTTTAGGTAGCATACATAAATACCCAAATATTAATACCAGAGAGCTCTAAGATAAGAATTTTAATTTTTTTTTATTACCATTTTTAGCTCGACTGATCAGAGATCAACAGAGCTTATGCCGTGGTGCGGTGTCCGTCGTCCGTCTGTCCGTCTGTCTGTCCGTCTGTCTGTTCGTCTGTCCGTAATTTTATTACTGTAGTGACTACTCTGATGAAACTCCTGAATGGATTTTCATGAAACTTTACAGAAATGTTGCCCATGAAGTCTAGTTGATCCTAGCAAAAATTCATGTTGATGTGAAATCCAAGATGGCCACCAGATCTAAAAATAGGTTTTTAAAAAACAAGTTTCTAACGACTACTTCTTGAAAACTCTAAGTGATATTGATATGGGACTTTTTCTAAAATGATCAGCATGATATTGGTCCTTGTCGAAAATCGTTTTGATTCGACGCTAAACATGGCTGCCAGCGGCCATCTTTGTTTACATAGAGTTATATAATGAAAACTTGTAGCGACGACTCCTCTAAAACTACTTGGCAGATTTTCATGAAACTTTACAGGAATGTTGCTCTTAATGTCTAATTGATCCTAGCAAAATTGCAGGTCGGCCGGAAATTTAAGATGGCCGCCACGGCTAAAAATATTTTTTCAAAAAACAAATTTGTAGCGACTACTTCTTGAAAACTATAAGTGATATTGATATGGGTCTTTTTCTAAAATGATCAGCATGACATGATGTTGGTCCTTGTCAAAAATTGTTTTGATTCAACGTTAAACATGGCTTCCAGCGGCCATCTTTGTTTACATAGAGTTATATAGTAAAAACTTGTAGCGACTACTCCTTTGAAACTACTTGGCAGATTTTCATGAAACTTTACAGGAATGTTGCTCTTAATGTCTAATTGATCCTAGCAAAATTTCAGATCGGCCAGAAATTCAAGATGGCCACCACAGCTAAAAATAGATTTTTAGCTCTACTGATCAGAGATCAGCAGAGCTTATGCCGTGGTGCGGCGTCCGTCGTCCGTCTGTCCGTAAACTTTTATTTGTAGCGACAACTCCTCTGAAACTACTAGATGGATATTCATGAAACTTTACAGAAATGTTGCCCATAAAGTCTAGTTGATCCTAGTAAAAATTCATGTTGATGTGAAATCCAAGATGGCCGCCAAAGCTAAAAATAGAGTTTTAAAATACAAGTTTGTAGCGACTACTTCTTGAAAACTATAAGTGATATTGATATGGGACTTTTTCTAAAATGATCAGCATGACATGATGTTGATCCTTGTCAAAAATTGTTTTGATTCAACGTTAAACATGGCTGCCAGCGGCCATCTTTGTTTACATAGAGTTATATAGTAAAAACTTGTAGCGACTACTCCTCTGAAACTACTTGACGGATTGTCATGAAACTTTACAGGAATGTTGCTCTTGATGTCTAATTGATCCTAGCAATAGTTCAGATCTGTCAGAAATTCAAGATGGCCGTCACAGCTAAAAATAGATTTTTAAAAAATAAGTTTGTAGCGACTACTTCTTGAAAACTATAAGTGATATTGATATGGGACTTTTTCTAAAATGATCAGCATGACATGATGTTGATCCTTGTGGAAAATTATTTTGATTCGACGTTAAACATGGCTGCCAGTGGCCATCTTTGGTTACATAGAGTTATATAGTAAAAACTTGTAGCGACTACTCCTCTGAAACTACTTGACGGATGTTCATGAAACTTCACAGGAATGTTGCTCTTGATGTCTAGTTGATCCTAGAAAAATTTCAGGTCAGCCGGAAATTCAAGATGGCCACCACAGCTAAAAATAGATTTAAAATAAATAAGTTTGTAGCGACTACTTCTTCAAAACTATACGAGATATTGATATGGGACTTTTTCTTAATTGATCAGTATGACATGATGTTGGTCCTTGTCGAAAATTGTTTTGATTTGACGTTAAACATGGCTACCAGCGGCCATCTTTGTTTACAAAGAGTTATATAATGAAAACTTGTAGCGACTACTCTTCTGAAACAACTTGACGGATTTTCATGAAACTTCACAGGAATGTTGCTCTTAATATCTAATTGATTCTAGCAAAATTTCAGGTCGGCCGGAAATTCAAGATGGCCGCCACGGTTAAAAATAGATTTTCAAAAAACAAGTCTGTAGCGACTACTTCCTGAAATCAAAATCAATCAGTAGAGCTTCGTGGTCATTGACCTCTTGTTAAAAAAGAAGTTTGTAGCGACTACGTCTTGAAAACTATAAGTGATATTGATATGGGACTTTTTCTAAAATGATCAGCATGACATGATGTTGGTCCTTGTCAAAAATTGTTTTGATTCAATGTTAAACATGGCTGTCAGCGGCCGTCTTTGTTTTACATAGAGTTATATAATGAAAACTTATAGCTACTACTCCTCTGAAACTACTTGACGGATTTTCATGAAACTTCACAGGAATGTTGCTCTTGATGTCTAATTGATCCTAGCAAAATTTCAGATTGGCCAAAAATTCAAGATGGCCGTCATAGCGAAAAATAGATTTAAAAAAAATAAGTTTGTAGCGACTACTTCTTGAAAACTATAAGTGATATTGATATGGGACCTTTTCTAAAATGATCAGCATGACATGATGGTTATTCGAATCGAACATTATTTTGATTCGATGTTAAACATGGGTGCCAGTGGCCATCTTTGTTTACACAGAGTTATATAATGAAAACTTTTAGCGACTACTCCTCTGTAACTACTCGACGGATTTTCATGAAACTTCAAAGGAATGTTGCTCTTGATGTCTAATTGCTCCTAGCAAAATTTCAGATCGGCCGGAAATTCAAGATGGCCGCCACGGCTAAAAATTGATTTTCAAAAAACAAGTTTGTAGCGACTACTTCCTGAAACCAAAATCAATCAGTAGAGCTTCAAGGTCATTGACCTCTTGTTTAATGCGCTCTTGTACTCGTTAATGTTATTTTTAGCTCGACTGATCAGAGATCAGCAGAGCTTATGCCGTGGTGTGGCGTCCGTCGTCCGTCTGTCTGTCCGTCCGTCTGTCTGTCCGTCCGTCCGTCTGTCTGTCTGTCCGTAAACATTTGTTGTAGCGACTACTCCTCTGAAACTACTGAATGGATTTTCATGAAACTTTACACAAATGTTGCCCATGAAGTCTAGTTGATCCTAGCAAAAATTCATGTTGATGTAAAATCCAAGATGGCCACCAGATCTAAAAATAGGTTTTTAAAAAACAAGTTTGTAACGACTACTTCTTGAAAACTATAAGTGATATTGATATGGGACTTTTTCTAAAATGATCAGCATGATATGATGTTGGTCCTTGTGAAAAATTGTTTTGATTCAACGTTAAACATGGCTGCCAGCGGCCATCTTTGTTTACATAGAGTTATATAGTAAAAACTTGTAGCGACTCCTCCTTTGAAACTACTTTGCGGATTTTCATGAAACTTTACAGGAATGTTGCTCTTAATGTCTTATTGATCCTAGCAAAATTTCGGGTCGGCCGGAAATTCAAGATGGCCACCACAGCTAAAAATAGATTTTTAAAAAAGAAGTTTGTAGCGACTACGTCTTGAAAACTATAAGTGATATTGATATGGGACTTTTTGTAAAATAATCAGCATGACATGATGGTTATCAGAGTCAAACATTATTTTGATTCGACGTTAAACATGGCTGCCAGTGGCCATCTTTGTTTACATAGAGTTATATGATGAAAACTTGTAGCGACTACTCCTCTGAAACAACTTGACGGATTTTTATGAAACTTGACAGGAATGTTGCTCTTGATGTCTAATTGATCCTAGCAAAATTTCAGGTCGGCCAAAAATTTAAGATGGCTGCCATGGCTAAAAATAGATTTTCAAAATACAAGTTTGTAGCGTTTACTTCTTGAAAACTCCGGATATTGATATGGGACTTTTTCTAAAATGATCAGCATGACATGATGTTGGTCCTTGTTGAAAATCGTTTTGATTCGATGTTAAACATGGCTGCCAGCCGCCATCTTTGTTTACATAGAGTTATATAATGAAAACTTGTAGCGACTACTCCTCTGAAACTACTTGACGGATTTTCGTGAAACTTTACAGGAATATTGCTCTTGATGTCTAATTGATCCTAGCAAAATTTCAGGTCGGCCGGAAATTCAAGATGGCTGCCATGGCTAAAATTAGATTTTCAAAATACAAGTTTGTAGCGACTATTTCTTGAAAACTATAAGTGATATTGATATGGGACTTTTTCTAAAATTATCAGCATGACATGATGTTGGTCCTTGTCAAAAATCGTTTTGATTCGACGTTAAACATGGCTGCCAGCGGCCATCTTTGTTTACATAGAATTATATAGTAAAAACTTGTAGCGACTACTCCTCTTAAACTAATTGGCGGATTTTCAGGAACCTTACAGAAAAGTTGCTCTTAATGTCTAATTGATCCTAGCAAAATTTCAGGTCGGCCGGAAATTCAAGATGGCCACCATGGCTAAATAGATTTTCAAAATTCAAGTTTGTAGCGACTACTTCTTGAAAACTATAAGTGATATTGATATGGGACTTTTTCTAAAATGATCAGTATGACATGATGTTGATCCTTGTCAAAAAATATTTTGATTTGACATTAAACATTGCTGCCAGCGGCCATCTTTGTTTATATAGTTATATAATGAAAACTTGAAGCGACTTCCTCTATGAAACTACTTGATGGATGTTGATGAAACTTCACAGGAATGTTGACCTAGCTATCAAAAATCTATCAGTAGAGCTTCAAGGTCATTGACCTTTTGTTAATGTTTTTGATAGTGATGTACCGATTAATCGATTGTAAGCGATCATCAGTTTTAATACTTAGGCATTTGATTATGATGATCGATTATGAAAGTATATAAACGACCAACGGCTAAATGTAAAATTTCACTTTGATTAATTTTAAAAATTGAAATAAACCTATACAGGAAGCAACAGTTGGGAAATAAACATGTTAAAATTGAGCCTGTACACCAATAAACACATTTATATTTGAATTAGAACTTCACTGATTAAAATAAAATTACAATGGTATTATAAACTAGACAGGAATGAATACATTCAAAAACTTGTTTTAAGTTCAAGGCCTGAAATACAGATTGACCTTAACGTAAAACTTTATGCTGACTAGCCGATTATAACCAATGATTGATCGGTTACATCCAACCAATTGTAACCAATGATCGATTGTAAATTTCAACCGATTGCATATCACAAGTTTTTGTTGATTTGTTTGTTTGTATGATGTTTTACGTCATTTTCAACACATGTCAGGTTATATATGACGGTTGATTTTTTTGTGGTGAAGGCAGATCACCCACTTTTTTTTGGGTAGAACTATGCACCACCCGCCATCCATAAGAGAGTTTTTGATGAAAAAATATTCATAATTACGGAGATACGCGTCTTATCTAGACTAGGCTAGCGCTAGGAATTTAAAGCTTTTAGCCCTAAAAATTTCTTTAGCCAGATTAGAATTTCTTTAGCCAGACTTTTGCCGAGATATTTTGTATCTTTAATTGAAAGCGCTAAAACCCTACGTTTGCGTACGCATCAAAAGTAAGTTATAAGAGTATGCTTTAAACAAACAGTGTCACACTTTGTGCACTTGCTGTTTTGATCAGCTATTATGGCCATAAGAGGGCGCCACATTATTTGATATTGGATAATATTGTGTGCGTGAGGTGGGGACACAAACTAGTTGATTGACAGCGAGAGGCGGAACAGTGGGCGGCATCTATCGCATATAATAATTAATTTGACAACGGTTTTCAATAAACACTGCGATAATTATTTATCTGTCCAAATTGATTGTCGCTACTTCTTTAACAACACCAAGCGGGATATTGGCTTATTAACTGTCAAAGACGTCGTTTATTAGAATTCGGGATTTTCCAAGATTTTTTAGACAAAATCGGTCGAAACTATGTGTAACCGAGTACAGGTATATGGTGAAATATCGATTCCTAACCGTATCTCCTCGATAGCTCAGTGGTTAGAGCCCTGGTACGGTAAACCAGACCCTGTGTACGAGTCCCGTTTGAGGAATGATTTTTTTTCACCACCTGTTATATTTGGGGGCTCGTCCGGGATCCAGGACCGTGACTGTCAGCATGAAATAGTATGAAAATAAGTCCGACAGCCGGCCTGGAGTTATCTCCATTAGGGACGAATTTCAATCTGATGGGGGTGTATATAACCGGGTACAGGTATATGCCATAATGGTGAAATATCGATTCCTAACCGTATGTCCTCGATAGCTCAGTGGTTAGAGCGCTGGTACTGTAAACCAGAGACCCTGGGTTCGAGTCCCGGTTAACGATTTTTTCACCACCTGTTATATATGGATTCGCCAGACTGCCGAAATCTGGTGCATTTGCTATGTATTTCTAAAGATTTTCATTTGACAGTTAGGGTTTCGTTTTGCCTATATGGTGATTTGGCGAATGGTTAACGCGAGACTAGGTGGAGTACTGCCAATATGTGATTTTTAGGACTCACTGTTTTAAAACTGAATTAAAATTCCCTTTACATTTACATGTGACTTGCTACAATCTGACTCACTTGTCCTAGATAATCGGAATTTCTACAAGTTGAGCTCTGACAACAGACTGAATGAAAGTTGGTTGAGAGTTCGTACTCAATATTTTACGTACCAGAAGTTTTTTTTATTTTTTATTTTTCAGTGGAGAATTTTGAGACTGAAATGGGGGGGGGGGGAACATACTTTATGGAGGGGGGAATGCGTCCGGTTACCGGACGCAGAATCGGCAGATCGAGGGCCCTGAAGTTACATGTACATACATGGCCAAGGATTATGGATATTTATGTCGGTTGAAGAAATGTGACTTTTGGTAACAGAAACGAACAAAACTTGTGATTAAATCCATTAAAAAGTTTTAAATACGTATTTTTTTTCGAAATTTATTAATTGTTTTTATCAGTCATGTCAACTTTGCACAGAAAAGATGCACTCGACGTCTCATTGTTTGCGATTGGCTTTTTCAAGTGCACTGTCTGACAAGCAAGTTGAAAAGTTGTCGGAAAATTCAGATTCTTTCACATTTGTCACAAAATTGAATTGTTTTTTCGACGTTTGTACGCGCGATCAGCGCGCATTAGATTTAAAAAAAACGCGATCTCGTAGAAAGTAGCGCGATCGCGCGTCCTAGAATAGACACTGCTTAGGAATGAGATATTGGCTTGAAACCTCTACCAGTGTATGTTGTTCACTAATCAAAAAAACGCACTTCAATCAGGAGTTTGATTTGTAAAGATTATTATTTTCCATCATTTATAATGGCCAGGGCTTTTGCCAGGTATTTTGGGGAAAAGGACCCTTGTAAATTTGGGACATTTCTATCGTAAAAATGAACAAATTAGGAATTTTTTCATCGATAAAATGGCCAGTTGGGAATTGTTTACGTCAGCATTTTGTAAGTTAGTGCGGGGTAAAAGCCTAAAAGGTATAATAAATAGAAACACTAGAACACTATTATATCACTAACATACCGCTTTTATTAATTAGTATGTAACATAAGGGATGTATCAGTACAACATACGTACGTAAAAAACAATAATAATAATAATTTGAGATTGGAATTTTTTTTTCAATACTTTGTACAAAAATACACTATTTTTCATTAGGAACGGGTCCGTTTTTCGGCCCCATGGGACACCTAGAAAAAGCCCAGATGGCTATTTTACACATAATTATCTTCTACATTTCAGAATGGGCATTGACATTTGTACTTACAGATGTCGTATAGGGACCTTCCAACACGGCCATGGTCTTGATGTAATTCTACTTCATGTCCATATTAACTACGCGGGATGCATGAAGATAGTGGGAGCTGTGTCCTTCATCGTTATTTTGCTGCTCATGGGTGGCATCGAGGCTAACCCAGGACCATCAGCAGGTACAATATGATAATTTTTAACAAGGTTTTCCTTGCAAAAATCTGTAAAACTCTGGCTACCGGTATTAGATTGGGGTACTACTAACAAATCTTGTCTTTTATAGAAGTGTTGGGTGAGTGAGTGAATGAGTGTGTAGACGTACAAATTAGCATTTCCAGTCTAAGACCAGTTATGTTTAAAAAGAAGAATGACGGAATTTGCCGACTATCTAAGATGAACAACGCATAAAAACTGAGGCAATTCATAAACTTCTGTTTCTATCGCTCTGTTACTTCAAATGTGAACCCCGCAGCGTAAATATAAAACATGGCTAAAAATAGCACACACAAAGTACAAATGCTGGTTTAAGTTAGAATAATTATTTTAATGTGTGTATGCTTAAATGTGCTAAAATGTGCGTAAATCCTGTCCTTGAATGGGTTTATCTTTGTCTAATCATGTTTTTATCTGGGCTATTGTAATACTAATAATATTATGAGAGCCCAAATTGTATGTTTTAAATATCATAGACTATATATATATAATATTAACCCCATTCTCTTTCTGTTTTAGCTGCTATATTAGGTACCGGCCATTTTGATTTCTGGCGGGTGGCCTGGGATTTTTTTTGAAAAGATATTCTGGCCCTTGAATTGCTGAAAAAAAATATCCTGGCTCTGACTTGAAGGAAAAAAAATAAACAGTCCCTCAAATTCTTGAAAAAAATAATCTTGCTCTGAGTCCAATTAGAGGAAAAAAATAATCTGGCTCCCTCTTCAGTCTATAAGATAAATTTAGATCTACTTCATCAGCCACTGGATTCAACATGGAAATGTTTAACTACAATCTAGCTACGTCCACAACTTCTGCTCAGAAGTTTATCGAAATCTCAAGTTGAAATGAGTTGTAGAAGACAGTGATAGTATTCATGGTTGTAATAAATGTAATGTGCATAGATCATGGTAGTAATACATTTGGTATACATTAGTCATGGCAGTTATAAATGTAGTATACACTGGCAATGGTGGCAGTAAATGTGTTGTATAAATGATTATGGTAGTAATTTGGTGTACATTGATCATAGTAGTAATGAACATGATATACATATAAAGTCATGGTTATAATTAATGTGGTATACATAAGTCATGGTTGTAATAAGGCCATTATTTTTTGATAATTCATTTTTCGAACCCTCCTACGACAAAACGAAATTAGGTATTTTATATTTTTCCATAGGGAATTTGATAGTTTATTTTTTATTTTTTTCCCTTCCTCCTACAGATATTCTCTGTCTTGATGGTTCTTAAAAATAATAGAAAATAATGGCCCAACTGTTAATTGATTGACACGGTCAGAGATAAGTCCGAGGCAAATTGATTGACAAAAGGTGCTAATTAGTGACTTGCCGAGAGAAAGTTTGCCATTTTGTGTGGCTTCCGTAAAGCTTCCACGCCATGACGATCGCTCACCAATTAAAATACACGATTTAATAATAAGTTTGTACGCAATGTAAAGCAATGTGTTAATTATTTATTGCTCTCAGTTTGCTGGTGTCGGTAGAGATGCATATGACATTGAGTAGCTTATAGAGGTTAGTCAATAAATGAAAAATAAAATAAGCGTTCGTATTATTATCATGGCTGTGTAATTCACACGACAAACCATAGCAAAGTGACGCAGGTTGACAGAAAACAAATACGCATAAATATTGCATAAAATCTATCAAAAAACAGTAAACATAAAACGGATATGCACAATTTTAATCCTATCAAACATCTTACATAGAATTAACTTGCTTTTATGGAGTTTCTATGTAAGTATTAACGTAACAGTAAAACGAAAGTAGAAACGTGCACCGCTATATATACAAAATGTTCAATTTCGGGGCTATTCGAATACTCCGGTTAATCGCATATATTTTCTTGACAAATGGGCTATGCAAATAACCGAAATCAACTGTATTGCTATCCTGTGAGGGTGACGGTAAATATTTGTCAACCTTCTAAGGCTATTTATTTTATTATACTGAAAAATATGTTTGAAAAAGATATTTGGTTCTGCTAAATATTCCTTTGAAATACATGGTTACTTCTCTCTGTTCAAAGCACTATTCTCAGCACCTAGAAAACATTTTTTGGCAGATGATTCTTTATGTTCTTTTGGAATCTTCAGCTGTGAACTCACTAGTAAACTTCAAATCATCTTCAGAAAGTTGTGCAAACTGTGTCAGCCATTTTAGTAAATATTCGCTGATTTTCATTTGCGTATTTCATACACTTTTCAGCATTAGACATCCCAATACATAATCATAAACTTGCTTTGACTTCACAATCATTATAAGACAGTAATTATACTGGGGTGACATTACAAAAAAAATACTATCATTCAGTGACTCACTCCATGGAGACATTACAAGCGATGTGCGATATTACAAAAATGGGAAAATAACTGTCTATGAAGATTGAACATGGATGTTTGACATGAGGTATATTATTATTAAATATTGTATCAGTGGTCATGGTAGTAATAAATGTAGTATGCATAGCTCATGGTAATAATACATGGGGTATTCAGTGGTTATGGTAGTAATAAATGTAGTATGCATAGCTCATGGTAGTAATACATGGGGTATTCAGTGGTCATGGTAGTAATGAATGAGGTATTCAGTGGTCATGGTAGTAATAAATGTGGTATTTTGTCTTAGTAGTCATGGTAGTACTAAATGTGATATACAGAGGTTATGTACTTAAGAAGCAGCTTCAGCCACATGCAATGCCAGGTTATAGACAAAGCTATGCGCTATATGCCAGTGTTAATAAGAATGGTATGGAACATGGTAGTCATTGCCCAGTACAAAACCATCCCCTACACCACCAAACAAAACATCCAATCAATTCATAATTCAGAAGAGCAAAAGGGGGCTCACATAGAAAGCAGACAAGTACATGCATAACTAAATATTAACACCAGCACATGAAGTTCTTATTAAGCAAAAGAGCTGTCGAAAGGACATCATTCTCCACTATTCAAAGTCAATTTTAAACAAGGTCAATGACACTTTTGTTTCACCAACCATGGTGCCAGTTCATTCACAAGGTCTAGTCTTAATTGTGGAGGTTAATAGGTGGTGGCGACTGAGGTGAGGGTGTAGGGGTGCGGGGAGGGGGTGGTCAGTAAACATATATACCAAATAACAAAGCACGACCTTCAATGCCCCAGAAAGAATATGAACTTGAAGATTGTGGGGAGGGGTAGTGAAGTGTTACTGAATAGGGGGAAAAAACAGACACAATACAATATTTTCATTGGGGTGGGTGTTGAGAGGAGGGTGTTGTGGAGGGGATGGAAGAGAACAGGATGGATGCAGACATGGCAACTGAAGAATAGAATAAATATTTGTCTATCTGGGGTGATGGTGGTGGTGGTGTAGGAGTGGGGAAGGTGTGGGGTTTATGGGGCTAAGGCTAAATAAAATTATACCTGAGTTTACTGTAACCCGACCGACCCTCTGAAAACACCCCCGACTCCTTTTTATTTTATTGAAAAAAAAAGAATTATGTTCACGTGATCATGGCTGACTCAAGTGCTCATTGTCCTGCTGTTGGAACTGACCCTCTTCCGGACTTGCGAAAAAATAAATTAAACTGTTTTACCCCTTTGCAATAATTGCAAGTGATTGGGAAAAGAGCCAGTTGTTGCCAGGCCTTTTGGGAAACAATAAAACATACACAATTTCATATTATTATCTATTGTAGTTTTTAAAATACCACATTTTCCCATTCATCAAAGCTCATCGCCACCTTAAATGTAACTTCGCCAAAAAAAAAATAATGCCTACCTACATACCCTTTTTTTTTCAGGAATGTTACAGTAAACACAGGTATAATTTTATTTGGCCTAATGACATATAAAGGCTTGCCATTGTTATTGGATGTATGCAGTGAGTTTCATTAAAATATATGAAGCTGCTTAAAAAATATTAACTGAAACTCTTAAAGTTGAAAAAGAAAATATCATCTGGCTAAAATGAAATAAAATATGTCTGTAAGTGATGACACTAGTCTTGTCAAGTTCCTTTGGCTGAGATATATAGCTAGTGGGTATTGAAATAAATGGACTTGCCAACAAATAAAATAAAAGCAATTCTAAGTCGAAAAGAGGCTACACATTTTCTAAAATATAATACAGAAAATATTTATCCAGAAAAAGGGCCATAATTTTGCTAAAATGCAATACAGAGTTATGGAACATGTGTCTGTTAGCATTCACGCTTTACTGAACTTGTATTAATAATTAACAATCATCTATTGAAATAAAGGACATGCCTAAAAACTTTAACCAGCATTTTGAAGTGGAAAAAAAAAATAACTTTGCTTAAATGCAATACAGAGTTAATATGGAACATGTGTCTACTAATACCCTTGTTATCCCAAGCTTTACTGAAGTTTTGTTGATGTACGACTTAACTTGTTAAAATAAATGGACTTTGTCAAAAAAGAACTTCAACCAGAAATTCAAAGCAATAAAAAAAACATGCTTTTGCTTAAATGCCATACAGAGTTATGGAACCTGTGTCTACCAGTGTCCTTGATGGTACTGATGACATATTTCAAGTTTCACTGACCAGTGGTTGCTGATATAACAGGACTTGGCCAACAACTGAAAACCAACCTCGACGCAGACGTTGAGTAGACCTACAACAGCTGTTCTTATTTTACGAATAGTAAGACAAAAAAATATTCTGGTTTTCAAGTTGACGGGAAAAAAATCTGGTCAGTGTTTAGGCGAAATAAAAATCCCGGCTTTAAAGAAATGGAAAATAATATCCGGCTCAAAGGAAAATCCCAGGCCCCACCCACTCCCCAGAAATCAAAATGGTCAGTCCCTTATATGTTTTAAACCGACTTAAAATAAATATTCTTGTATCTTGTATCTTGTAAAACAATGATTATAATCAAAATTATGGCCACAAAATAATTCCCCCTTTCCTGTAAAAGCGCGCTAAAATTCCCCCCACCCAAGGGTATGGGTCTCAGTCCCCAAAAACAGAGTGACAGCCCTGGTCCGTCTGGCTGTCCGTCTGTCTGTCCGTAGACGCAATGTTGTCCGATCAATAACTTTTGTTAGGAAGGAGTTATTGCGATGAAACTCGCAGGATAGGTACAGTTGCTGCCACGCGGATTATGACTAATCACACTCAACGCGGGGATTTTATCTCACCGCGGACACACTGATTTTCTCCCCGCGATCGGCGGACAGTCCACTCAACGCGGGGAAAATAACTTATGACCACCGCCACACAATCACCGCGATTCGCCGTGATCCGTTTTGATTCGCACACCGCTTTACCCGGTGTGAAATCGCAGGCCATCACCGCGATTTACCTTCAGTATCAATGTACACTTTTGCAGTCAATTTAATGCATTATTATTCAATAACTATTAAAAAATCAAAGCAGAAGTCAATTTTATTTTTGTTTTCGGAAAATTCAAATGCCCGGATAATGTATTCACGATAGTTATATGGCAGTTCCTATTACCGACTTCATGGTGTCTGAACATAAAATTCAATTAGTAATTCTTATACTGGAAATTAGAATTATATTTTTAATTAATCGTTATTTGTAACACATTTTACTATTCTGCTGTTGATTATTAATACATTGATGGGTTCTTTAGTCAGAAATAATCCGAAAAAATTCCGGGTCATAAACCCATT
Organism: Cyrtodaria siliqua; assembly: GCA_037043455.1. Classification (NCBI taxonomy): domain Eukaryota; kingdom Metazoa; phylum Mollusca; class Bivalvia; order Adapedonta; family Hiatellidae; genus Cyrtodaria; species Cyrtodaria siliqua. Next base: position 44,441 of record JAWPHD010004626.1, read on the forward strand.
ATTAGTGCCGCCTTGTTAATAGTACACACATCGCAAAGGATTGTGGGTAGCCAATTTATGTCCGGTGAAGAGAAATGTGACTTTTGGACAACAAAAACGAAAAACACGTGTTATTAAATGCATTTTGAAATATGTATTGCTTTCGAAATTTATTCATTGTATTTATCAGTTTTATTACATTTTTTATTGATCCCTGCTCTAATTTCCATCGCGTTCCCCCGCGAACCTATCTCAGAGAATCGCGGTGATTGCTTTCTTCGAGACTGGATTTTGCAAACGCCGCGATACAATCCGCGGTACGATCGCGGGGATTTGTGACTTCGATTCAAAAACGGCCGCGGGGTTGCTGCGAAAAAAGTCGTAATCCGCGTGGCAGCAACTGTAGCTTGTATGGAAAGGAAGCTTGGATAGCATTTGGAGTCACTGGTGTCAAGGTCACTGTTATATAAATATCAAAAAGGTTTCCGCTCAATAACTTTTGTGGAGTGAGGTATTGTGATGAAACTTGCAGGGTAGGTAGCTTATATGGAAAGGAAGCTTGAGCTTGCATTTGGGGTCACTGGTGTCAAGTCACTGGTGTCAAGGTCACTGTTACTAAAAATATAAAAAAAAGTTTCCGCTCAATAACTTTTGTTAGGAGTGAGATATTGCGATGAAACTTGCAGGGTAGGTAGCATATATGAAAAGGCAGCTTGAGATTGTATTTGGGGTTACTGGGGTCAAGGTCACATACTTAAAATATGAAAAAGGTTTCTGCTCAATAACTTTTGTTAGGAGTGAGGTGTTGTGGTGAAACTTGCAGGGTAGGTAGTTTATATGGAAAGGAAGCTTGAAATTGCATTTGGGGTCAAGGTCAAGGTCACTGTTACTAAAATAGAAAAACGGTTTCCGCTCAATAACTTTTGTTAGGAATGAAGTATTGTGATGAAACTTTCAGGGTAGGTAGCTTATACGGAAAAGAAGGTTGGGATTGCATTTGGGGTCACTGGGGTCAAGGTCAAGAACTTTTTTTCCCATATAGTAAAAGCCTTGAGTGGGGGGGTATTTGTTAGCCTTTGGCTTACAGTTCTAGTTATTTCTGAAGCCGTTTGTGACTAATTTGTGTTGGTCGTTTAAATTAATTGTTTCATTTATTTGGTTCTGTGTAAACGTTTACAAAATACAGTAAATGTGACAGCCCCAGTTGTGACGATATTCTGTTGAACAGGTTTTTTGTTTGTATATTATACTGTACTGGTTTAAGGGTAGAAATATATACTCCTTCCAGAATAAACAGAAAGTAGAGCGAATCAGACCTTTGTCATGTAATTGAGACTCAGTCATCCCCTTACAATATACGGTAATCAAGGCTTTGGGATCTTTCTTGAAAAATTAGAAGGTGACTGCAACTTTCTCAGCATGTGTGAAAATAATCATGCAAAGAAAGGATCATAATTTGATGGCTCAGAAGTGCCTTTACTGTGTGGTTTTAGTCGTGACACTATGTCACCAGGGCATTAATAAAGAACAAGTCCGTGCTCCTTACTACACACTTTAATAACCTTTAAACTACCCCATGTTAATGTCTGCTCGTATAGTCAGGGGTGTAAAAATTTGGAAAAATCAACTCGCCCTGCAGGACTAGTGGAAGCAAAAAGCTACTCGCCCTTACCAATTTACCACTCGCCCTGCAGCATATAACCTGAACATTATTTTCACCACTATATATATATATATATAGTAAGCTACAATAAGTACATTTGTGTACTAACAGACACTGTAGTAGCTGAAAGGCAGTATGTGGATATGTTATGGTTATGCAAATAAAGAAAGCGCCATTCACTTCACCCACATTCACTTGAAGTAAACATATTAAGATTTATTCCCTTCCACGCGGACATTCGTCGGGGAGTGGGCAAAAAAATAAGCGCGGCGGAGAATTAACTTCTACAACAACAACATTCTGCTGAACTTTCTCTTCAATATTTTGTCTCCATTGGACCAATAATAGACGCCAGAACTAATTAATAGCGGTTGTGTTCTACGCTTGTTGTTCAGCCATATGATACCTGTTCTGATTCGCCGACACTCTGGCCGAATCCGCTTGCAGTCGCTGACGCAGACTTTCCGAACAGCGACCTGATGTCTGCTTGTTTACCCGCCATGTTTACGGTGTTGATATAAAAAAAAAACAGTCTGACTGGTTAGCGATATATTGCATCACACTCCAATTGATTTAAATAACGTGAATTGAATCACAGTCTCTATGATGCGTGGGTTACCTGGTAACAAACAAACACCTGTTAATCTAGGTCCGGCAAACAACAATACGGAACAAAATTACGCGTCGGAAATGATCCAGATTTGAAATCTTGCAAATATTGCAACATCGTGTTTGAACGATAGTTTAACTTAATTTTAATAGTGCAAAAAGTCACTCGCCCTGTCGTACGACCAGACGCCAAATGTTACTTGTCCGCAGGCAGCTTGCACTCGCCAATGCGAGTGGGCGAGTGGAATTTTACACCCCTGATAGTGGTATATTAATTCTAACAGACTCTACTGTCCAACAAATCTCTACATTCTCTAGATTCTACCAGATTCTTACAGATTCTTACATATTCTGCTCTCGTTAATAAACATGCCAGTATATACCTGCACCCACGTGCAATCATCTTATTGGATTTCTACACATTTATTCAATTAGTCGTAATAAAGTATCCCCGCCTACATATACCTCAGTAAGATAATATTATATCTGCTATTTGAGAAGATCAACCCAAATTGTAGAATAATGGTCATTTACTATTAACTGCGAGATACTTCTACCACTTGTTATTAAACTATTATAATTACTTATTAAAGGGTCTGGTAGTGTTACATAGCGTTACATAGGGGTTCTGGTAGTGTTACATAGGGATTCTGGTAGTGTCACACAGGGGTTCTGGAAGTGTCACATAGGGGTTCTGGTAGTGTTACATAGGGGTTCTGGTAGTGTTACATAGGGGTTCTGGTAGTGTTACACAGGGATTCTGGTAGTGTCACATAGGGGTTCTGGTAGTGTTACATAGGGGTTCTGGTAGTGTTACATAGGGGTTCTGGTAGTGTCACATAGGGGAGAACGGTAGTGTTACATAGGGGTTCTGGTAGTGTTACATAGGGGTTCTGGTAGTGTTACATAGGGGTTCTGGTAGTGTCACATAGGTGTAGGTCTGGTAGTGTTACATAGGGGTTCTGGTAGTGTTACATAGGAGTTCTGGTAGTGTTACATAGGGGTTCTGGTAGTGTCAGATAGGGGTTCTGGTAGTGTCACATAGGGGTTCTGGTAGTGTCACATAGGGGTTCTGGAAGTGTAACATAGGGGTTCTGGAAGTGTTACATAGGAGTAGGTCTGGTAGTGTTACATAGGGGTTCTGGTAGTGTTACATAGGGGTTCTGGTAGTGTCACATAGGGGTTCTGGTAGTGTTACATAGGAGTTCTGGTAGTGTTACATATGGGTTCTGGTAGTGTTACATAAGGGTTCTGGAAGTGTTACATAGGGGTTCTGGTAGTGTTACATAGGGGTTCTGGTAGTGTTACATAGGGGTTCTGGAAGTGTTACATAGGGGTTCTGGTAGTGTTACATAGGGGTTCTAGTAGTGTTACATAGGGGTTCTGGAAGTGTCACATAGGGGTTCTGGTACTGTCACTTAGGGGTTCTGGTAGTGTCACATAGGGGCTCTGGTAGTGTTACATAGGGGTTCTGGTAGTGTCACATAGGGGTTCTGGTAGTGTCACATAGGGGTTCTGGTAGTGTTACATAGGGGTTCTGGTAGTGTCACAAAGGGGTTCTGGTAGTGTTTCTTAGGGTACTGGTAGTGTCACATATTCTGGTAGTGTCACATAGGGGTTCTGGTAGTGTTACATAGGGGTTCTGGAAGTGTTACATAGGGGTTCGGGTAGTGTTACATAGGGGTAGGTCTGGTAGTGTTACATAGGGGTAGGTCTGGTAGTGTTACATAGGGGTAGGTCTGGCAGTGTTACATGGGGGTTCTGGTAGTGTTACATAGGGGTTCTGGTAGTGTTACATAGGGGTAGGTCTGGTAGTGTCATATAGGGATTCTGGTAGTGTTACATAGGGGTAGGTCTGGTAGTGTCACATAGGGGTTCTGGAAGTGTTACATAGGGGTTCTGGAAGTGTTACATAGGGGTAGGTCTGGTAGTGTTACATAGGGGTTCTGGTAGTGTTACATAGGGGTTCTGGTAGTGTCACATAGGGGTTCTGGTAGTGTTACATAGGAGTTCTGGTAGTGTTACATAGGGGTTCTGGTAGTGTTACATAGGGGTTCTGGAAGTGTTACATAGGGGTTCTGGTAGTGTTACATAGGGGTAGGTCTGGTAGTGTCACATAGGGGTTCTGGTAGTGTTACATAGGGGTAGGTCTGGTAGTGTTACATAGGGGTTCTGGAAGTGTCACATAGGGGTTCTGGTAGTGTTACATAGGGCCTATAGCAAATAAAGTGTGACATTTTGTCAAAAATATAATCGTCTTTTAATTATCTTTTTCTACTTTCATTTTACAGCAAAACCATCAAAGTTTATAAAACAATTTAGGTTTTGGAAAACTTTGTGACCGTTTTTGAAAAAAGCAACATGGATAGAGCCAAATTAGCACAAAAAAAGACATGGTAAACTTACATTGAAAAGAGTCAAAAAGTGAGTCGAATTGATACCAAATAAATTTATTCTAAGGTGCACAAGATTTAAATGAATGCATTTATGTGTTTGAAATGTGCCATATTCACTTCTCGGTATTTTTTTTCAGAATAATTGAAAAAAAAAATAGAAGGAAGTCAATAATGACAAATAGAAAATTTATTTTAAGTAACTGTGAACATATAGCATGAAAACTAACAGCTTCACAAATAAAACAATGCAACATCTATGTATGTGTCAAGTTTCATTGTTCTAACATGAACCGTCTAAAAGATAATAGCTTCTGAAATAAGCAAGTATTTTTTACTTTAACCGTTAGGGTTAGGACATACTATGTGCATGTAAATTTATGTGATTTTTAATGTTATTAGTAATTAGATTTCTTAAGAAAGTATTTACACAATACAGGGAAGCTTAAATCATCATAATAGCACAAAAGTCTGGACCTGAGTGTGATTTATTATTGCTATTTTAATTTATCAAGACAATATTAAATGCTATAAGCTTACTAATTACAAAAGGCTTGAAAACACCATGACACACATTTTAGTGTCTTTAACAATAATTGTGGGGAACAATTAATACAAAAACCAAAATATATACACTTGCTTACCTTTATATGAAAAAAAATGACAAATGATGGAAACTTTCAAAATGTTAGGGTTGGGACATTTTTCAGTAAAGGTAAAAATGTTGTTTGTAAGTGGTTAGATTCATTTACAACATACATTGTACAGTAATACTGTTTCACAACATATTGTCAAATGTTCCTTAATAATCTTATTCAAAGTAAATTGCCAAATATGATCTTCTCTGTTGAGAATCTTACACCACAAGGGAGATTTAAAATGATACTTTTTCATTAGCTGTAAGAATTATGTCACAAGTACAAAAACTTTTCAACATAACTTGTAACAGTAACAATGCAACATTTAAAACTTACTTTAATACAGCAATCAGTATTCCTTTCAATGTTTTTTTTTTCATGAAGATAATTGCCTACTTTAGTGTTAGGGTTGGGACATACTTACTGCTTTAAATTCAACAAATGAGAACAGAAAACTAGCAAACTGTAATAATGTCTCCTCTAACTCACTGATCTCAAACATATTATCTACTTTGGTGGCTACCACCTTACTAGTGCCCATGGACTTTGGTGGCCACCACCTTCCTAGTGCCCTAGGACTTTGGTTGGTGGCTACCACCTTCCTAGTGCCCATGGACTTTGGTGGATAATACCATCCTAGTGCCCATATACTTTGGTGGCTACTACACTACTAGTGCCCAAATACTTTGGTGGCTACTATCTCATTAGTGCCCAAATACTTTGGCTACCACCTTACTAGTGCCCATATACTTCGATGTCTACCACCTTACGAGTGCCAATGGACTTTGGTGGCCACCACCTTCCTAGTGCCCTAGAACTTTGGTGGCTACCACCTTACTAGTGCCCATGGACTTTGGTGGCCACCACCTTCCTAGTGCCCTAGGACTTTGGTGGTTACCACCTTACTAGTGTCCATGAACTTTGCTGGCTACCATCCTAGTGCCAATGTACTTTGGTGGCTACCACCTTGCTAGTGCCCATGGACTTTGCTGGCTACCACCTTCCTTGTGCCCACAGACTTTGGTGGCTACCACCTTACAAGTGCCCATGGACTTGGGTGACTACCACCTTCCTAGTGAACATGATCTTTGGTGGCTACCGCCTTCCTAGTGCCCATGGATTTTGGTGGCAACCACCTTCCTAGTGCCCTAGGACTTTGGTGGCTACCACCTTACTAGTGCCCATAAACTTTGGTAGCTACCACCTTACATATGTGCTCTAGGACTTTGTTGGCTACCACCTTACTAGTGCCCATGGACTTTGGTGGCTACCACCCTCCTAGTGCCCAAATACTTTGGTAGCTGCTATCTTATTAGTGCCCAAATACTTTGGTGGCTACCACCTTACTTGTGCCCATATACAATGGTGGCTACCACCTTACTACTGCCCAAATACTTTGCTGGCTACAACCTTACTAGTGCCCATATGCTTTAATGTCTACCACCTTACTAGTGCCAATGGACGTTGGTGGCTACTACCTTACTAGTGCCCATGTACTTTGGTGGCTACCACCTTCCTAGTGCCCTAGGACTTTGGTGGCTACCACCTTACTAGTGCCCATGGACTTTGGTGGCTACTACCTTCCCAGTGCCAATGGAGTGTGGCGGCTACTACTGTCCTAGTGCTAATGTACTTTGGTGGCTATCACCTTCCTAGTGCCCACGGTCTTTGGTGACTACTACCTTCCTAGTGCCAATGGACTGTGGTGACTACTACCGTCCTAGTGCTAATGTACTTTAGTGGCTACCAGCTTCCTAGTGCCGATGGACTTTGGAGGCAACTACCTTCCTATGGTGGCTACCACCATGCTAGTGCCCATGGACTTTGCTGGCTACCACCTTCCTAGTGCCCATGGACTTTGGTGGCAATCACCTGACAAGTGCCCATGGACTTAGGTGGCAACTACCTTCCTAGTGCCAATGTACTTTGGTGGCTACCGCCATCCTAGTGCCCATTGACTTTGCTGGCAACTACCTTCCTAGTGTCAATGGACTTTGGTGGCTACCACCTTCCTAGTGCCCACTGACTTTGGTAGCAATTACCTTCCTAGTGCCAATGTACTTTGCTGGTTACTTTGAATTTTTCCATTCTGGCTCTGAAAAACACACTATTACTTCAGCAACTGCCATAGCAGAAAAAGTGTTCCAACCCTAACGTTACTGACTGTAAGGCTTATAGTGACTTATTAAAGGCTAAATACTGAAATAAATGGATTAAAATGCATTGTTTGAACTAGTTCCTACTAGATTTAACTAGATTTAGAATAATTCCAGGAAAAACTTCCATTATTTTTGTGATGTCATGTGCTTTACTTTTCGTTTCCTGGAATTTTCAGCTTATATGATGCTAAAAATAGACCGACATGTACAATAAACATTGAAGTGAATTTTAAATGAAAAAGCTTGTGTATGTTGTTGTGAATAATGTCTCTACAACACTTTAACATTAATCCTCTTAGAGTACACAAGTTAAAAAAAGACCGTTAGGGTTGGGACAAAAAAGCTAGGCAGCTAGTCTCATTATGTTCCTTAACACTTATTGTTTGCACTAATATTTCAGGTATGGCTGTGTTTCTACTCTGCTCACCATAACGGCATCCTTAATTTTCACTACAACAACATGTTGCATGCAAAGAAACAAGCTAACTGTTAAGCCGTCAGGGTTGGGACAAAAAACAAGCTTTAAAGGTTACATGCTGTGTGGTGACATGCATTTATATGTAAAAACTGAAACATTAGTGTTAAAGTACATTGTATTTGCTATTAGAACCTTTTTCTTTGTTGTATGTTTACTTATTTTGTTTTAGCACATAAATATATGAGAAAGGTATAAATTAAGGTGTTTGGCTTCATTTGGGTACTTTTCAAAATATGTTCGAAAAAGTTTTGGGGACTAAACCTATATATTTCAATGGTTTACATTTATAGGTTTATGGTCAACATATTTTCTAAACATTGAAAACGTGTAAAACAGTTAATACAAAAATTTTCTTAAAAAAAATTGCATGTCACACAAAAACAGCTATTTTTTGAGAAATTCTGCAACTTCAAATGTTCATATCTTCACAATCGATAAACCGATTTGCCTGAAATTTAAAACATAAATGGTTTCAGACTGCCTTATCATAAAAGTCAACTGTCAATTTATATTTGTGCAAAGATTGTTCTTTCATATTATGTACAATCTTGGCTTCACTAAAAATTACCCTTATTTGCTATAGGCCATAGGGGTTCTGGTAGTGTCACATAGGGGTTCTGGTAGTGTTACATAGGGGTTCTGGTAGTGTGACAATGGGGTTCTGGTAGTGTCACATAAGGGTTCTGGTAGTGTGACATAGGGGTTCTGGTAGTGTTACATAGGGGTTCTGGTAGTGTTACATGTGGGTTCTGGTAGTGTCACATAGGGGAGAACGGTAGTGTTACATAGGGGTTCTGGTAGTGTTACATAGGGGTTCTGGTAGTGGTACATAGGGGTTCTGGTAGTATTACATGGGGGTTCTGGTAGTGTTACATGGGGGTTCTGGTAGTCTTACATAGGGGTTCTGGTAGTGTTACATGGGGGTTCTACTAGTTTTACATAGGGGTTCTGGTAGTGTTACATGGGGGTTCTGGTAGTGTTACATAGGGGTTCTGGTAGTCTTACATAGGGGTTCTGGTAGTCTTACATGGGGGTTCTGGTAGTGTTACATGGGGGTTCTGGTAGTGTTACATAGGGGTTCTGGTAGTGTTACATATGGGGTTCTGGTAGTGTTACATAGGGGTTCTGGTAGTGTTACATAGGGGTTCTGGTAGTGTCACATAGGGGTTGTGGTAGTGTCACATAGGGGTTGTGGTAGTGTCACATAGGGGTAGGTCTGGTAGTGTCACATAGGGGTTCTGGTAGTGTCACATAGGGGTTCTGGTAGTGTTACATAGGGGTTCTGGTAGTGTTACATAGGGGTTCTGGTAGTGTCACATAGGGGTTATGGTAGTGTTACATAGGGGTTCTGGTAGTGTTACATAGGGGTATATGCAGAATTAGGTCAACTACGGTATGCCTATTTTATTACTATACTGGTACAGGGTTTTCAATATCCTAATGATGCACCTCCCTTTTCCGTGAGATAGATTATAATATAATAGATCTTATCTACAAAAAGTTTCGTACCTTACACCTCTAAGTATCTCTCTCGACAAACCATTCTTGAAAACCACGATCAATTTCGCCTGATCTCTGCTCAGAAACATACAAGTTTTGCTATTTTTCACATGTGATGTCTTTCCAATGTCCTTTAGTATAATTATTATCTAAAATTCTCTTTATCCAACTGATGTTAGTCCCTGTCAGGGTTGATATTAGCTGATCAGTCAGGGCTGGTAAAGCTTATAAATGTCTAAAGCCAATAAAAAAAGTAATGACTCATCAAAGAATATATATGTTTATCTGAAACAATTTGTTTTAAAAAGTTAAGTTTGCAGTTCTGTAGTCTGGATCGGAATAGGATAAGTATTGTCAAAAGATGTCCGACAGATATTTATTTAATCTGATATTAGCTTTTAAAAGGTAAAAAAAAAATCTCTTTTCTTAATATTGCCCATTTTAATGTGCTTAACAGTAGTACTAAAAAATATTGTTTTTACCCCACCTAGAATCGCTCAGAATGCAGGAAATGGCATCTAGAGTGCTTGGTGCCTCCTCAAATTATACAACGGCCTGCTCAATCAAAACTTATTGAAAACCCTGATCTTGCGAAACTTACTTTACACTATACTTGCAGAAGCACATACTTCCTGTATTGTAACATGATGTGAATGCAGGGGAGTTAGTTGTAGCATTTGTACCAGATTCAGAATGTTAACATGCGCCAAGATTAACATACTGAGTATTCTGTTAATGTGCATTATTATAATAGAATGTTTAAAAGAATGTTTAAAGAACATTCAACTCCCTTATATTGCAACAAAATTGTATTTTAAATAGTCCAGTTTTCGGCGGTTTTGGTTTAAATTTCGATATTCTGGGCCAAAAAAATGGCATCAAATCTCTGATCCTTTAGGAAGTTGTCTCTTCTGTAGCTCATGACACCTTTACATTTAAAGAAATACTAAAACGACTTCTGTTTAGCTATAGTTTAATCATAATTTAACTATTCCAAAAATCAGCGACTTTAATTCATTTCGTTTTGATTCTGGTAGTGTTACAAAAATTTCAAGATTCATATATTTTATTCATTTCAAATATTTGTTTACATGAAAATGTATATAACAGATAACTTTAAGGACTTTCAATCTCCTAATATTGTAATGAGAATTATATTTTTAAAAGTAATCCCGTTTTTAGTGATTTTGGTTAAAATTTGCAACATTTGGCCCAAAATATCCCAGTTTTTCCAATTTCTCTGATCCTTTAGAATTTAACCTATATCTCAGGACATCTTTAGATGAATGAAAACACTTTAAAAACTTCAATCAGTTTTGTTTAATTTGAAGTGTCAATATTTTTTTAAATTATAATTATTCCAAAAATCTGCGATTTGTATGTTGTTTCTGCTGATTTCACCCCAAAATGGCAAGCTGTATACATTGTGTTCATTTCAAACATTATTTTAGCTCGACTGATCAGAGATCAGCAGAGCTTTTGCCGTGGTGCGGCATCCGTCGTTCGTCTGTCCGTCCGTCCGTAAACTTTTATTTGTAGCGACTACTCCTCTGAAACTACTGGATGGATATTCATGAAACTTTACAGAAATGTTGCCCATGAAGTCTAGTTGATCCTAGCAAAAATTCATGTTGATGTGAAATCCAAGATGGCCGCCAAAGCTAAAAATAGATTTTTAGCTCTACTGATCAGAGATTATGCCGTGGTGCGGCGGCCGTCCGTCTGTGCATCCGTCTGTCCGTAAACTTTTTGTAGCGACTACTCCTCTGAAACTACATAATGGATTTTCATGAAACTTTACAGAAATGTTGCCCATGAAGTCTAGTTGATCCTAGCAAAAATTCATGTTGATGTGAAATCCAAGATGGCCAACAGACATAAAAATAGATTTTTAAAAAACATGTTTGTAGCGACTACTTCTTGAAAACTCGTAAGTGATATTGATATATAGTATATTGAGAGTTATATAGTAAAAATATGTAGCGACTACTTCTCTGAAACTACTTGGCGGATTTTCATGAAACTTCACAGGAATGTTGCTCATGATGTGTAATTGATCCTAGCAAAATTTCAGATCGGCCAGAAATTCAAGATGGCCGCCACAGCTAAAAAGAGATTTTTAAAAAATAAGTTTGTAGAGACTACATCTTGAAAAAAGTGATATTGATATGGGACTTTTTCTAAAATGATCAGCATGACATGATGTTGGTCCTTGTCGAAAATCGTTTTGATTCGATGTTAAACATGGCTGTCAGCGGCCATCTTTGTTTACATAGAGTTATCCCAGCGGGCAAATGACGTTGGGTTGACGTTGGACTGACGTCAGTTTCTGACGTTGGATTGACGTTGGATTTAGGTTGAAAATTGGAAGTTTTCTAGACGTCAGAAATCCGACGTTGGTTCAACGTCAGAAACATGACATTGGTCAAACGTCAAAAATCTAACATTGGACTGACGTTGAATTTTAGTTGAAAATGGAAGTTTTTTAGACGTCAGAAATCTGACGATGAACAACACAGATCATAATTATGTGTGTGTTTAGTTCTATAATTTGAACTATAGGCAAACACCATTAAACCGTCACAATTGTAGTCTCACTACCACATATGTGTGCCAAGAAGGGAAACTCTCAACGACATAACATTATGACTGGACTTATATATGGACTTCTCAATGATTTAGCTTATATTAGAAATTATATAAACTTTTAAGTAACCTACTTAATTATAATACATGCCAGCAAGATATTAATAATTAAAACAATGCATTAGTAAATCAACAGATATACAGAAAAAACATATATACCAATATATAACCTTGCATTACACATTAAAAATACGTAAATTAACATTATACATTATCTCCCTTTACGTGCCCTCTCACATAAGCAAGCATGCCAACGTCAGAACGACGTCGTACTCTAACGTTGTTTAGACGTCTTAAATCAGACGTTGTACCAACGTTGGATTTAGGTCGCCGACGTTGCGACCAAAATCCAACATATATCCAACGTTGATCCAACGTCGTGTGTTTACTGGGTATGTAGTAAAAACTTGTAGCGACTACTCCTCTGTAACTACTCGACGGATTGTCATGAAAGTTCACAGGAATGTTTCTCTTGATGTCTAATTGATCCTAGCAAAATTTCAGGTCGTCCGGAAATTCAAGATGGCAACCATGGCTAAAAATAGATTTTCAAAATACTATAAGTGATATTGATATGGGACTTTTTCTAAAATGGACAGTATGACATGATGTTGATCCTTGTCAAAAATTATTTTTGTTTACATAGAGTTATAATGAAAACTTGTAGCGACTACTCTGAAACTACTTGACGGATTTTCATGAAACTTCACAAGAATGTTGACCTAGCTATCAAAAACCTATCAGTAGAGCTTCAAGGTCATTGACCTCTTGTTGTTCAAATTTGCATGTTTTTGCCTAAAAGTAATGTGTTAAGCTACCGTTTCAGAAAATCTATCCTGGCTATTTTTACTAAGATATATCTAAAAGGTGGTAGTATTTAAAATTTGCCAGCTGAGTTGGTACCGAAAAGTTGAGTAGCCCATGGTCTAACTGGGTATCACATGATATTTGCATGATATTTTATGTTTGTATTTACAGGCAACATGGAAACATTGAAAGACCGTCTTAACAATACCGACTATAAAACATAGTTAAAAGGTGGGCTTGTTTTGAAACATCTGAAAAATGGAATTGCTGACTATTTAGACTGCGAAGTACAATCCCTGCACACATCTATCCTGAATAGCATTCAGACACGGCTACCAGCAGGAGCAGCAGTAACATGTACGACATGTAACAATAAATTAGCCAAGAAGAACAAATGGGCGTGTAAATCCCATAACATATGTACCGATATTAATGCTGCCCTTGTCAATCAACATGAAAAGGAAAAACTAATGCTGGCAAACACGGACGTTAGTTTGTGGACTAACCTTGCCAACTATTGGGAGGTCGGAAAGTGTTTTATATCCAGTGGCTATACAGACAAGCAGACCGCTCAGGAGACAGACTGTTCTGGTCTCCTTGGCCTAATAATCAACTGTAAACAGATACAGCAACACTTTTCAACCACATTGACACAGCCGCCAAATTGGCCGCCATAGAATATATTAGAACAGGTATCTAGATTGTGTTTTCTCTATCACCTGTTAATTAAGGATATATCAACATGTATCTATAGTGTGTTTTCCCTATCTCTTGTTAATTAAGCATACATGAACATGTATCTGGATGTTTTCTCTATCACTTGTTAATGTAGGACACGTGAGCAGGTATATAGATTGTGCTTTCCCTATCACTTGTTAATGTATGATAAATGAGCAGGTATCTAAATTGTGCTTTCCCTATCACTTGTTAATGTAGGATACATGAGCAGGTATCTAGATTGTGTTTTCCCTATCAGTTGTTAATGTAGAATACATGAGCGGGTATATAGATTGTGTTTTCCTCATCATTTGTTAATGTAGGATACATGAGCAGGTACATGTATCTAAATTGTGTTTTTCCTATCACTTGTAAATGTAGGATACATGAGCAGGTATCTAGATTGTGTTTTCCCTATCACTTGTTAATGTAGGATACATGAGCGGGTATATAGATTTTGTTTTCCTCATCACTTGTTAATGTAGGATACATGAGCAGGTATCTATATTGTGTTTTCCCTATCACTTGTTAATGTAGGATAAATGAGCAGGTATCTAAATTGTGCTTTCCCTATCACTTGTTAATGTAGGATACATGAGCAGGTATCTAGATTGTGTTTTCCCTATCAGTTATTAATGTAGAATACATGAGCGGGTATATAGATTGTGTTTTCCTCATCATTTGTTAATGTAGGATACATGAGCAGGTACATGTATCTAAATTGTGTTTTTCCTATCACTTGTTAATGTAGGATACATGAGCAGGTATCTAGATTGTGTTTTCCCTATCACTTGTTAATGTAGGATACATGAGCGGGTATATAGATTTTGTTTTCCTCATCACTTGTTAATGTAGGATACATGAGCAGGTATCTATATTGTGTTTTCCCTATCACTTGTTAATGTAGGATACATGAGCGGGTATATAGATTTTGTTTTCCTCATCACTTGTTAATGTAGGATACATGAGCAGGTATCTAGATTGTGCTTTCCCTATCACTTGTTAATGTAGGATACATGAGCAGGTATCTAGATTGTGCTTTCCCTATCACTTGTTAATGTAGCATACATGAACAGGTATCTAAATTGTGCTTTCCCTATCACTTATTAAAGAAGGGTACATGAGCAGGTATCTAGATTGTGATTTCCTCATCACTTGTTAATGTAGGATACATGAGCAGGTATCTAGATTGTGCTTTCCCTATCACTTGTTAATGTAGCATACATGAACAGGTATCTAAATTGTGCTTTCCCTATCACTTATTAATGAAGGGTACATGAGCAGGTATCTAGATTGTGTTTTCCTCATCACTTGTTAATGTAGGATACATGAGCAGGTATCTAGATTGTGCTTTCCCTATCATTTGTTAATGAAGGGAACATGAGCAGGTATTTAGATTGTGTTTTCCCTATCACCTGTTAATGTAGCATACATGAGCAGGTATCTAAATGTTTTATCTATCACTTGTTAATGAAGGGTACATGAGCAGGTATCTAGATTGTGCTTTCCCTATCACTTGTTAATGTAGGGTACATGAACAGGTATCCAATATTGCTTTCCCTATCACTTGCTAATGTAGAATACATGAATAGGTATCTAACTTGTTTCCTCTAAGGGATTTTAACGAAACTGTACGAAAAGGTGCAGTTCTTTGAAAGGAAGCTTCGGATTGCTATTTGGATCATTTGGTCTAAGGTCACTTACTATGAATAGAAAATTGGTTTCAGGTCAAAAACTTTAGTTCTCCTTGAGGGACTAAAGCCTGGTATGAGACACATTAATTAATATATATAAATGTGTCTTACTTGAATGTTTCTATATTAACATGCACATTGTATATTGTATCAGATTCGAAGCATCCGAAATGAGAAAATCATGCACAATGCCGATCTCACACTCTTACAAGCTGACTTAGTTGATCTAGTCGAGTACTCTTTGGCAGTTCTGACAGACCCCGTGTTGTTGACAAAGGCAGAATCCATTGATGCTGTAAATAAAATCAATAAGGTGTGTATACAGTTGTCTAGGATACTTTACTTTAGATAGAGATATCGCAAACAATTAATACATGTCAGACATGTATATCAATATATATAGTTTTTAAGCAGTTTGCGGCAATTCAAGTATGTATATACATGTATAAGACATAAAGAACATGTACAGAATAAACATGAATGTACCAGTCAAGCATGTTTATGCATGTATATGCATATGGCATAAAATAACAGATATAAAATAAACAAATGTACGAATTTAGTAAGAATATACTTGTATAATACTATGTACAAGTCAAGTATGTATATGCATGCATAAGGCATATGTACAAGTCAAGTATGTATATACATAAGGCATATGTGTATGCATGCATAAGGCATATGTACAAGTCAAGTATGTATATGCATGCATAAGGCATACATCAAGTCTAGTATGTATATCAATAGTCTAGTATTGATACAAATGCATAATGCATATGTACAAGTCAAGTATGTATACACATGCATAAGGCATACATACAAGTCTAGTATTGATACAAATGCATAATGCATATGTACAAGTCAAGTATGTATACACATGCATGAGGCACACATACAAGTCAGGTGTGTTTACAGATGCATAATGCATATGTACAAGTCAAGTATGTATGCATGCAAGTACAAGTCAAGTATGTATATGCATGCACAAGGCATGCATACAAGTCAAGTATGTATATAGATGCATAAGGCATACATAGAAGTCCAGTATGTTTGCAAATGCATAAGGCATACAAGTCAAATATGTATACATGTACAAGTCAAGTATGTATATGCATGCATAAGGCACACATACACGTCAAATATGTATACACATGCATAAAGCACACGTACAAGTCAAGTATGTATACACACACGTAATACACACAAACAAGTCAAGTATGTATACACATGCATAAGACACAAACAAGTCAAGTATGTATACACATGCATAATGCACACATAAAAGTCAAATATGTATACACATGCATAAGGCACACATACAAGTCAAATATGTATACACATGCATAAGGCACACATACAAGTCAAATATGTATACACATGCATAATGCACACATACAAGTCAAATATGTATACACATGCATAAGGCACACATACAAGTCAAATATGTATACACATACAAGTCAAGTATGTATGCACATGCAAAAGGCACGCATACAAGTCAAGTATGTAGACACATACATAAGGCACACACACAAGTCAAGTATGTATACAGATATATAAGGCATACATGCAAGTCAGGTATGTATATGCATGCATAAGGCATACATACAAGTCAAGTATGTATACAAATGCATAAGGCATAAGTACAAGTCAGGTATGTTATGCATGCATAAGGCATATGTACAAGTCAGGTATGTTATGCATGCATAAGGCATATGTACAAGTCAAGTATGTATACACATGCATAGCTTAAAAGTAGCTATCCCGCCATTAACAGCCAAATTATGTAAACATGTACACCGTTCCTACTGATGACGAAGTATATATATATTTTGAAAATCCAAACTCTATAGACACCATATAAACGGCTTTAACAAGCTCATTCTCCATATTTTATCTCGATGTAAATGGAGGATGAGCCTGGCATGTTCATTCCTGTTAGGCGCCATATAACCTTTCATGTGTTGGTATAAACTTGCATAAGGCACACATACAAGTCAATGTAGACACATGCATAAGGCACACATACAAGTCAAGTATGTATACACATGCATAATGCATACGTACAAGTCTAGTATGTATATGCATGCATAAGCCACATGTACAAGTCGAATATGTATATGCAGGCATAAGGCACATGTACAAGTCAAGTATATATATACATGCATAAACATAAAAAAACGTACAAAATAAACATGAATGTACATGTTGAGTATGTATACACTTGCATAAGGCTCACGTACAAGTCAAATATGTACACGAATGCATAAGACATGCATACAAGTCAAGTATGTACAGAGAAACAGATAACCAGCGTATTTGCGTAAATAGCCAATTAAAATTAGTGAAAACCCAATTAAAATTTAAATGCAGGGTATCAAAAAGCATACAAAAAAAAACTTATCGCATTTTCGCTCAATTTGCACAATGGGTTAATAATTTAGAATTTAGTAGTGTGTGACCGTCTTCTTTCGGTTACAAAAGGCACAACCGCACATTCAGTCATCCTATTCAGAAACGGTAAATTGGATGTTTGAAACGAGCATTTCCAGCTCTACCACATTGTCTGGTTCTTGTCCCCAACTTTACAGTATACTGAACGGGAACCAGAGTATTGCGCACCTGACTTCAAAATCAAGCGTCTTGCGTTTTTGATGAAAAATGGCAAAGAGAGGTCGCAAAAAAGTAATTTGTCAACGTTTTCGCAGACAAACGCAATCCACAACTATTTTCAACCATTAAGCTCTACGTCAGAAGCGCAGAACATAGCTAGGTCTGAACGATGTAATTGGCCACTCTGTGACTGACAGTCATGATATTGCGCTGAAAATCATCAATGAAATTGTGGACAGTGCATTTCAGGTATTGAGCAGCTGAGTAGTTCTAAATAAACAAAAATGAAATTTTTAGTTATATTTTCTTTCTATAGCCCATGCTTGACAATAAGTACAAAATGGTAAATATTGATCAATAATTAATATAAGATAAGAAATGATAAGAGATAAATTTACATGCACACCATCTTATCATTTAATTTACTCATTGCTTTGTCAGAAAACCCCATCAATTGTTGTCATCCCGAAGGATGCGTAAATCAATTCTTTGTAAACTAAGAAAAGAACTGAAATCTGATAGCTTCAAAAAGTAAACAAAATTTTGTTATCTAAACAGAATATTGTCGTTAAATGCATAAAGCATGTGTAACCCAACCAGATGTACATTTCACACGAAGTTAGAACAAAACACACATTGAAAAAGGGCAAGTTTCTATCGATACCCAATTATATTTAGAAAATACCCAATTAAATTAAAATCAGTGGGTATCCGAAAAAAAATATACTCAATTAAAATTCAAAATACCCATTTTTTAGCTCGACTGATCAGAGATCAGCAGAGCTTATGCCGTGGTGCGGCGTCCGGCGTCTGTATGTCCGTCTGTCCGTAAATTTTCTTTTTGTAGCGACTACTCCTCTGAAACTACAGAATGGATTTTCATGAAACTTTACAAAAATGTTGCCTATGAAGTCTAGTTGATCATAGCATGTTACTGTGAAATCCAAGATGGTCGCCAAATCTAAAAATAGGTTTTTAAAAAACAAGTTTGTAGCGACTACTTCTTGAAAACTCTAAGTGATATAGATATGCGACTTTTTCTAAAATGATCAGCATGACATGATGTTGGTCCTTGTCGAAAATCGTTTTGATTCAACGTTAAACATGGCTGCCAGCGACCATCTTTGTTTACATAGAGTTATATGATGAAAATTTGTAGCGACTACTCCTCTGAAACAACTTGACGGATTTTTATGAAACTTCACAGGAATGTTGCTCTTGATGTCTAATTGATCCTAGCAAAATTTCAGGTCGGCCGAAAATTTAAGATGGCTGCCATGGCTAAAAATAAATTTTCAAAATACAAGTTTGTAGCAACTTTTTCTTGAAAACTATAAGTAATATTGATATGGGACTTTTTCTAAAATGATCAGCATGACATGATGTTGGTCCATGTCGAAAATTGTTTTGATTCGGCGTTAAACATGGCTGCCAGCGGCCATCTTTCTTTACATAGAGTTATATAATGAAAATTTGTAGCGACTACTTCTCTGAAACTACTTGACGGATTTTCATGAAACTTCACAGGAATGTTGCTCTTGATGTCTAATTGATCCTAGCAAAATTTCAGATCGGCCAGAAATTCAAGATGGCCGCCACAGCTAAAAATAGATTTTCAAAAAATAAGTTTGTAGCGACTACTTCTTGAAAACTATAAGTGATATTGATATGGGACTTTTCTAAAATGATCAGCATGACATGATGGTTATCCGAGTCAAACTTTATGTTGATTCGATGGTAAACATGGCTGCCAGTGGCCATCTTTGTTTACATAGAGTTATATAATGAAAACTTTTAGAGATTACTCCTCTGAAACTACTTGACGGATTTTCATGAAACTTCACAGGAATGTTGCTCTTGATGTCTAATTGATCCTAGCAAAACTTCAGGTCGGCCGCAAATTCAAGATGGCCGCCACAGCTAAAAATAATTTTTCAAAAAACAAGTTTGTAGCGACTACTTCCTGAAATCAAAATCAATCAGTAGAGCTTCAAGGTCATTGACCTCTTGTTTAAAAAAAACAGTGGGTATTTACCCAATTGATGCAAAGTTATCTGTTTCTCTGTATGTATACACTTGCATAAGGCACACGTACAAGTCAAGTATTTAGATGCATGCATAAGACAGACGTACAAGTCAAATATGTAAATGCATGCATTAGACAAGCATACAAGTCAAGTATGTATGCACACATAAGAAACACGTACAAGTCAAGTATGTATACACTTGCAGTAGACATAAAAAACATGTACAAAATAAACATGAATGTACAAGTCAAGTAGGTATACACTTGCATAAGGCACACATTCAAGTCAAGTATTTAGATGCATGCATAATGCACACGTACAAGTCAAGTATGTACATGCATGCATAGGACATGCATATGAGTCAAGTATGTAGACACATGCATTTAAGCATATCAATGAAAGCTCGGATAAGTTCGAAAACCAGCCAGATCGGACCAGAAACAACGGAGTTATGGCCCTTGATTTAGTTAAAAATGTTATATTGCTATATTTTGCCTCGTTAAGACGATAGGGCCTTCATTTTTCATCCGAACTTTACCAAACTTTAACAGGTTGTTAATATCAATAAAAGCTCGGACAAGTTCGAAAACCAGCCATATCGGACCAGTAACAGCGGAGTTATGGCCCTTGATTTAGTTAAAAATGCTATATTGCCATATTTTTTGCCTCGTTAAAGACGATAGGGCCTCCATTTTTCATCCTATCTTTACCAAATTGTTAATATCAATGAAAGCTCGAACAAGTTCGAAAACCAGCCAGATCGGACCAGTAGCAGCGGAGTGATGGCCCTTGATTTAGTTGAAAATGCTATATTTTACCTCGTTAGGCCTAAAAAAAAAATGTGTGGTTCGGGTCACCCGACCCTACCTACGAATACCCGCCGACCCTGACAGTGCATCTCCTTTGCGTTGATAAAAAACAATCCTTAATAAAAAAAAATCCGACCTACCCTACCTACCAATTTTGAACATGTTACCAGAACCACACTATTTTTTTTTTAGGCCTTAAGACGATAGGGGCTTCATTGTTCATCCGATCTTTACCAAACTTTATCAGATTGTTAATGTCATTGAAAGCTCGGACAAGTTCGAAAACCAGCCAGATCGGACCAGCATTAGCAGAGTTATAGCCCTTGATTTAGTTCAAAATGCTATATTTTGCCTCGTTAAGATGATAGGGCCTTCATTTTTCATTCTATCTTTACCAAACTTTACCACATTGTTAATATCAATAAAAGCTCAAACAAGTTCGAAAACCAGCCATATCGGACCAGTAACAGCGGAGTTATGGCCCTTGATTTAGTTAAAAATGCTATATTGCCATATTTTTAGCCTCGTTAAAGACGATAGGGCTTTCATTTTTCATCCTATCTTTACCAAATTGTTAATATCAATGAAAGCTCGAACAAGTTCGAAAACCAGCCAGATCGGACCAGTAACAGCGGAGTTATGGCCCTTGATTTAGTTGAAAATGCTATATTTTGTCTCGTTAGGCCTAAAAAAAAAAATGTGTGGTTCGGGTCACCCGACCCTACCTACGAATACTCGCCGACCCTGACAGTGCATCTTCTTTGCGTTGATAAAAAACAATCATTAAAAAAAAAAAAATCCGACCTACCCTACCTACCAATTTTGAACATGTTACCAGAACCACACTATTTTTTTTTAGGCCTTAAGACGATAGAGGCTTCATTGTTCATCCGATCTTTACCAAACTTTATCAGATTGTTAATGTCATTGAAAGCTCGGACAAGTTCGAAAACCAGCCAGATCGGACCAGCATTAGCAGAGTTATAGCCCTTGATATAGTTCAAAATGCTATATTTTGCCTCGTTAAGATGATAGGGCCTTCATTTTTCATCCTATCTTTACCAAACTTTACCACATTGTTAATATCAATGAAAGCTCGCATAAAGTCGAAAACCAGCCATATCGGACTTTTAACAGCGGAGTTATGGCCCTTGATTTAGATAAAAAGGCTATATTTTGCCTCGTTAAGACGATAGGGTCTTCATTTTTCATCCGATCTTACCAAACATTACCAGATTGTTAATATCAATCAAAGCTTGGACAAGTTCGAAAACCAGCCATATAGGACCAACAATAGCGGAGTTATGGCCCTTGATTTAGTAAAAAAATCCTATATTTTGCCTCGTTATGACGATAGGGCCTTCATTTTTCATCCGATCTTTACCAAACTATACCAGATTGTTAATATAAATAAAAGCTCAGACAAGTTCGAAAACCAGCCAGTTTGGACCAGTAACAGCGGAGTTATGGCCCTTGATTTAGTTAAAAAAAGCTATATTTTGCCTCGTTAATATGATAGGGTCTTCATTTTTCATCCGATCTTTACCAAACTTTACCAGATTGTTACTATCAATGAGTCCGACAAGTTTGAAAAACAGCCAGATTAGGCCATTTACACGAGAGTTATTGCCCTTGATTTTCTGAAATATGCTATATTTTGGCCTCATTAAGAAGAAAGGGCCTTCGTTTGGCCAGATTTCATAGAAATTTTTCAGGGATAATCAGTACCAAGCCTACTTGTACATATCGTCACCGTGTTCCGGTTGAATGATTTTGGCAGAGTTATGTCCCTTTAAAGGTTTTAATACACAAACTTTGTCCTGACTAGTTTTCCTGAACCCTGGCCGGATTTAAACGAAACTTTTTAGTGATGATCAGTTCCAGGTCTAGTTGTGCAAATCTTTGCCGTGTTCCGGTTGAATGATTTTTGGCAGAGTTATGGTCCTTTAAAGGTTTTAATACACAAACTTTGTCTGGCCTATTCTCCTGAACATCACTCCACATTTCAAGGAAACTTTATCAGTATTTATTTACAGGATGATCAGCACCAAGCTTAGTTGTGCATATCATCGTCGCATTCCAGTTTACAGATTTTTGGTGGAGTTATGGCCCTTTAAAGGTTTTTAATACACAAACATTTTCCGGGCTAGTTCTCCTGAACCCCTGGATGGATTTTAATGAAACTTGATAAGGATGATCAGTATCAAGCCTAGTTGTGCATATCATCACCATATTCGGGTTGAATGATTTTTGGCAGAGTTTTGGCCCTTTAAAGGTTTTAATAGAGAAACGTTGTCCAGATTAGTCTGTTCTGAACTCCTTGCTGGATTTCAACGAATCTTGATGGGGATGATCAGTACCAAGCCTAGTTGCACCTGTCATTGCCGTGTTCTGGTTGAATGAATTTTGGCAGAGTTATGACCCCTTAAAGCTTTTAATACACTAACTTTGTACAGACTAGTTCTCCTGAACCTCTGACTGGATTTCAACGAAACTTGTCGGGGACAATCAGTACCAAGCCTAAGTTGCGTATATCATCACCATTGAACAATATTTGAAAGAGTTATGACCCCTTGTGCATAACCTTTATCTTTAGCCAATAGAGCGTCCACAAGCCCTCTTGGGCCTCATGTTTCTGATTAGAATGTAAAAAAAAAACAAATCCGAAATTATGTACCATCCGAACGAAGTACTATGACACCGCACTTTTACGGCCCGAAATTTTCAAACTTTTAATCGAAATACCATCAATTACGATTTTTGTTCATGCATTAATGTGTTTTGAATGCCAAAAATGGTCTTTCTTATCAAAGGGGAAAGAAAACACAACCCTAATAATAGGATAATGTAGTTTTATGTCATTAATTGTCGATCTCAAAGTTGTGACAAACTGAAACTGGCTACACAAACTTGACAAAGCCAGGCACAATATTCAAACTTCTTATTGTTTCAATGTTTTAATTACTTTATTGCAAGTGAATACACATGGGAGTTTGCTACCTATCGGGATCATGATGGGATAGCTATTAATGCAGATGAAAGTAGCGCCTATGTTCAAAATAGTTTTCAAAATAGTGCGTGCACAAATTAATTTCATCTCCTCGTAGTTTTAGTACAGAAAAACAAACAGGAAACTGTACCTACTGTTGGATGCGTAACGGATTGTCTGATTGGTCAATCGCCCGAAAGATAACAAATAACGGCATATCTGATTGGCTATTCGGTCCATTAATCACATGATGTTTGCGTGTATCAACAATGCCGATTATCCGACAACGAAGTGCCAATTACGGGAATTAACAACTTTTACAAGTGATAATTGATAAGCGCGTGGCGACATCACAGGACGGATTATGTAATGTTTATTGCGGTCATTTATTACTTGTGGTGTCAAACATACAATTATACGAAAAATTAAAAAAAATAATATATATATATATTAAAATAAAATAATCGCCATTTCTTGTCGACATTTCTTTAAAATAATCGACAGTATTATAAAATAATCGCAAATGGCGACCATGGCGTGAGCACTGAGTATGTACATGCATGCAGGTAACCATGCATGCAGGTAACCAAACATCTGTTAGGCGCTTCAAATGATATCATATTACCCTCCAACAATTCATCTAAGAAACTGGCACAGGATTTCAGTGACTTTTTCATAAACAAAATAGAAACCATTAGATGCGATATATCTTCAGGAAATCATTCTGGTTCCAATTCCATGAATATTGACTCGGTTCAGGAACACTAGAAAATCATCTGACAGATTTTACTCCTGCTACATTCAAGGAAGTGGAACAAATAATCCTACAATCTCCGAATAAATCGTGTGAATTAGATCCAATACCAACATGGTTGTTGAAATCATGTCTTGATGAACTTTTACCTGTTCTGACGAATATCATCAACTCATCTCTACACTCGGCATACGTACCAAAGACATTTAAAAGTTCACGTATAAGACCTCTATTAAAAAAGCCAACCCTTGATCAAAACACTCTTAAAAACTACAGACCTGTGTCCAATCTCCCATTTATCTCAAAGGTGTTAGAGAAGGTAGTCGACAAACGTTTGGAACAGCATTTGTCCCTTAACGATCTTCACGAGAAACATCAGTCGGCGTACAGAAAGTGTCACTCTACCGAAACTGCTTTACTCAAAGTCCAGAGTGACATCCTCCAGTCTTTAGACCAGAACAAGGTTACTATCTTAGTATTACTGGATCTCTCTGCTGCATTTGACACCATCAATCATAGCACACTACTCTATCGCCTTGAACATGACTTTGGAATAGCCGGTAAGCCACTTGCATGGATGACATCCTATCTAAGTGATCGTTATCAAACTGTGTGCATTGACGGCGAACTATCCAATCCAGTGCTTATGAAATACAGTGTACCACAAGGATCGGTCTTGGGGCCCAAAAACTATATCATGTATACCAAACCTGTAGGGGCAATTTGTAGAAACCATGGACTAAATCATCATTTCTATGCTGATGACTCTCAGCTAAACTTATCATTTGAACCTTTAGACAAAATTTCTCAAGTTGAAGTTATACGGCGAGTTGAAGCCTGTCTCAATGATATTGTCTCCTGGATGCACCACAATATGCTAAAACTAAATGCAGACAAAACAGAACTTATATTGTTTTACTCCAAGCGCAATGTGGAATGTATATCTGACATATCTATTAAAGTTGGAGACTCTGAGATAAAACCATCATCATGTGTTAGAAATCTGGGAGCATTTCTCGATTCCAAAATGGACATGGAACAACAGGTGAATGCTGTTTGTAGGTCGTGTTACGCCCAGTTACGACAAATAGGTCACATTAGACAATATCTGACCATTGATGCAACCAAAACCCTTGTAAATTCCCTTGTTACATCCAGACTTGACTATTGTAACTCCCTGTTTAGTGGTCTACCTAAGACAATTTTGAACACACTTCAAACAGTTCAAAATACAGCAGCTCGTATCATTACTAGGAAATCTCGTTTCGACCACATCACACCAGTGTTAAAGGAGCTTCACTGGCTCCCAGTGCAATACCGGATTGACTTTAAAATATTGAGTCACATCTATAAAGCCTTAAATGACCAATCTCCAAGCTACATCAAAAACATGTTAATGGTGTATAGACCACAGCGTGACTTAAGATCCCAAAGTGACACTCTGACTCTTGTAGTACCAAGATCTCGTACAGTTACATACGGTGACCGTAGCTTTGCAACTGCTGCTCCAAAGTTGTGGAACGCGCTTCCAGTGGGAATCCGGAATTCCAACACATTTGACTATTTTAAGAGATCACTGAAAACTCTCTTTTTTTTTAATAATATATAGTGGCTGATGTGTATTTTAAGCTGGACTATTTCATAAATGAATACCATTGTTTTATCATCTTATTATGACAGTACTATATTTTAAACATGGATTTTAATTTTAGACAGTATAATAATAATGTCTTAACTTTATCTTAGCAATATAATCTATATGTTGTTTTATATTTTACCACTTAATATCTTCGCATATCTTAGAGTTAATACATGTATTGTTCTTTTTTAGTTTTGACTGTGTGTGAATGATTTATTGTTTTACTTGTAAAGCACTTTTTAACGTATGTTATATATGAAAAGAGTGCTATATAAATATGGCATAATAATAATAATAATAATAATAATGCACAAGAAATGCATATAAGTCAAGTATGTAGACACGTGCAAACACACATGTACAAGTAAAGTATGTAGACACATGCATATGGCACATGTACAAGTCAAGTATGTATACACATGCATAAGGCACACATACAAGTATGTATACACATGCATAAGGCACACATACAAGTATGTATACACATGCATAAGGCACACATACAAGTCGAGTATGTATAATATACACATGCATAAGGCACATGTACACGTCAAGTATTTATACACATGCATAATGGACACATACAAGTCAAGTATGTATACACATGTATAAGACATACGTAGAAGTCAAGTATGTATATACATGTATATAACACATAAACAATATTTTATTGAATTCAATCAGGATGTTAAGAAGAACAACAGAATACCCGTTTGTAGACGTTCGGTTTGTTTTTCATGTAAGAAAGCAAAACGAATGCAAGATTGCTGTGTTCCTTTCAAATATATACACCATACACTAAAAAGAAACCACGCATGTTTAATATCATATAAATTCTTAATATACTTTACTTAGAAGACAAATAACAATTTAAATGTTTATGGTCACCAGATAAACACTGCCCAGTTTACTTTCACAATGGAAGATGAACATCAAGTACTCTTCGATAGAGTAGAAGCGCTGGCATTCAAACAGTCGGAACTTGAAATGGAGGTTAAACAAGTGAAGCAGAACATTGCTGATCAACAAACTACAACTAAAGCAGATATTGATACTTTGCAGAAAGATATGGCTTCCAAAGTGGACTTGTTACATACCGAGATGAACGCGGTATGGCTATTGCAGATTTCAGTACTATGAACATCCATAATTGTGTATTTGAGATTTAGTAAGTAAGTAAGCTGACCTGTTCATTCACTTTTGCACCATACAGCTTTCAAGAATGAACATTTTCAGATTACCTCCCTTTATAATACAAATATAGTGATTTCGCAATTTGAATAAAACATGTTTTAGCAGCAACACACTAACTCTGGTTTTTGATGATTATTAATATTGATCAGAATGATTGAGTGATAAGTATAAAATGATGAAATTGTATCTAGATTGGTGTACAAAGAGTAACAAAGTCAACCCTATGCAAATCAACCAATTTTTTGCTACCATGCTACTATGGAGTACATTGTAGAGAAACAAAAAAATCCATGATAGCAGTGCCAACAGGGTAGCTGTTCCCTGTTTTAAGAGTTATTTCCTCCTTTTAAATAAAAATGAAGTTTCTTAAAAACTTGTTTTCTCTAATACTATAAGAGCTAAAGTTCTAATATTTTGCATGTAGCATTATAAGTACTTATTATACCTCATGTCAATCCCCCATGTGAAATTCCCATCGACTGCTATTTAACATTTCGCGCTGTCGTACGCTGTTGTAATGTCACACCCTGGAGTGACGTCACTGGAGGGCAGCAATTTTTTTAATGTTACCCTCCCAATCGCATCATCTCGGAATCTATATATTTCTAAAGATAAAATCCGACGTCACGGCAAGTTTATAAATAGATATTGTTTTTTTCCATGACCAACAGTTTAAGCTCAAATGAATCGGTGAACACTTTATTAGTATATGTATTATGTTATTTATATTTGTTATGCTCTTTATTTTTCAAAGATCTGAATAATGTTTTTGTGGCTTACATCAAAACTGGTTAATCAATAAACAAAAACATCCTCTTTTTTAATAAGAACGAAATGGATCTTTTTTAGCTCTGCTGACAAGGCCAGAGCATATGGGATGGTGTGTTGTCCGTCATCCGTCGTCCGTCGTCCGTCCGTTAACTTTTACATCTTTAAGACGATAGAGCCTTCATTTTTCATTCGATCTTTACCAAACTTTAACAGGTTGTTAATATCAATAAAAGCTCGGACAAGTTCGAAAACCAGCCAGATCGGACCAGTAACAGCGGAGTTATGGCCCTTGATTTAGTTAAAAATGCTATATTTTGCCTCGGTAAGACGATAGGGCCTTCATTTTTCATTCTATCTTTACCAAACTTTACCAGATTGTTAATATTAATGAAAACTCAAAAAAGTTCAAAAACCAGCCCGGTCGGATCAGTAACAGCGGAGTTATGGCCCTTGGTTTAGTTAAAAATGCTATATTTTGCCTCGTTAAGACGATAGGGCCTTCATTTTTCATCCGATCTTTACTAAACTGTACCAGATTGTTAATATCAATGAAAGCTTGGACAAGTTCGAAAACCAGCCAGATCGGACCAGCAACAGCCGAGTTATAGCCCTTGATTTAGTTAAAAATGCTATATTTTGCCTCGGTAAGACGATAGTGCCTTCATTTTCATCCGATCTTTACCAAACATTACCAGATTGTTAATATCAATGAAAGTTTGGACAAGTTCGAAAACCAACCAGATCGGACCAGCAACAGTGGAGTTATTGCCCTTGATTTTGTTAAAAATGCTATATTTTGCCTCGTTAAGACAATAGGGCCTTCAATTTTCGTCCGATCTTTACCATACTGTACCAGATTGTTAATATTAATGAAATCTTGGACAAGTTCGACAACCAGCCAGATCGGACCAGCAACAGCATAGTTTTAGCCCTTGATTTAGTTAAAAATGCTATATTTTGCCTCATTAAGACGATAGGGCCTTCATTTTTCATCCGATCTTTACCGAACTTTACCATCTTGTTAAAATTAATGAAAGCTTGGATAAGTTTGAAAACCAGCCAGATCGGACTAGTAACAGCGGAGTTATGGCCCTTGATTTAGTTAAAAAGGCTATATTTTGCCTCGTGAAGACGATAGGGTCTTCATTTTTCATTCGATCTTTACCAAACATTACCAGATTGTTAATATCAATAAAAGCTTGGACAAGTTCGAAAACCAACCAGATCGGACTAGCAACAGCGGAGTTATGGCCCTTGATTTAGTTAAAAATGCTATATTTTGCCTCGTTAAGACGATAGGGCCTTCATTTTTCGTCCGATCTTTACCAAACTTAAAAAGATTGTTAATATTAATAAAAGCTCAGACATGTTCGAAAACCAGCCAGATCGAACCAGTAACAACGGAGTTATGGCCCTTGATTTAGTTAAAAATGCTATATTTTGCCTCGGTAAGACGATAGGGCCTTCATTTTTCATCCTATCTTTACCAAACT
Organism: Cyrtodaria siliqua; assembly: GCA_037043455.1. Taxonomy (NCBI): domain Eukaryota; kingdom Metazoa; phylum Mollusca; class Bivalvia; order Adapedonta; family Hiatellidae; genus Cyrtodaria; species Cyrtodaria siliqua. Next base: position 74,013 of record JAWPHD010004626.1, read on the forward strand.
TTACCAGATTGTTAATATCAATGAAAACTCAGAAATTTTTCATTCGATCTTTACCAAACTGTACCAGATTGTTAATATCAATGAAAGCTTGGACAAGTTCGAAAACCAGCCAGATCGGACCAGCAACAGCCGAGTTATAACCCTTGATTTAGTTAAAAATGCTATGTTTTGCCTCGGTAAGACGATAGTGCCTTCATTTTTCATTCGATCTTTACCAAGCATTACCAGATTGTTAATATCAATGAAAGTTTGGACAAGTTCGAAAACCAACCAGATCGGACCAGCAACAGGGGAGTTATGGCCCTTGATTTAGTTAAAAATGCTATATTTTGCCTCGTTAAGACAATAGGGCCTTCAATTTTCGTCCGATCTTTACCATACTGTACCAGATTGTTAATATTAATGAAATCTTGGACAAGTTCGAAAACCAGCCAGATCGGACCAGCAACAGCATAGTTATAGCCCTTGATTTAGTTAAAAATACTATATTTTGCCTCATTAAGACGATAGGGCCTTCATTTTTCATCCGATCTTTACCGAACTTTAACATCTTGTTAAAATCAATAAAAGCTTAGATAATTTCGAAAACCAGCCAGATCGGACTGATAACAGCGGAGTTATGGCCCTTGATTTAGTTAAAAAGGCTATATTTTGCCTCGTGAAGACGATAGGGTCTTCATTTTTCATCCGATCTTCACCAAACATTACCAGATTGTTAATGTCAATAAAAGCTCTGATGATTTCGAAAACCAGCCAAATTGGACCAGTAACAGTAATTTTTCATCTGATCTTTACCAAACTTTACCAGATTTTTTTACTTTTTTTTTCTTTTGTTATTTTTATATTTCTTTATTTTTTTTGTTTGTTATTTTTTATTTATTTTTTATTAGCTCTACTGTTCTCTGATCAGTGCTAAATTATGCCGTGGTGCGGAGTCCGTCGTCCGTCTGTCCGTCCGTAAACTTTTATTTGTAGCGACTACTCCTCTGAAACTACTGGTTAGGGTTAGGGTTAGGGTTAGGGGGTTAGGGTTAGGGTTAGGGTATAGGCAGATTGACGAAATGATACTTGGTATCATTAAGGTTTAGGGTAAGGTTTAGGGTTAGGTTTAGGGTTAGGGTAAGAGTTAGGGTATAGGCTGTTTGACGAAATGATACTTGGTATCATAAAGCGTTAGGATAAGGTTTAGCAGTAAGTAAGAAAATAAGCAATCAAGTAAGTAGACAAGTAAGTAAGTAATCAAGCAATCAAATAATTAAGTAAGAAAGTAAGTAATTAAGTAAGTTGGTAAGTAAATAAGTAAGTAAAAAAGTAACTAATTATATACGTATTTTTGTAAGTAAGTAAGCAAGTAAGTATACAATTATGTAGGTATTTTTGTAAATAAGTATGTAATAAGGTAGGTATTTTTGTGCAAATAAGTAATTAAGTAAGTATTTAGGGAGTACTCACATAAGTATATCAGTTTGTAAGTAGAAAGTAAGTAAATAGACATAAGTAAGTATTTAAGTAAGTATGTAATTAAGTTAATTCAGTAAGTAGGCCGGCAGGCAGGTAGGCATGCAGGCAGGTAAATAGGTATATGAGTAAGTATGTAATTAAGTAAGTATATCAGTATGTTTTAAGTAAATATATAAGTAAGCATGTTAGTAAGTACGTAAGTAAGTAAGGGTTAGGGTTATGTCACAGGATGACCTTAGTGGTTGGGCTAACTCAGGAAAGAATCAATGACGGTGAATGCATTTACATAAATTTAATGCAACTTTTAAAATATGTTTAATATATATACAATTATCTAAAAAAACAAGCGAATACACAAATGAACTATGAAAAGAATGTTCTCCTGAACGTTTAAGACGTTCTTAGTATTGTTATAAATACTGAAAGTCTAAGACACTAAAGTGTTGTTAAATCTATAACAATGTTGATCTAGCGCGATAACTGTGATGCGCGAGAGCTCATGAAGATGATGATGCGCGAATTCAATGGATGATTGTCATCAAATGCCTTCTGTAAGGGTTGATGACGCGATGCAATGACAGTTAATCTCCACTGAGATTGTGAATGATATTCCTCCAGTGAGGACTGGTAACGGGCCCACCTTGTGTCCCGGGGGTTGTCGTTAGTAAAACCTGGCTGCGCAGGTACGGGGACCGTCTCCACCGCTTGTAACGTTATTCGTGGAAGCTTAGCTCCACTCCTGGATATCCAAACCTAGATGGCTTACTCCAACCCTGGATGGCTTATATCCTGGATGGCTTATATCCTGGATGGCTTATTTCCAACCCTGGATGGCTTATATCCTGGATGGCTTATATCCTGGATGGCTTATTTCCAACCCTGGATGGCTTAGGCTGTAATTATACATACGTTTTAGATGTCGGTTGACAAACATAACAATCTTGCATAATTATCATTACCCAAACAAATCATTATTCAATCAATATATGTAAGCTGTACTAATGATTAGTAGCAATGTATACATATTCTACAACGCCATGTATACGCTATGTACGTCGCTGTTAATCAATGCCCTGAATACATGTAATATAAACATGATCAAATTACTCATATATTACACTCACTGAGTTATGCATGCACGCATTTATTCTTGTCACTCATCTCATTGTTAACTAATGTTAACAATCGTGTATTACAATCACTGAATTATACGCCAACGTTAATTAATGCACCTATTATCCACTGTTATCAAATTAATATTGTTTTACAATTAATGATCAATTACCATAATTACATCTAATAAAGTCACTTCAAATCATATGCTAGTCTAAAGTTATGTTTGAGAAACATCAATGCTAACCGGATGTCGTAACCGCCAAACAAGATGGCGCCGCCCACTGAATACAAATATACGATAAAAGTTTAATAAAACTACTAACCACATGTTGCCTGTGAAATTTGCCGTCCAATCTCTGTTCCAACAAAGTACTATCGATTATCCCGGCGATAGCTAGAAGACAATGGCATTTATAGCAAACATTACGCCCAAATCATTATTTCCCCCGTTCAGTCCGTGACAAACGTGGCTAAATCTACAGTATTGAATCAACACGAGAGGCCCCTTATACAATTTTGCCGTTTAAGGAAAATTTACCTATACGTTTACATGCATTAGCACAAAACTAAACTTATGACACGGCCTCTCTGGCGGCCACTTAAAATGTGCACGCTTTTACGTGTTACATGAATAGATCATGAATATGGTGAAATTGTTTCAACTCGAACAATAGATTTTGGGTGTAACCGATACAAGAGCTATATACGACCAGTACGCTCTACCCGTGACATTTTGTGACAACATCTCCCCACTTAAAGAAAGTGCTACACTTTTAAAATTCAACAAAATGATAATTAATATTTACACGTTAAGAAACTATTAATTCTTCTGAGCAAATGAGCGACAAAACGTACAAGCTGATCGCTCACTCGCTTAAGTATATAAATATTACTACCAAGGGATGCAACCTTCAGCCAGTACAACGACCGTCTTCCGGAAAACATCCACTGCAGTTATAACCCAACTATAATATGTAATTACAATTTGAACACTATTCTACAATTGTACACTACCCTGTCGTAACATATACTACTATTGTACAATACACTGCAATACACTATTGTATTAAACCGGTCATTATGTGCGGCGACTTAAATAGTCTGCCCCAATATTGTGCTTTCCACGATCTATTACACCGACTTTACGGTTACTAATAACACTACTTCCTGTCACTACAAGAACTCCAACTTTACACATCGCATCCATCGCATTACCAGTATACTGTTTGCGAAATGGAGTAGGGTCTCTCGTTTCCCTAATCGGCTTTGCTAAAGTGTGCTTGAAGCTACACTGCACTACATCTGTTGGTCTCGACTTATCGGACCGAACAGTACTACACTCAGAGTCTAAACGACTTACCTCTCGTTTCTCTGCTACACTAAGCATGCCCGATATGTCTACATCGGCTGCTGTCTCCTTACCCACACTAGTGGGAGAATATGTGGGACTTGTGTCCTCACTACTGTCTTCCTCACTATCCTCAATAACTGCAACATTAACTACGGTTAACACCCCTTGTTGCACATTATCAGTTCTACTTATATACTCTTTCAGCATATTCGCATGAAAGGTCTTTAACTTTCCGTTTATCTCGATACGGTAATCCATAGTGTTCACTATCCCTCTAACGTAAAACGGACCTTTCCATTGTAATAACAACTTGTTATTGTCGGTCGGGAGTAACAGTAACACCTGGTCATCTATCTTAAACTTCCTAGCTCTAGCTTTTTGGTCATAGTACCGTTTATACTTGGTACTTGCCTTAACTAACTGACTTTGAGCTATCTTACAAGTCTCCTCTAGTTTCTCCTTCAGATCTAAAACATACTGATATGTAGTCTTAACCTCATCACTATCTACTTCACCTGCCCACATCTCTCTAAGAATCCTCATGGGACCTCTAACTGACCTACCGTACAATAACTCAAACGGAGAAAATCCTAAACTCTCTTGTGGAACCTCTCTAAATGCAAACAATAAAGCATTGAGATACTTGTCCCAATCTTTGGGTCTCTCGGTACACATACGCCGTAACATTTGCTTTAACGTCCCGTTAAATCGTTCGACTAACCCGTTACACATAGGGTGATATGGTGTTGTCATGATTTGACGCAAAGACAATAACCTGCTTACTTCAGCCATAAGTTCTGACGTAAACTGTGACCCACAATCAGTCAGCATTTCCTCTGGTACACCTAGCCTACTGAACATATCAACTAATGCCTCAGCTACTCTCTCAGTTTCAATTGAGGGCAATGCTACTGCCTCCGGATACCTAGTTGCATAGTCTACCATGGTCAAAATGTACCTATTTTTCCTATCCGACACTGGAAAAATTGGTCCAACTATGTCTACGGCTACCCGCTTAAATGGTGTATCTATCAGTGGCATCTGACCTAAATGTACTTTGGTCACTCGACCTTTTGGTACTGTCCTTTGGCATACATCGCAGGACCTACAATACCTAGTTACATCTCCACTAACGCCTGGCCAATAAAATTCTGCCAATACTCTATCCGACGTTTTCTTTACGCCTAAATGACCTCCCATAATCGACTCATGAGCTACCTTAAGCACTGTCGTTCTATACTGGGTAGGAACCACTAATTGGTGAAACTGTCTACTACCACTATCTTCAAATTCTCTGTACAATAACCTATTCTTATGTACAAACTTACAACTACCGGACCCTTTACACTTCTTCACTACACCATCCTTGGCCTTCACCTTACAAGGGCCTAATGACTCGTCTTGAGTTTGTGCTTCTATAAACTCCGCTTTAGATATGTCACCTACGGCTGCAGGAACCTTTAATTTTCTATAAGCCTGAGCTTGCTTCTGAACCTGCGCTCTAGTCTCTACGGCATTACTTATGCTACTTCTAAAATCGGACATTACCGGAAGTGCTGAACCATCTATGTTCCCTATCGTTAAATCATACATCGGGTCATCCATACATAGTGCCTCTGTAGTCCCTTTAAAGAAAGGTGTATCTACATCTATTCTCGCTATTGGCACGTGCTCTACCGACTTATTTAGCAACATACACGGTGACTGTTTACCTACCAACTGGTCATCCGTAACTAAACTACGCCTAACTACCACACCTGTACAACCTGTATCCCTCATTACAATTACGTCCGTGCCATTCACTCTACCATCTGCCGTTGGAAGATTTGCATACGGAAAGAGACATGTTCCGATCTTCGTCATTACACCATCCGCTTTAACACAACAGCTACTACTCTCGGTTTTAATAACCGGACTATTACTACCTCTGCCTCTACCTCTACCTCGGTTTTGACCACCTCGACCTCTACCGAAATTCCATGGGTTGTTAAAACCTTGGTTCGGACTACCTACATTGTTGTCCCCTCTACTATTGTCACTAAAATTGTCTACGACAGCGGACACTTTCACCGCTTTCCTACACTCATGTGAAGCATGATTCCCATTACAGTGACGACAACGAATAAAAGGTCTACCTATGTTACCACTATTGCTACCTCCTCTAGCACCCATCGAACTTCCTCCACCTCTATAGTTTCCACTCTGGCCTTTCTGTTTATGATCGTCCCCTTGCCTATCTCTAAACGTTCTGTCTTTCGACACTACATTATGAGCTCCACCTCTAGCCTCGGCAAACTGATCTGCTTGAGTTGCCATTTCATTTACATTAGTTAGTTTTCTTTCTTTAAGAAATAAGAACAGATCTCTACTACAAACATTGAATAGCTGGTCCCGCAACAAGAAATCTATGAGGCCCTGATAAGTCTGCGCTACCTTCCCTAACTCTAACCACCTATCTAAGTAATTTCTAGACCTACTAATAAACTGAATAAATGACTCGCCTTTCTCAGGCAGACAAGCTCTAAACCGCTTTCTAAAACCTTCTTCAGTTAGCTCAAATCTCTTTAAAAGAGCATCCTTTAACTTGTCATAGTCAAGAGCATCTACACTAGGTAATCTAGAAAATACATCTAAGGCCTTGCCTCTTAATAACGCACTTAAATGAACTGCCCACTTATCTTTGGTCCATTCCTGTAACTCAGCATAACGCTCGAACCGTAACAAGTAACTGTCCATGTTATCTTTGTCAGCATCAAAGTATGGTAACTTCGAACCTTTTAACTTCCCAGAATAACTATCTTTCCCTTCAGTTTTACTTTCCTTACTATGTGTCTTAGCTGCTTCCAACTCTAAAGCTAACTTATGCTCAAACTCTTTTTGCTCCCTTTCCATTATCATCTTAGCCTTAGCTAGTCTACCATCTGTTTCGAACCTCTCATGTTCTAACTCTTGCTTCTCCTTTACTATTCTACTTTCTAATTCTACCTTCTCTTTATCATCATCTCGCTTCTCTTTAGCTAACCTAGCTTCTAATTCTAGCTTCTCTGTGGCTAGTCTACTTTCTAATTCTACCTTCTCTGTGGCTAGTCTACTTTCTTCATCTCGCTTCTCTTTAGCTAACCTACTTTCGAATTCTAGCTTCTCTTTAGCTATTCTACTTTCTACTTCTAGCTTATCTTTAACTAGTCTACTTTCTTCATCTCTTTCCTGCTTTGCTAATTCTCTTTCCTTAAGTCTAAATTCCCTTTCCCTAGCCTGTTCGTCTTTAACAAAGGTTCTAAGCTCCTCTCCAGCATACCCTAACTCCTTTCCCATTTCCGTAAGATCCTTTATGGACGTCATGTCTATGGACATTGTGGACTACTAACTACAATAATTACAATACACACGTCACTAATAATTCTACTCACCTAACTACTAATGGTAAGTCACTGTGTCCTCAGTAAATACCTGGGCATCATCATAGGACAAGTTACATACACATTTGTACTAGCGCTAACTACTAACGGTTATGTATAGATAGTATCTAGCTTCCACAAAACATATACACTACATAAAATATCTATATTTGATATTGGACATAAACCTTAAACCATCATCAAAATGTGTATAACATGTACATGTATATTTACTTCTCCCATTAATAAAAGTATACTCGAGTGTCACAACATGAGTAGAACGTCTTGTTCGCCAACCTAATTGGATACTATGTGTATATCAAGGGAGGTAAAACAAACACCCAAATTATTGAGCAAAAGTGCCTCAGACCCACTCGTGTAGACCACTGCGACCTCGCGCCAAGGAAAGAACGGACAAAACAACAGTTTGGACTCACCCTACCCTTGTCGTGTCTTGACCTGTCTTCCAAGCTGTGGCCGTGATCGTCGACAGTCGCCTTGATGGATCAGAGGGTGGTACACAATTCTAAAATAATAAGTAGAGATTTAGTATATCATAATAAAGATCACTTATTGATTCTTTCCCTCCGTAGTCGCCCAAAATCCCACTTCTGACACCAGTTGTCACAGGATGACCTTAGTGGTTGGGCTAACTCAGGAAAGAATCAATGACGGTGAATGCATTTACATAAATTTAATGCAACTTTTAAAATATGTTTAATATATATACAATTATCTAAAAAAACAAGCGAATACACAAATGAACTATGAAAAGAATGTTCTCCTGAACGTTTAAGACGTTCTTAGTATTGTTATAAATACTGAAAGTCTAAGACACTAAAGTGTTGTTAAATCTATAACAATGTTGATCTAGCGCGATAACTGTGATGCGCGAGAGCTCATGAAGATGATGATGCGCGAATTCAATGGATGATTGTCATCAAATGCCTTCTGTAAGGGTTGATGACGCGATGCAATGACAGTTAATCTCCACTGAGATTGTGAATGATATTCCTCCAGTGAGGACTGGTAACGGGCCCACCTTGTGTCCCGGGGGTTGTCGTTAGTAAAACCTGGCTGCGCAGGTACGGGGACCGTCTCCACCGCTTGTAACGTTATTCGTGGAAGCTTAGCTCCACTCCTGGATATCCAAACCTAGATGGCTTACTCCAACCCTGGATGGCTTATATCCTGGATGGCTTATATCCTGGATGGCTTATTTCCAACCCTGGATGGCTTATATCCTGGATGGCTTATATCCTGGATGGCTTATTTCCAACCCTGGATGGCTTAGGCTGTAATTATACATACGTTTTAGATGTCGGTTGACAAACATAACAATCTTGCATAATTATCATTACCCAAACAAATCATTATTCAATCAATATATGTAAGCTGTACTAATGATTAGTAGCAATGTATACATATTCTACAACGCCATGTATACGCTATGTACGTCGCTGTTAATCAATGCCCTGAATACATGTAATATAAACATGATCAAATTACTCATATATTACACTCACTGAGTTATGCATGCACGCATTTATTCTTGTCACTCATCTCATTGTTAACTAATGTTAACAATCGTGTATTACAATCACTGAATTATACGCCAACGTTAATTAATGCACCTATTATCCACTGTTATCAAATTAATATTGTTTTACAATTAATGATCAATTACCATAATTACATCTAATAAAGTCACTTCAAATCATATGCTAGTCTAAAGTTATGTTTGAGAAACATCAATGCTAACCGGATGTCGTAACCGCCAAACAAGATGGCGCCGCCCACTGAATACAAATATACGATAAAAGTTTAATAAAACTACTAACCACATGTTGCCTGTGAAATTTGCCGTCCAATCTCTGTTCCAACAAAGTACTATCGATTATCCCGGCGATAGCTAGAAGACAATGGCATTTATAGCAAACATTACGCCCAAATCATTATTTCCCCCGTTCAGTCCGTGACAAACGTGGCTAAATCTACAGTATTGAATCAACACGAGAGGCCCCTTATACAATTTTGCCGTTTAAGGAAAATTTACCTATACGTTTACATGCATTAGCACAAAACTAAACTTATGACACGGCCTCTCTGGCGGCCACTTAAAATGTGCACGCTTTTACGTGTTACATGAATAGATCATGAATATGGTGAAATTGTTTCAACTCGAACAATAGATTTTGGGTGTAACCGATACAAGAGCTATATACGACCAGTACGCTCTACCCGTGACATTTTGTGACAGGTTAGGCTTAGGGTAGAGGCTGTACTAGGGTATAGGCAGTTTGACGAAATGATACTTGGTATCATTAAGGTTTAGGGTAAGGTTTAGGGTTAGGTTTAGGGTTAGGTTTAGGGTAAGGGTTAGGGTAGAGGCTGTACTAGGGTATAGGCAGTTTGACGAAATGATACTTGGTATCATTAAGGTTTAGGGTAAGGTTTAGGGTTAGGTTTAGGGTTAGGTTTAGGGTAAGGGTTAGGGTAGAGGCTGTACTAGGGTATAGGCAGATTGACGAAATGATACTTGGTATCATTAAGGTTTAGGGTAAGGTTTATGGTTAGGTTTAGGGTTAGGGTAAGAGTTAGGGTATAGGCTGTTTGACGAAATGATACTTGGTATCATAAAGCGTTAGGATAAGGTTTAGCAGTAAGTAAGAAAATAAGCAATCAAGTAAGTAGACAAGTAAGTAAGTAATCAAGCAATCAAATAATTAAGTAAGAAAGTAAGTAATTAAGTAAGTTGGTAAGTAAATAAGTAAGTAAAAAAGTAACTAATTATATACGTATTTTTGTAAGTAAGTAAGCAAGTAAGTATACAATTATGTAGGTATTTTTGTAAATAAGTATGTAATAAGGTAGGTATTTTTGTGCAAATAAGTAATTAAGTAAGTATTTAGGGAGTACTCACATAAGTATATCAGTTTGTAAGTAGAAAGTAAGTAAATAGACATAAGTAAGTATTTAAGTAAGTATGTAATTAAGTTAATTCAGTAAGTAGGCCGGCAGGCAGGTAGGCATGCAGGCAGGTAAATAGGTATATGAGTAAGTATGTAATTAAGTAAGTATATCAGTATGTTTTAAGTAAATATATAAGTAAGTATGTTAGTAAGTACGTAAGTAAGTAAGGGTTAGGGTTAGGCTTAGGGTAGAGGCTGTACTAGGGTATAGGCAGTTTGACGAAATGATACTTGGTATCATTAAGGTTTAGGGTAAGGTTTAGGGTTAGGTTTAGGGTTAGGTTTAGGGTAAGGGTTAGGGTATAGGCTGTACTAGGGTATAGGCAGTTTGACGAAATGATACTTGGTATCATTAAGGTTAAGGGTAAGGTTTAGGGTTAGGTTTAGGGTTAGGTTTAGGGTAAGGGTTAGGGTAGAGGCTGTACTAGGGTATAGGCAGATTGACGAAATGATACTTGGTATCATTAAGGTTTAGGGTAAGGTTTAGGGTTAGGTTTAGGGTTAGGGTAAGAGTTAGGGTATAGGCTGTTTGACGAAATGATACTTGGTATCATAAAGCGTTAGGATAAGGTTTAGCAGTAAGTAAGAAAATAAGCAATCAAGTAAGTAGACAAGTAGGTAAGTAATCAAGCAATCAAATAATTAAGTAAGAAAGTAAGTAATTAAGTAAGTTGGTAAGTAAATAAGTAAGTAAAAAAGTAACTAATTATATACGTATTTTTGTAAGTAAGTAAGCAAGTAAGTATACAATTATGTAGGTATTTTTGTAAATAAGTATGTAATAAGGTAGGTATTTTTGTGCAAATAAGTAATTAAGTAAGTAATTAGGGAGTACTCACATAAGTATATCAGTTTGTAAGTAGAAAGTAAGTAAATAGACATAAGTAAGTATTTAAGTAAGTATGTAATTAAGTTAATTCAGTAAGTAGGCCGGCAGGCAGGTAGGCATGCAGGCAGGTAAATAGGTATATGAGTAAGTATGTAATTAAGTAAGTATATCAGTATGTTTTAAGTAAATATATAAGTAAGTATGTTAGTAAGTACGTAAGTAAGGGTTAGGGTTAGGCTTAGGGTAGAGGCTGTACTAGGGTATAGGCAGTTTGACGAAATGATACTTGGTATCATTAAGGTTTAGGGTAAGGGTTAGGGTTAGGGTTAGGGTTAGGGTTAGGGTAGGGGACAAATGACGGGATGAGATTTCGGGATGAGACAAAGTTTGAGACAAATTGATCTGATTGGTCGATTCAATCACATGATATATTTCTTCATAAGAATGATATTTTGAATCAGTTTTGCATAGTCATTTTGACGACATGAAACTTCGGCCTCTGATTGGCTAATTAAGTCATCTGATATAAAAAGTCTTTGCTGCTTCTGATTGGCATATTGTGTCATGTGATATAAAAAGTCTATGCGAATGGTTGGCTTTCTTTATGTCTCCATTTTGGATGTTGACTGGAATGAGTGCAGAGGTAAATTTCTAATATTATAAAGATTTGATATTCGAATGACAAAAATAGGAATTGAAAAAATATTGGTGGATTGTGAAATAAATAATAATTGAAAAGATATTGGTGGATTGTGAAATAGTTTTTGGATTATTGAATAGGATTTATTTAGTAATAAGAGGTTTGTAATTTATATTGATATTCGTTATTCCTTTCGAACAATTTGAATGCTGGTAGTGTTGTTGTTGCTGTTTGTCAGTGATGATGATGATGATGATGATGATGATGATGATGATGATAATGATGATAGGGCATACTTATATGTCATAAATGAATATAACTTATGTTATTTGAGAAGATAATGCATTTTATCGTACAGCTTGAAGTGGAAGTATGTTTGCTTTAGTGCTGTTTCCCTAGATGATAATGATGATGATGATGATGATGATGATGATGATAATGTTAGAGAGAAATAGGCTAAATTCTGTGTAAAATGGATTTATTAAAAAGAGCTATTTATAATATATGTATCTTCAGAATAAAGGTGGGTAAGCCTTGTTACTAAAAATAGAATTCTTTGTTAAAATTTGGCGCGAAAGATAAATTATAACCTTCGGTAACCCACTTTGATAACCTTTACCCCAAATCGATTACACACCATAACCCCATTTTATGGTAACCCACTTCGGTAACTCACTTCTTGTTTGAGCTAAAAAAAAAAGGTAACCCTCGGTAAACCGCTTTGATAACCTTTACCCCAAATCGATTACACACCATAACCCCATTTTGGTAACCCACTTATGTTACCCACTTCTTGTTTGAGCTAAAAGACGGTAACCCTCGTTAATCCACTTTGATAACCTTTACCCCAAATCGATTACACACCATAATCCCCTTTTATGGTAACCCACTTGATGATCTAGCTAAAAAAACGGTAACCCTCGTTAACCCACTTTGATAACCTTTACTCCAAATCGATTACACACCTTAACCCCACTTTGGTAACCCACTTCGGTAACCCACTTCTTGTCTGAGCTAAAAAGCCGGTAACCCTCGGTAACACACTTTGATAACCTTTACCCCAAATCGATTACACACCATAACCCCCTTTTATGGTAACCCACTTCGGTAACTCACTTGTTGTTTGAGCTAAAAAGACGGTAACCCTCGGTAACCCACTTTGATAGCCTTTACCCCAAATCGATAACACACCATAACCCCCTTTTATGGTAACCCACTTCGGTAACTCATTTCTTGTTTGAGCTAAAAAAAACGTTAACCCTCTGTAACCCACTTTGATAACCTTTACCCCAAATCGATTACACACCATAACCCCATTTTGGTAACCCACTTATGCCACCCACTTCTTGTTTGAGCTAAAAGACTGTAACCCTCGGTAACCCACTTTGATATCCTTTACCCCAAATCGATTACACACCATAACCCCCTTTTATGGTAACCCAATTCGGTATCTCACTACTTGTTTGAGCTAAAAAGACGGTAAACCTCGGTTACCCACTTTGATAACCTTTACCCCAAATCGATTACACATCATAACCCACTTTTATGGTAACCCACTTCGGTAACCCACTTCTTGTTTGAGCTAAAAAGACGGTAACCTTCGGTAACCCACTTTGATAACCTTTACACCAAATCGATTACACACCATAACCCCCTTTTATGGTAACCCACTTCGGTAAACGTTGGCCTCTGATTGGCTAATTAAGTCATGTGATATAAAAAGTCTTTGCTGCTTCTGATTGGCTTATTGTGTCATGTGATATAAAAAGTCTATGCGAATTGTTGGTTTTCTTTATGTCTCCATTTTGGATGTTGACTGTAATGGGTGCAGAGGTAAATTTCTAATATTATAAAGATTTGATATTCGAATGACAAAAGTAGGAATTGAAAAAATATTGGTGGATTGTGAAATAAATAATAATTGAAAAGATATTGGTGGATTGTGAAATAGTTTTTGGATTATTGAATAGGATTTATTTAGTAATAAGAGGTTTGTAATTTATATTGATATTCGTTATTCCTTTCGAACAATTTGAATGCTGGTAGTGTTGTTGTTGCTGTTGGTCAGTGATGATGATGATGATGATGATGATGATGATGATGATAGGGCATACTTATATGTCATAAATGAATATAACTTATGTTATTTGAGAAGATAATGCATTTTATCATACAGCTTGAAGTGGAAGTATGTTTGCTTTAGTGCTGTTTCCCTAGATGATAATGATGATGATGATGATGATGATGATGATGACGATGAAAATGATGATGATGATGATGATGATGATGATGATAATGTTAGAGAGAAATAGGCTAAATTCTGTGTAAAATGGATTTATTAAAAAGAGCTCTTTATAATATATGTATCATCAGAATAAAGGTGGGTAAGCCTTGTTACTAAAAATAGAATTCTTTGTTAAAATTTGGCGCGAAAGATAAATTATACCCTAACACCATTACATTCTAACCCTAACCGTCAGCCATTATAAACCTACTTCGGTAACCTACTTTGTTAACTATTATCCAAATGCCATAACACCACAACCCCCATTTATGGTAATCCACTTGGGTAACCCACTTCATGATCGAGCTAAAAACACGGTAACCCTCTATAACCCACTGTGGTAACTTTCACCAAAAACCATTACACAGCATAACACCTATTTATGGTATCCGACTTTGGTAACCCACTTCCTGATGGAGCTGAAACTACGGTAACCCTGGGTAACCCACTTTGGTAACCCTAACCCAAAGACTTCGGTAACCCACTTTGATAACCTTTACCCCAAATTGATTACACACCATAACCCCACTTTGGTAACCCACTTCGGTAAACCACTTCTTGTTTGAGCTAATCAAGTCATTTGTACAGCAGAAGTAACACATGCATACCTACATACATACATACATACATACATACATGCATACAAATACCTACATACATACCTACATACATACTTAACTACATACCTACCTGCATACCTACATACCTACCTACCTACCTACATACATACATACATATATGCATACATTCATTGGAAGAAACTGTGTCTCCACTGACCGCAAGTCTGCACTGTGCCTCCATCCGCATGCATAGGATTTGACATTCAGTACATACCTACCTGCATACCTACATACATACATACATACATATATGCATACATTCATTTGGAGAAACTGTGTCTCCGCAAGTCTGCACTGTGCCTCCATCCGCATGCATAGGATTTGACATTCAGTATAAGTACTGTCGACTTGACCAGGTTACAAACTGCGTTGACACCGTAAGGTTTCCATTTGCATAAGAGATAACCGTTGGCCGCAAACTTCGTTGTCACCGTGCTGTATCCGTTTGCGACCCACTGGTTACCTGACCAAATCAAGTCATTTGTACAGCAGAAGTAACACATACATACCTACCTACATACATACATACATGCACACATACATACACATATCTACATACATACCTACCTATATACCTACCTACATACCTACCTACATACAAACATACATGCAATAAATAGATACAACTTACGCAATGTCCGGATTCCTTCTTGGTCTCTCGGTTGTCTTACCAGGGACTCGCTGGTCTGGGTACTGGTACCGGGGACAGGGCTGGTGGATCTCGAAGCGGCGACTGGTGGTATCGGCTGGACTGTGTGTATCGGCCGGTAGGCCCTCCTCAGCGAGAAATAGCCCTTGTACTGTGCTGTACCAGCCTTTATCTTGTGTACAATCCCCATATGTTTTGCCAGCTCCCCCACAATGGCCACGCACCCTGCAACTGGGCAATGGTATAGCTGTCTTCTGTCACCTGCTGTTTTGGCCGACGGCCGGTGGGCTATGTTTGACAGTAGGAGTGCCCGTGACGCGTCGAGTTTGTGTATTGTGCGAATGTGGCACGCGACCTTCTTTATATACTTCAGGCAAATTGGACATTGCGTTGGCTGTCTAACGATCTGAAAAGAAACAAATTAAAACATTTGTTATGTATATATATATGCGTTCAGTTTAAAAGATACGTCTATATACAAGTACTGGAGCAGCCCTAAATATGTATTAAAATTATCTACTAACTACATTCTAAATAATAATATTAAACATAAAACAAGTACACATACATAAATATACATATACATACCTTTTTTGGTATCGGCCGTAGAGGGATTACGTCAGCTGGCTGCTTTTGCTGTTGTTGCCGTTCTTCTTGTGGCTGCTGCTGCCGTTGCTGCTGCTCGTCTTGAAGGGCGATGTTTGTAGAGCTGCTGTCATTGCCGGTTGTTACTGGAGGCTGCTTTACATGCTGTTGTTGTTGCTGCTGCTGCTGCTGCTGCTGCTGCTGCTGCTGCTGCTCGTCTTCAGAGGTGCTGCTATCACTGTTGTTGCTGCTGCTGCTGCTGCCACTATCATTGCCGGTTGTTACTGGAGGCTGCTTTACATGTTGTTGTTGTTAGTGCTGCTGCTGCTGCTGCTGCTCGTCTTCAGAGGTGCTGCTATCACTGCTGTTGCTGCTGCTGCTGCTGCTGCCACTGTCATTGCCGGTTGTTACTGGAGGCTGCTTTACATGTTGTTGTTGTTGCTGCTGCTGCTGCTGCTGCTGCTGCTGCTCGTCTTCAGAGGTGCTGCTATCACTGCTGTTGCTGCTGCTGCTGCTGCCACTGTCATTGCCGGTTGTTACTTGAGGCTGCTTTACATGCTGTTGCTGCTGCTGCTGCTGCTGCTGCTGCTGCTGCTGCTGCTCGTCTTCAGAGGTGCTGCTTTCACTGCTGTTGCTGCTGCTGCTGCTGCCACTATCATTGCCGGTTGTTACTGGAGGCTGCTTTACATGTTGTTGTTGTTGTTGCTGCTGCTGCTGCTGCTCGTCTTCAGAGGTGCTGCTATCACTGCTGTTGCTGCTGCTGCTGCTGCCACTGTCATTGCCGGTTGTTACTGGAGGCTGCTTTACATGTTGTTGTTGTTGTTGCTGCTGCTGCTGCTGCTGCTGCTGCTGCTCGTCTTCAGAGTCGCTGCTATCACTACTGATGTTGCTACTGTCATTGCCGGTTGTTACTGGAGGCTGGTTAACATGTTGTTGTTGTTGCTGCTGCTGCTGCTGCTGCTGCTGCTGCTGCTGCTGCTCGTCTTCAGAGGCGCTTCTGCTGCTGCTGCTGATGCTGATGTAGCGGTGTTTCGCCGCCTTCGATGCGCTGCTGTGCTTGGTGGTGGTGGTGGTGGTGCTGCTGCTGCTGCTGCTGCTGCTGCTGCTGCTGAAGACGTCGTCGTGTCGTTATCGTTTGGCCCGCGTGGGCTGCGATGGTGGGATGCTGCTGCTGCTGCTGCTGCTGCTGCTACCGTTGTCACCACTGCGTCGTCTCTTGCGAGCTGTGTGAACAGTCTGAAAAGAAATAAATTATAATATTTGTTAAAAATATATGCGTTTAGTGGAAATGAAATGTGTTTATACAAGAACAGGGTATGTTTTATACAAGCACAGGGGCGGGTTAACAGTATTTACCTACTACGTTACGGAAAAAAATAATTCTAAATTAAATTCATACAAGTACTGCTTCTATCTAATACCGATATAGCTAAACTAATTACATTCTAAATACTACAATAATAATAACGAAAAATACATACTGGTTCGACTGTGGTGTATATAGGAGTCGCAGTATAAGTATACTCCATTGGTTCGCGGTATATAAAATACTATATTAATAAACTAATTAATAGATGTTTATAGGTGTTGCCTCTTCGAGATCTTCAGCGGGTATGAGCAACACTGCGGCAGTCCGGCCTTTTATAGGCAGACAGTCCATGACGTCACGGAGGACGTCCTTCAACCGGTAAATTTACTCCTTTCGGAGTCTGTAGTTTCCGAATTTACGATCCGATTTCCATGAATGAGAACTCATTTTGCAGAATTTAACGAGTCTCATCGAATGGTGTAAAAATATTAAACAGAAAACATATCGTACCCATTTTTTTTTCGTTTCTAAGCAACAAAAACAGGAGGAGGCCGCCTCTTGAGTTCATCAAATCATCGGTATTACGTGTAATATCTTTTGCAATTTTGAGGTGAGAACTATGCATTATACATCAACGGGTAGAACTTTTCAGATGCTAGCGAATGGTGTAAAACTTAATAATATATGTCATATCGTACCCATTTTGTTTTCGTCGATAAGCGAGAGATTTTTCGAGAGAAAAATGCGGACTGGGGTTCGCCGTTTCACGTTCATTTTTGTAATATCTTTCGTAATGTCAAAGTTATAACTCTACATTTTAGATCAATGTGTAGAACTTTTCAAACCCTATCGAATGGTGTACAACTTATTAATATATGTTATATTGTACCCATTTTTTTCGCCAAAACATAAAAATCCAAACTAGGGAAAATGCGGTTTGAGTCCCGCCGTAATTTTACTGCAATTCGCCGTATTGCATGCAATATCTTTCTCAATTTTTAAGTTATATCTACACATTATACCTCAATTTGTAGAACGTTTCAATATCTCGCGAATGGTGTACAAAGTTTTAATATAGGTTATATGGTACCCATTTTCTTTTGCCGATAACCAACACAGACTGTCAGAAAAACGGCTTTTTAAAACTGCAATTCGCCGTATTGCATGCAATATCTTCCCCAATTTTTACGTTATATCTACAAATCATACCTCAATTTGTAGAACGTTTCAATACCTCGCGAATGGTGTACAAAGTTTTAATATAGGTTATATGGTACTTATTTTTTTTTGCCGATAACCAATACAGACTCTTAGAAAAACGTCGTTTTCAGTCCAGTCGAAAGTGCAATTCGCCGTATTGCATGCAATATCTTCCCCAATTTTTAAGATATATCTACAGATTATACCTCACTTTGTAGAACGTTTCAATACCTCCCGAATGGTGTACAAAGTTTTAATATAGGTTATATGGTACTTATTTTCGTTTGCCGATAACCAAAACAGCCTGCTAGAAAAACGTCGTTTTCAGTCCCGTCGAAAGTGCAATTCGCCGTATTGCATGCAATTTCTTCCCTAATTTTTAAGTTATATCTACGAATCATACTTCGATTTGTAGAACGTTTCAATACCTCGCGAATGGTGTACAAAGTTTTAATATAGGTTATATGGTACCTATTTTTTTTTGCCGATAACCAATACAGCTTGCTAGAAAAACGGCGTTTTGAGTCCCGTCGAAAGTGCAATTCGCCGTATTGCATGCAATATCTTCCCCAATTTTTAAGTTATATCTACGAATCATACCTCAATTTGTAGAACGTTTCAATACCTCGCTAACGCTGTATGTAGTTTTAATATAGGTTATATGGTACTTATTTTTTTCGCCGATAACCAACACAGACTGTCAGAGAAACGGCGTTTTAAAACTGCAATTCGCCGTATTGCATGCAATATCTTCCCCAATTGTTACGTTATATCTACAAATCATACCTCAATTTGTAGAACGTTTCAATACCTCGCGAATGGTGTACAAAGTTTTAATATAGGTTATATGGTACTTATTTTTTTTTGCCGATAACCAATACAGCTTGCTAGAAAAACGGCGTTTTGAGTCCCGTCGAAAGTGCAATTCGCCGTATTGCATGCAATATCTTCCCCAATTTTTAAGTTATATCTACGAATCATACCTCAATTTGTAGAACGTTTCAATACCTCGCGAACGCTGTATGTAGTTTTAATATAGGTTATATGGTACTTATTTTTTCGCCGATAACCAACACAGACTGTCAGAAAAACGGCGTTTTAAAACTGCAATTCGCCGTATTGCATGCAATATCTTCCCCAATTGTTACGTTATATCTACAAATCATACCTCAATTTGTAGAACGTTTCAATACCTCGCGAATGGTGTACAAAGTTTTAATATAGGTTATATGGTACCCATTTACGTTTGCCGATAACCAAAACAGACTGCTAGAAAAACGTCGTTTTCAGTCCCGTCGAAAGTGCAATTCGCCGTATTGCATGCAATATCTTCCCCAATTTTTAAGTTATATCTACATATCATACTTTGATTTGTAGAACGTTTCAATACCTCGCGAATTGTGTACAAAGTTTTAATATAGGTTATATGGTACCTATTTCTTTGGCCGATAACCAATAGAGACTGCTAGAAAAACGGCGTTTTGAGTCCCGTCGAAAGTGCAATTCGCCGTATTGCATGCAATATCTTCCCCAATTATTAAGTCATATCTACAAATCATACCTCAGTTTGTAGAACGTGTCAATACCTCGCGAACGGAGTATATCATTTTAATATAGGTTATATGGTACCTATTTTATTTAGCCGATAACCAACACAGACTGTCAGAAAAACGGCGTTTTAAAACTGCAATTCGCCGTATTGCATGCAATATCTTCCCCAATTGTTACGTTATATCTACAAATCATACCTCAGTTTGTAGAACGTTTCAATACCTCGCGAATGGTGTACAAAGTTTTAATATAGGTTATATGGTACCTATTTTGTTTTGCCGATAACCAATACAGACTGCTAGAAAAACGGCGTTTTGAATCCAGTCGAAAGTGCAATTCTCCGTATTGCATGCCATACCTTCCGCAATTTTTAAGATATATCTACAAATTATACCTCACTATGTAGAACGTTTCAATACCTCGCGAATGTTGTACAAGGTTTTAATGTAGCTTATATGGTACTTATGTTTTTTTGCCGATAACCAATACAGACTCTTAGAAAAACGTCGTTTTCAGTCCAGTCGAAAGTGCAATTCGCCGTATTGCATGCAATATCTTCCCCAATTTTTAAGATATATCTACAGATTATACCTCACTTTGTAGAACGTTTCAATACCTCCCGAATGGTGTACAAAGTTTTAATATAGGTTATATGGTACTTATTTTCGTTTGCCGATAACCAAAACAGCCTGCTAGAAAAACGTCGTTTTCAGTCCCGTCGAAAGTGCAGTGCAATTCGCCGTATTGCATGCAATTTCTTCCCTAATTTTTAAGTTATATCTACGAATCATACTTCGATTTGTAGAACGTTTCAATACCTCGCGAATGGTGTACAAAGTTTTAATATAGGTTATATGGTACCTATTTTTTTTTGCCGATAACCAATACAGACTGCTAGAAAAACGGCGTTTTGAGTCCAGTCGAAAGTGCAATTCGCCGCATTGCATAGAATATCTTCCCCAATTATTAAGTTATATCTACAAATCATACCTCAGTTTGTAGAACGTTTCAATACCTCGCGAACGGTGTATATCATTTTAATATAGGTTATATGGTACTTATTTTATTTCGCCGATAACCAACACAGACTGTCAGAAAAACGGCGTTTTCAAACTGCAATTCGCCGTATTGCATGCAATATCTTCCCCAATTGTTACGTTATATCTACAAATCATACCTCAGTTTGTAGAACGTTTCAATACCTCGCGAATGGTGTACAAAGTTTTAATATAGGTTATATGGTACCTATTTTGTTTTGCCGATAACCAATACAGACTGCTAGAAAAACGGCGTTTTGAATCCAGTCGAAAGTGCAATTCTCCGTATTGCATGCCATACCTTCCGCAATTTTTAAGATATATCTACAAATTATACCTCACTATGTAGAACGTTTCAATACCTCGCGAATGTTGTACAAGGTTTTAATGTAGCTTATATGGTACTTATGTTTTTTTGCCGATAACCAATACAGACTCTTAGAAAAACGTCGTTTTCAGTCCAGTCGAAAGTGCAATTCGCCGTATTGCATGCAATATCTTCCCCAATTTTTAAGATATATCTACAGATTATACCTCACTTTGTAGAACGTTTCAATACCTCGCGAATGGTGTACAAGGTTTTAATGTAGCTTATATGGTACTTATGTTTTTTAGCCGATAACCAGTACAGACTGTTAGAAAAACGTCGTTTTCAGTCCAGTCGAAAGTGCAATTCGCCGTATTGCATGCAATATCTTCCCCAATTTTTACGTTATATCTACGAATCATACCTCAATTTGTAGAACGTTTCAAGACCTCGCGAATGGTGTACAAAGTTTTAATATAGGTTATCTCAGACATCTTTGTTTTCGTCACTAAGCAACACAGTACGGAAAAAAGCGTTTGGAATCCGACTTTAGCAATTTCGTGGTTATGGAACCGAGTCCATTTGCGGATTGAGGTCTTATTTTGTGGAGGGAGTCCAGGTCCGGATTGTAGGCTTTGATGATTGAGTGCTTCGTTTTGTGGATTGAGTCTATGGGCGGATTGTGTCTCTGTTTACGAGAATAAGTCCCGGGCAGTGGTGGCACAGAGTCCATTTGCGGTTTGAGTTCTTATTTTGTGGATGGAGTCTATGTGCGAATTTGCAGCTTTTGTTTACGGGAATAAGTCCCGGGCAGTGGTGGTACAAAGTCCATTTGCGTTTTGAGTTCTTATTTTGTGGAGTGAGTTTAGGTGCGGATTGTAGACTTTGAGGATTGAGGACTTAGTTTTGTGGATTGAGTTTATGGGCGGATTGTGTCTCTGTTTACGAGAATAAGTCCCGGGCAGTGGTGGCAAAGAGTCCATTTGCGGTTTGAGTTCTTATTTTGTGGAGGGAGTCCAGATGCGGATTGTAGGCTTTGAGGAGTGAGTTCTTCGTTTTGTGGATGGAGTCCGTGTGCGGATTTACCGCTTTTGTTTATAGGAATAAGTCCATTTGTGGATTGAGTTCTTAGTTTGTGGAGCGAGTCCCAGGGTTAGGGTTAGGATTAGGGTTAGGCTTAAGGTTATGGGGAAGGGCTAGAACCGCGACCGATAGCTCGTTGGACTCGGATTGCAGAGTTCTTTAAATCTACATACATAAATAATTCGATTTTTATCCGCTAGGTGGCGCTATGTTGCCTTAAACCAAGGACTAGTACCGGCACCAGACCCGGAATCTGAACATCGGAATTGAATAGTGAAACTCGTATATGTTGTAGATCTATTCATTCTGAACAAAAAACGTTCTTTGACTTAATACATTAGATGCACGGTTGGGCCTAAAATGATAACCCCCGTGGAGGATGTCCTCTTTTCCCCATGAATTGTGATAAAGGGAAAAAGGTCCCGTTTTCCGGAATTAATTGTAGTGGGACCGGAAGGGCTAGAACCACGTCCAATAGCTCGTTGGACTTGGATTGCATGGATCTTTAGATCTGCGTACGTGAATAATTCGATTTTTATCCGCTAGGTGGCGCTATGTTGTCCACTTTGGTAACCCTAACCCAAAGACTTCGGTAACCCACTTTGATAACCTTTAACCCAAATTGATTACACACCATAACCCCACTTAGGTAACTCACTTAGGTAAACCACTTCTTGTTTGAGCTAAAAAGACGTTAACCCTCTGTTACCCACTTTGATAACCTTTACCCCAAATCTATTACACACCATAACTCCCATTTATGGTAACCCACTTCGGTAACCCACTTCTTGTTTGAGCTAATAAGACGGTAACCTTCGGTAACCCACTTTGATAACCTTTACCCCAAATCGATTACACACCATAACCCCACTTTGGTAACCCACTTCGGTAACCCACTTCTTGTTTGAGTTAAAAAAAACGGTAACCCTCGGTAACCCACTTTGATAACCTTTACCCCAAATCGATTACACAGCATAACCCCCTTTTATTGTAACCCACTTCGGTAACCCACTTCTTGTTTGAGCTAAAAAGACGGTAACCTTCAGTAACCCACTTTGATAACCTTTACCCCAAATCGATTACACACCATAACCCCCTTTTATGGTAACCCACTTCGGTAACTCACTTCTTGTTTGAGCTAAAAAAAACGGTAACCCTCGGTAAACCGCTTTGATAATCTTTACCCCAAATCGATTACACACCATAACCCCATTTTGGTAACCCACTTATGTTACCCACTTCTTGTTTGAGCTAAAGACGGTAACCCTCGTTAACCCACTTTGATAACCTTTACCCAAATCGATTACACACCATAACCCCCTTTTATGGTAACCCAATTCGGTAACTCACTTCTTGTTTGAGCTAAAAAGACGGTAAACATCGGTAACCCACTTTGATAGCCTTTACCCCAAATCGATTACACACCATAACCCACTTTTATGGTAACCCACTTCGGTAACCCACTTCTTGTTTGAGCTAAAAAGACGTTAACCTTCGGTAACCCACTTTGATAACCTTTACACCAAATCGATTACACACCATAACCCTCTTTTAAGGTAACCCACTTCGGTAACCCACTTCTTGTTTGAGCTAAAAAGACGGTAACCTTCGGTAACCCACTTTGATAAATTTTACCCCAAATCGATTACACACCATAACCCCCTTTTATGGTCACCCACTTCGTGTTTGAGCTAAAAAGACGGTAACCCACTTTGATAACCTTTACCCAAGGACTGAGATTCGAACTTGGAGAAAATGATAACCGATTATTAATTTTTGTCAAGTATGCTTTGGTACCATTTTTGAGTGTGCGCACCCAATCAGGTCGGAACGGCCATGTGTCTTGGGATTGAGCTATTTTAGACAAAATAATTTCTTTTGTTTTGAGAAATTAAAAGGTCTACCTGTTGGCCATCTACAAATATTATGATTAGTATATGTTCACCCTTGCACCACGTTGAGGTCGGTAGACACGCAAGGGGCTAGGACCAGTCGATTACCGGTCCAAATTAAGGGGAATCAAGAGCTCAAAAAATCACAGAGCTAATCAAAATGAAATAAAAAACGAGAAGAAACAAAGCAGAAACAAAGCCAAAGGCATTCTCATAGCGTCAAGGACGCACCATCAGATTTACCGCTGGGAGCCTGTGGGGATGTATGTGGTGCAGGAGGAGGGTGCCTTGTCCAAATGGGGGTAGAATCTTGTAAGAGTCTGAAGTCAAGAAAGTTGTCCAGCAAAAACTGGACAACTTCATTCACTTCGGTCGACTCCCAAAATCCAAACCCAGGCAGGCCAGCCACCTCCAGTGTAACCACATCCATTCCCCTAGCCGTGACTAGGGCATCCACGCGCGGCAAATCTGCTGCTGTGACCAAGACGATCGACTTCGGCGCATCCATTTGGCTTAATGTCTCTGGGGGAAATGAAGAATGATATGACGTAAATGTATATATATGCCAAAGACTGGCGGGAAAATTTGATATGCTATGGGCAATTTGAAGGTTACATTAATTACTAGGAATGTCAGGATGATCCACATTTAAACGAGTAAACAATGTTACTATAAATAGATTCCTTTGTTTAAAATTTGCGCGATATTTGGAAACCCTAGGTAACGCATTTTGATAACCTTTACCCTCTTAACTATTACACACCATAACCCCCGTCTATGGTAACCCACTTCGGTAACTCACTTCTTTTTTGAGCTAAAAAGACGGTAACCCTCGGTAACCCACTTTGATAAACTTTAACCCAACTTTGGTATCGCACTTCGGTAACCCACTTCGGTAACTCACTTCTTTTTTGAGCTAAAAAGACGGTTACCCTCGGTAACCCACTTTGATAAACTTTAACCCAACTTTGGTATCCCACTTCGGTAACCCACTTCTTGTTTGAGCTAAAAAGCCGTTTACCCTCGGTAACCCACTTTGATAACCTTTACCCCAAATCGATAACACACCATAACACCACTTTGGGAACCCACTTCGGTGACCCACTTCTTGTCTGAGCTGAAAAAGCCGGTAACCCTCGGTAACCCACTTTGATAACCTTTACCCCAAATTAATTACACACCACAACCATACTGGTAACTCACTTCGGTAACTCACTTCTTGTTTGAGCTAAAAAGACGGTAACCCTCGGTAACCCACTTTGATAACCTTTACCCCAAATCGATTACACACCACAACCCCACTTTGGTAACCCACTTCTTGTTTGAGCTAAAAAAACGGTAACCCTCGGTAACGAAATTTGATAACCTTTACCCTAAAACTATTACACACCATAACATTCTTTTATGGTAACCCATTTTGGTAACCCACTTTATGATCCAGCAAAAAACGGTAACCCTGGGTAACTCACTTTGGTAACCCACTTTGGTAACCCACTTGATGATCGAGCTAAAAAACCGGTTACCCTCGGTAACCCACTTTGATAGCCTTTACCCCAAATCAATTACACACCCTAACCCCACGGTTAGGGTTAGGGTTAGGGTTAGGGTTAGGGTTAGGGTATAGGCTGTTTGACGAAATGATACTTGGTATCATAAAGCGTTAGGATAAGGTTTAGCAGTAAGTAAGAAAATAAGCAATCAAGTAAGTAGACAAGTAAGTAAGTAATCAAGCAATCAAATAATTAAGTAAGAAAGTAAGTAATTAAGTAAGTTGGTAAGTAAATAAGTAAGTAAAAAAGTAACTAATTATATACGTATTTTTGTAAGTAAGTAAGCAAGTAAGTATACAATTATGTAGGTATTTTTGTAAATAAGTATGTAATAAGGTAGGTATTTTTGTGCAAATAAGTAATTGGGTTAGGGTTAGGGTAGGGTTAGGGTATAGGCAGATTGACGAAATGATACTTGGTATCATTAAGGTTTAGGGTAAGGTTTAGGGTTAGGTTTAGGGTTAGGGTAAGAGTTAGGGTATAGGCTGTTTGACGAAATGATACTTGGTATCATAAAGCGTTAGGATAAGGTTTAGCAGTAAGTAAGAAAATAAGCAATCAAGTAAGTAGACAAGTAAGTAAGTAATCAAGCAATCAAATAATTAAGTAAGAAAGTAAGTAATTAAGTAAGTTGGTAAGTAAATAAGTAAGTAAAAAAGTAACTAATTATATATGTATTTTTGTAAGTAAGTAAGCAAGTAAGTGTACAATTATGTAGGTATTTTTGTAAATAAGTATGTAATAAGGTAGGTATTTTTGTGCAAATAAGTAATTAAGTAATTAGGGAGTACTCGCATAAGTATATCAGTTTGTAAGTACGTCGACTTGTCACCGAGCTGTATCCGTTTGCGACCTACTGGTTACCTGACCGAATCTAGTCATTTTTACAGCAGGAGTAACACATTCATACATACATACATAAATAAATACATACATACATACAAACATACAAACATACATTGGGAGAAACTGTGATCCATTGACCGCAAGTCTGTCTCCATCCGCATACATAGGATTTGACATTCAGTATAAGTACTGTCGACTTGACCAGGCTGCAAACTGCGTTGACACCGTAAGGTTTCCATTTGCATAAGAGATAACCGTTGGCCGCAAACTTCGTTGTCACCGAGCTGTATCCGTTTGCGACCCACTGGTTACCTGACCAAATCAAGTCATTTGTACAGCAGAAGTAACACATACATACCTACATACATACAAACATACATGCACACATACATACACATACCTACATACATACCTACCTACATATCTACCTACATACCTACCTACATACCTACCTACATACCTACCTACATACAAACATATCCATCCATACATACATACATACATACATACATACATACAATACAGCTCACGCGAAAGACACACTTTACTCGATTTGCCGAGTTTGGTCGTATCGAGTTTCGCGCGTATATACGCGGAGTCGGTGTTTGTACTCGCAAATTCATGCGGCGAAAGTACGCCATTGTCGAGTCACACACTCCAAGTTACTCAGCGTAAAATCCAATTAACCATGACTGCACACCTGTGGTGATTTATTATTGGGAAAAAAACTGAATTTTCCGACAACTTTTCAACTTGTCTGATATCGCGCTTGAAAAGCAATCCATCGCCAGAAAAAAGTACATAAAAAGTCAACAGTTTTCCTACCGACATAAATGCCAAGTGCATCTTTTATGTGCAGAGTTGACACGACTGATAAATACAATGAATAAATTTCGAAACAAATACGTATTTCAAACTTTTAATGCATTTAATCACAAGTTTTGTTCGTTTTTGTTGTCCGAAAGTCAACAGTTTTCCTACCGACATAAATACTAAATACCCATAATCCTTGGCCATGTAAGTATATTTTAACAAGACGGCACTAATAACGGGTTTATGACCCGGAATTCTTTACCATTTTTCTGATTATTTTGACTAAAGAACCCATCGATGTAATAATAAACATCAGAATAGTAAAATTTGTTACAAAGGAAGACTAATTAAAAACAAAATTATAATTTCCAGTATAATAATTACTAATTGAATGTTATGTCCAGTCGCCGCGAAGCCGTTAATAGTAACCGCCATATAACTGTCGTGACCCAATATACATAATCCGGGCATTCTAATTTTCCCACATCCGCTTTTCCAAAACAAAACAAAAGTCTTCTTCTTCGATTTTTTCTAAAGTTATTGAATAATTATGCATTAAAATGACTGCAATTAGAAAAAGTTGGACCTTTTACCTGTGCAGTTTCGAACTCGAGTTTATTTACGCAGAGTATCGTGGCGTACCTTCTTGGCGTAAGTACGCCGAGAAGCTTTTCCGACTCCGCGTAGTTTTATAATCGAAACTCTGCGTAATTACGCGATTTCTAAATTCCTCACTCGGTGTGAAAGAGTAAATTGTGGGCTTTGCGTGAGCTGTACTGTACATACATACAATATATACAACTTACACAATGTCCGGATTCCTTCTTGGTCTCTCGATTATCGTACCAGGGACCCACTGGTCTGGGTACTCATACCGGCTACTTCAGGGATAGGGCGGGGGGATCTAGCTCTGGACTCTGTTAAAAATATTTGTTAAAATATATGTGTTTGGTGGAAATGAAATGTGTTTATACGAAATGTGATTATACAAGAACAGGGTATGTTTTATACAAGCACAAAGGAGGGTTGACAGTATTTACCTACAACCTTCACTGATTTTTCGAGATTTACAACTGTATCACTTCTTCACTATTTCACAAGGTAAGTGAAGTATTTATGGGATAATTTGTATTATGATAGATCCATGTATATCTGATGGAAATATAATAATTCTAGACTGATCTGTGTATTATGGCAGCCATATGACTAGATGCAATTAGCCCAGTATTATAGCACGACATTCATTATAGTAAACTTTTTCTTTTCATTGATTTTTCAAGAATTAGCACTGAATCACTTCTTCATTAATTCACAAAGTAAGTAAAGTATTTACGGGATAATTTGTATTATGATAGATCCATGTATATCTGATGGAAATATAATAATTCTAGACTGATCTGTGTATTATGGCATCTATATGACGCGATGCAATTAGCCCAATATTATAGCACGACAATAGTAATCTTTTTGTTTTCACTGATTTTTCAGGAATTACCACTGTATCACTTCTTCATTATTTCACAAAGTAAGTAGAGTATTTACGGGATAATTTGTATTATGATAGATCCATGTATATCTGATGGAAATATAATAATTCTAGACTGATCTGTGTATTATGGCATCTATATGACGCGATGCAATTAGCCCAGTATTATAGCACGACTTCAGTAAACTTGTTATTTTCACTGATATTTCAAGAATTACCACTGTATCACTTCTTCATTATTTCACAAAGTAAGTAAATTATTTACGGGATAATTTGTATTATGATAGATCCATGTATATCTGATGGAAATATAATAATTCTAGACTGATCTGTGTATTATGGCATCTATATGACGCGATGCAATTAGCCCAGTATAATAGCACGACAATAGTAATCTTTTTATTTTCACTGATTTTTCAGGAATTACCACTGTATCACTTCTTCATTATTTCACAAAGTAAGTAAAGTATTTACGGGATAATTTGTATTATGATAGATCCATGTATACCTGATGGAAATATATTAATTCTAGACTGATCTGTGTTTTATGGCATCTGTATGACGCGATGCAATTAGCCCAGTATTATAGCACGACAATAGTAATCTTTTTCTTTTCACTGATTTTTCAAGAATTACCACTGTATCACTTCTTCATTATTTCACAAAGTAAGTAAAATATTTATGGGATAATTTGTATTATGATAGATCCATGTATATCTGATGGAAATATAATAATTCTAGACTGATCTGTGTATTATGGCATCTATATGACGCGATGCAATTAGCCCAGTATTATAGCACGACAATAGTAATCTTTTTATTTTCACTGATTTTTCAGGAATTACCACTGTATTACTTCTTCATTATTCACAAAGTAAGCAAAGTATTTACGGGATAATTTGTATTATGATAGATCCATGTATATCTGATGGAAATATAATAATTCTAGACTGATCTGTGTATTATGGCATCTATATGACGCGATGCAATTAGCCCAGTATTATAGCACGACAATAGTAATCTTTTTCTTTTCACTGATTTTTCAAGAATTACCACTGTATCACTTCTTCATTATTTCACAAAGTAAGTAAAATATTTATGGGATAATTTGTATTATGATAGATCCATGTATATCTGATGGAAATATAATAATTCTAGACTGATCTGTGTATTATGGCATCTATATGACGCGATGCAATTAGCCCAGTATTATAGCACGACAATAGTAATCTTTTTATTTTCACTGATTTTTCAGGAATTACCACTGTATTACTTCTTCATTATTTCACAAAGTAAGCAAAGTATTTACGGGATAATTTGTATTATGATAGATCCATGTATATCTGATGGAAATATAATAATTCTAGACTGATCTGTGTATTATGGCATCTATATGACGCGATGCAATTAGCCCAGTATTATAGCACGACAATAGTAATCTTTTTCTTTTCACTGATTTTTCAAGAATTACCACTGTATCACTTCTTCATTATTTCACAAAGTAAGTAAAATATTTATGGGATAATTTGTATTATGATAGATCCATGTATATCTGATGGAAATATAATAATTCTAGACTGATCTGTGTATTATGGCATCTATATGACGCGATGCAATTAGCCCAGTATTATAGCACGACAATAGTAATCTTTTTATTTTCACAGATTTTTCAGGAATTACCACTGTATTACTTCTTCATTATTTCACAAAGTAAGCAAAGTATTTACGGGATAATTTGTATTATGATAGATCCATGTATATCTGATGGAAATATAATAATTCTAGACTGATCTGTGTATTATGGCATCTATATGACGCGATGCAATTAGCCCAGTATTATAGCACGACAATAGTAATCTTTTTCTTTTCACTGATTTTTCAAGAATTACCACTGTATCACTTCTTCATTATTTCACAAAGTAAGTAAAATATTTATGGGATAATTTGTATTATGATAGATCCATGTATATCTGATGGAAATATAATAATTCTAGACTGATCTGTGTATTATGGCATCTATATGACGCGATGCAATTAGCCCAGTATTATAGCACGACAATAGTAATCTTTTTATTTTCACTGATTTTTCAGGAATTACCACTGTATTACTTCTTCATTATTTCACAAAGTAAGCAAAGTATTTACGGGATAATTTGTATTATGATAGATCCAAGTATATCTGATGGAAATATAATAATTCTAGACTGATCTGTGTATTATGGCATCTATATGACGCGATGCAATTAGCCCAGTATTATAGCACGACAATAGTAATCTTTTTATTTTCACTGATTTTTCAAGAATTACCACTGTATCACTTCTTCATTATTTCACAAAGTAAGTAAAATATTTATGGGATAATTTGTATTATGATAGATCCATGTATATCTGATGGAAATATAATAATTCTAGACTGATCTGTGTATTATGGCATCTATATGACGCGATGCAATTAGCCCAGTATTATAGCACGACAATAGTAATCTTTTTCTTTTCACTGATTTTTCAAGAATTACCACTGTATCACTTCTTCATTATTTCACAAAGTAAGTAAAATATTTATGGGATAATTTGTATTATGATAGATCCATGTATATCTGATGGAAATATAATAATTCTAGACTGATCTGTGTATTATGGCATCTATATGACGCGATGCAATTAGCCCAGTATTATAGCACGACAATAGTAATCTTTTTATTTTCACTGATTTTTCAGGAATTACCACTGTATTACTTCTTCATTATTTCACAAAGTAAGCAAAGTATTTACGGGATAATTTGTATTATGATAGATCCATGTATATCTGATGGAAATATAATAATTCTAGACTGATCTGTGTATTATGGCATCTATATGACGCGATGCAATTAGCCCAGTATTATAGCACGACAATAGTAATCTTTTTCTTTTCACTGATTTTTCAAGAATTACCACTGTATCACTTCTTCATTATTTCACAAAGTAAGTAAAATATTTATGGGATAATTTGTATTATGATAGATCCATGTATATCTGATGGAAATATAATAATTCTAGACTGATCTGTGTATTATGGCATCTATATGACGCGATGCAATTAGCCCAGTATTATAGCACGACAATAGTAATCTTTTTATTTTCACTGATTTTTCAGGAATTACCACTGTATTACTTCTTCATTATTTCACAAAGTAAGCAAAGTATTTACGGGATAATTTGTATTATGATAGATCCATGTATATCTGATGGAAATATAATAATTCTAGACTGATCTGTGTATTATGGCATCTATATGACGCGATGCAATTAGCCCAGTATTATAGCACGACAATAGTAATCTTTTTCTTTTCACTGATTTTTCAAGAATTACCACTGTATCACTTCTTCATTATTTCACAAAGTAAGTAAAATATTTATGGGATAATTTGTATTATGATAGATCCATGTATATCTGATGGAAATATAATAATTCTAGACTGATCTGTGTATTATGGCATCTATATGACGCGATGCAATTAGCCCAGTATTATAGCACGACAATAGTAATCTTTTTATTTTCACTGATTTTTCAGGAATTACCACTGTATTACTTCTTCATTATTTCACAAAGTAAGCAAAGTATTTACGGGATAATTTGTATTATGATAGATCCATGTATATCTGATGGAAATATAATAATTCTAGACTGATCTGTTTATTATGGCATCTATATGACGCGATGCAATTAGCCCAGTATTATAGCACGACAATAGTAATCTTTTTCTTTTCACTGATTTTTCAAGAATTACCACTGTATCACTTCTTCATTATTTCACAAAGTAAGTAAAATATTTATGGGATAATTTGTATTATGATAGATCCATGTATATCTGATGGAAATATAATAATTCTAGACTGATCTGTGTATTATGGCATCTATATGACGCGATGCAATTAGCCCAGTATTATAGCACGACAATAGTAATCTTTTTATTTTCACTGATTTTTCAGGAATTACCACTGTATTACTTCTTCATTATTTCACAAAGTAAGCAAAGTATTTACGGGATAATTTGTATTATGATAGATCCATGTATATCTGATGGAAATATAATAATTCTAGACTGATCTGTGTATTATGGCATCTATATGACGCGATGCAATTAGCCCAGTATTATAGCACGACAATAGTAATCTTTTTCTTTTCACTGATTTTTCAAGAATTACCACTGTATCACTTCTTCATTATTTCACAAAGTAAGTAAAATATTTATGGGATAATTTGTATTATGATAGATCCATGTATATCTGATGGAAATATAATAATTCTAGACTGATCTGTGTATTATGGCATCTATATGACGCGATGCAATTAGCCCAGTATTATAGCACGACAATAGTAATCTTTTTATTTTCACTGATTTTTCAGGAATTACCACTGTATTACTTCTTCATTATTTCACAAAGTAAGCAAAGTATTTACGGGATAATTTGTATTATGATAGATCCATGTATATCTGATGGAAATATAATAATTCTAGACTGATCTGTGTATTATGGCATCTATATGACGCGATGCAATTAGCCCAGTATTATAGCACGACAATAGTAATCTTTTTCTTTTCACTGATTTTTCAAGAATTACCACTGTATCACTTCTTCATTATTTCACAAAGTAAGTAAAATATTTATGGGATAATTTGTATTATGATAGATCCATGTATATCTGATGGAAATATAATAATTCTAGACTGATCTGTGTATTATGGCATCTATATGACGCGATGCAATTAGCCCAGTATTATAGCACGACAATAGTAATCTTTTTATTTTCACTGATTTTTCAGGAATTACCACTGTATTACTTCTTCATTATTACACAAAGTAAGCAAAGTATTTACGGGATAATTTGTATTATGATAGATCCATGTATATCTGATGGAAATATAATAATTCTAGACTGATCTGTGTATTATGGCATCTATATGACGCGATGCAATTAGCCCAGTATTATAGCACGACAATAGTAATCTTTTTCTTTTCACTGATTTTTCAAGAATTACCACTGTATCACTTCTTCATTATTTCACAAAGTAAGTAAAATATTTATGGGATAATTTGTATTATGATAGATCCATGTATATCTGATGGAAATATAATAATTCTAGACTGATCTGTGTATTATGGCATCTATATGACGCGATGCAATTAGCCCAGTATTATAGCACGACAATAGTAATCTTTTTATTTTCACTGATTTTTCAGGAATTACCACTGTATTACTTCTTCATTATTTCACAAAGTAAGCAAAGTATTTACGGGATAATTTGTATTATGATAGATCCATGTATATCTGATGGAAATATAATAATTCTAGACTGATCTGTGTATTATGGCATCTATATGACGCGATGCAATTAGCCCAGTATTATAGCACGACAATAGTAATCTTTTTCTTTTCACTGATTTTTCAAGAATTACCACTGTATCACTTCTTCATTATTTCACAAAGTAAGTAAAATATTTATGGGATAATTTGTATTATGATAGATCCATGTATATCTGATGGAAATATAATAATTCTAGACTGATCTGTGTATTATGGCATCTATATGACGCGATGCAATTAGCCCAGTATTATAGCACGACAATAGTAATCTTTTTATTTTCACTGATTTTTCAGGAATTACCACTGTATTACTTCTTCATTATTTCACAAAGTAAGCAAAGTATTTACAGGATAATTTGTATTATGATAGATCCATGTATATCTGATGGAAATATAATAATTCTAGACTGATCTGTTTATTATGGCATCTATATGACGCGATGCAATTAGCCCAGTATTATAGCACGACAATAGTAATCTTTTTCTTTTCACTGATTTTTCAAGAATTACCACTGTATCACTTCTTCATTATTTCACAAAGTAAGTAAAATATTTACAGGATAATTTGTATTATGATAGATCCATGTATATCTGATGGAAATATAATAATTCTAGACTGATCTGTGTATTATGGCATCTATATGACGCGATGCAATTAGCCCAGTATTATAGCACGACAATAGTAATCTTTTTATTTTCACTGATTTTTCAGGAATTACCACTGTATTACTTCTTCATTATTTCACAAAGTAAGCAAAGTATTTACGGGATAATTTGTATTATGATAGATCCATGTATATCTGATGGAAATATAATAATTCTAGACTGATCTGTGTATTATGGCATCTATATGACGCGATGCAATTAGCCCAGTATTATAGCACGACAATAGTAATCTTTTTCTTTTCACTGATTTTTCAAGAATTACCACTGTATCACTTCTTCATTATTTCACAAAGTAAGTAAAATATTTATGGGATAATTTGTATTATGATAGATCCATGTATATCTGATGGAAATATAATAATTCTAGACTGATCAGTGTATTATGGCATCTATATGACGCGATGCAATTAGCCCAGTATTATAGCACGACAATAGTAATCTTTTTATTTTCACTGATTTTTCAGGAATTACCACTGTATTACTTCTTCATTATTTCACAAAGTAAGCAAAGTATTTACGGGATAATTTGTATTATGATAGATCCATGTATATCTGATGGAAATATAATAATTCTAGACTGATCTGTGTATTATGGCATCTATATGACGCGATGCAATTAGCCCAGTATTATAGCACGACAATAGTAATCTTTTTCTTTTCACTGATTTTTCAAGAATTACCACTGTATCACTTCTTCATTATTTCACAAAGTAAGTAAAATATTTATGGGATAATTTGTATTATGATAGATCCATGTATATCTGATGGAAATATAATAATTCTAGACTGATCTGTGTATTATGGCATCTATATGACGCGATGCAATTAGCCCAGTATTATAGCACGACAATAGTAATCTTTTTATTTTCACTGATTTTTCAGGAATTACCACTGTATTACTTCTTCATTATTTCACAAAGTAAGCAAAGTATTTACGGGATAATTTGTATTATGATAGATCCATGTATATCTGATGGAAATATAATAATTCTAGACTGATCTGTGTATTATGGCATCTATATGACGCGATGCAATTAGCCCAGTATTATAGCACGACAATAGTAATCTTTTTCTTTTCACTGATTTTTCAAGAATTACCACTGTATCACTACTTCATTATTTCACAAAGTAAGTAAAATATTTATGGGATAATTTGTATTATGATAGATCCATGTATATCTGATGGAAATATAATAATTCTAGACTGATCTGTGTATTATGGCATCTATATGACGCGATGCAATTAGCCCAGTATTATAGCACGACAATAGTAATCTTTTTATTTTCACTGATTTTTCAGGAATTACCACTGTATTACTTCTTCATTATTTCACAAAGTAAGCAAAGTATTTACGGGATAATTTGTATTATGATAGATCCATGTATATCTGATGGAAATATAATAATTCTAGACTGATCTGTGTATTATGGCATCTATATGACGCGATGCAATTAGCCCAGTATTATAGCACGACAATAGTAATCTTTTTCTTTTCACTGATTTTTCAAGAATTACCACTGTATCACTTCTTCATTATTTCACAAAGTAAGTAAAATATTTATGGGATAATTTGTATTATGATAGATCCATGTATATCTGATGGAAATATAATAATTCTAGACTGATCTGTGTATTATGGCATCTATATGACGCGATGCAATTAGCCCAGTATTATAGCACGACAATAGTAATCTTTTTATTTTCACTGATTTTTCAGGAATTACCACTGTATTACTTCTTCATTATTTCACAAAGTAAGCAAAGTATTTACGGGATAATTTGTATTATGATAGATCCATGTATATCTGATGGAAATATAATAATTCTAGACTGATCTGTGTATTATGGCATCTATATGACGCGATGCAATTAGCCCAGTATTATAGCACGACAATAGTAATCTTTTTCTTTTCACTGATTTTTCAAGAATTACCACTGTATCACTTCTTCATTATTTCACAAAGTAAGTAAAATATTTATAGGATAATTTGTATTATGATAGATCCATGTATATCTGATGGAAATATAATAATTCTAGACTGATCTGTGTATTATGGCATCTATATGACGCGATGCAATTAGCCCAGTATTATAGCACGACAATAGTAATCTTTTTATTTTCACTGATTTTTCAGGAATTACCACTGTATTACTTCTTCATTATTTCACAAAGTAAGCAAAGTATTTACGGGATAATTTGTATTATGATAGATCCATGTATATCTGATGGAAATATAATAATTCTAGACTGATCTGTGTATTATGGCATCTATATGACGCGATGCAATTAGCCCAGTATTATAGCACGACAATAGTAATCTTTTTCTTTTCACTGATTTTTCAAGAATTACCACTGTATCACTTCTTCATTATTTCACAAAGTAAGTAAAATATTTATGGGATAATTTGTATTATGATAGATCCATGTATATCTGATGGAAATATAATAATTCTAGACTGATCTGTGTATTATGGCATCTATATGACGCGATGCAATTAGCCCAGTATTATAGCACGACAATAGTAATCTTTTTATTTTCACTGATTTTTCAGGAATTACCACTGTATTACTTCTTCATTATTTCACAAAGTAAGCAAAGTATTTACGGGATAATTTGTATTATGATAGATCCATGTATATCTGATGGAAATATAATAATTCTAGACTGATCTGTGTATTATGGCATCTATATGACGCGATGCAATTAGCCCAGTATTATAGCACGACAATAGTAATCTTTTTCTTTTCACTGATTTTTCAAGAATTACCACTGTATCACTTCTTCATTATTTCACAAAGTAAGTAAAATATTTATGGGATAATTTGTATTATGATAGATCCATGTATATCTGATGGAAATATAATAATTCTAGACTGATCTGTGTATTATGGCATCTATATGACGCGATGCAATTAGCCCAGTATTATAGCACGACAATAGTAATCTTTTTATTTTCACTGATTTTTCAGGAATTACCACTGTATTACTTCTTCATTATTTCACAAAGTAAGCAAAGTATTTACGGGATAATTTGTATTATGATAGATCCATGTATATCTGATGGAAATATAATAATTCTAGACTGATCTGTGTATTATGGCATCTATATGACGCGATGCAATTAGCCCAGTATTATAGCACGACAATAGTAATCTTTTTCTTTTCACTGATTTTTCAAGAATTACCACTGTATCACTTCTTCATTATTTCACAAAGTAAGTAAAATATTTATGGGATAATTTGTATTATGATAGATCCATGTATATCTGATGGAAATATAATAATTCTAGACTGATCTGTGTATTATGGCATCTATATGACGCGATGCAATTAGCCCAGTATTATAGCACGACAATAGTAATCTTTTTATTTTCACTGATTTTTCAGGAATTACCACTGTATTACTTCTTCATTATTTCACAAAGTAAGCAAAGTATTTACGGGATAATTTGTATTATGATAGATCCATGTATATCTGATGGAAATATAATAATTCTAGACTGATCTGTGTATTATGGCATCTATATGACGCGATGCAATTAGCCCAGTATTATAGCACGACAATAGTAATCTTTTTCTTTTCACTGATTTTTCAAGAATGACAACTGTATCACTTCTTCATTATTTCACAAAGTAAGTAAAATATTTATGGGATAATTTGTATTATGATAGATCCATGTATATCTGATGGAAATATAATAATTCTAGACTGATCTGTGTATTATGGCATCTATATGACGCGATGCAATTAGCCCAGTATTATAGCACGACAATAGTAATCTTTTTATTTTCACTGATTTTTCAGGAATTACCACTGTATTACTTCTTCATTATTTCACAAAGTAAGCAAAGTATTTACGGGATAATTTGTATTATGATAGATCCATGTATATCTGATGGAAATATAATAATTCTAGACTGATCTGTGTATTATGGCATCTATATGACGCGATGCAATTAGCCCAGTATTATAGCACGACAATAGTAATCTTTTTCTTTTCACTGATTTTTCAAGAATTACCACTGTATCACTTCTTCATTATTTCACAAAGTAAGTAAAATATTTATGGGATAATTTGTATTATGATAGATCCATGTATATCTGATGGAAATATAATAATTCTAGACTGATCTGTGTATTATGGCATCTATATGACGCGATGCAATTAGCCCAGTATTATAGCACGACAATAGTAATCTTTTTATTTTCACTGATTTTTCAGGAATTACCACTGTATTACTTCTTCATTATTTCACAAAGTAAGCAAAGTATTTACGGGATAATTTGTATTATGATAGATCCATGTATATCTGATGGAAATATAATAATTCTAGACTGATCTGTGTATT
This sequence comes from Cyrtodaria siliqua, assembly GCA_037043455.1. Taxonomy (NCBI): domain Eukaryota; kingdom Metazoa; phylum Mollusca; class Bivalvia; order Adapedonta; family Hiatellidae; genus Cyrtodaria; species Cyrtodaria siliqua. The sequence goes on from JAWPHD010004626.1 coordinate 113,361, forward strand.
ATGGCATCTATATGACGCGATGCAATTAGCCCAGTATTATAGCACGACAATAGTAATCTTTTTCTTTTCACTGATTTTTCAAGAATTACCACTGTATCACTTCTTCATTATTTCACAAAGTAAGTAAAATATTTATGGGATAATTTGTATTATGATAGATCCATGTATATCTGATGGAAATATAATAATTCTAGACTGATCTGTGTATTATGGCATCTATATGACGCGATGCAATTAGCCCAGTATTATAGCACGACAATAGTAATCTTTTTATTTTCACTGATTTTTCAGGAATTACCACTGTATTACTTCTTCATTATTTCACAAAGTAAGCAAAGTATTTACGGGATAATTTGTATTATGATAGATCCATGTATATCTGATGGAAATATAATAATTCTAGACTGATCTGTGTATTATGGCATCTATATGACGCGATGCAATTAGCCCAGTATTATAGCACGACAATAGTAATCTTTTTCTTTTCACTGATTTTTCAAGAATTACCACTGTATCACTTCTTCATTATTTCACAAAGTAAGTAAAATATTTATGGGATAATTTGTATTATGATAGATCCATGTATATCTGATGGAAATATAATAATTCTAGACTGATCTGTGTATTATGGCATCTATATGACGCGATGCAATTAGCCCAGTATTATAGCACGACAATAGTAATCTTTTTATTTTCACTGATTTTTCAGGAATTACCACTGTATTACTTCTTCATTATTTCACAAAGTAAGCAAAGTATTTACGGGATAATTTGTATTATGATAGATCCATGTATATCTGATGGAAATATAATAATTCTAGACTGATCTGTGTATTATGGCATCTATATGACGCGATGCAATTAGCCCAGTATTATAGCACGACAATAGTAATCTTTTTCTTTTCACTGATTTTTCAAGAATTACCACTGTATCACTTCTTCATTATTTCACAAAGTAAGTAAAATATTTATGGGATAATTTGTATTATGATAGATCCATGTATATCTGATGGAAATATAATAATTCTAGACTGATCTGTGTATTATGGCATCTATATGACGCGATGCAATTAGCCCAGTATTATAGCACGACAATAGTAATCTTTTTCTTTTCACTGATTTTTCAAGAATTACCACTGTATCACTTCTTCATTATTTCACAAAGTAAGTAAAATATTTATGGGATAATTTGTATTATGATAGATCCATGTATATCTGATGGAAATATAATAATTCTAGACTGATCTGTGTATTATGGCATCTATATGACGCGATGCAATTAGCCCAGTATTATAGCACGACAATAGTAATCTTTTTCTTTTCACTGATTTTTCAAGAATTACCACTGTATCACTTCTTCATTATTTCACAAAGTAAGTAAAATATTTATGGGATAATTTGTATTATGATAGATCCATGTATATCTGATGGAAATATAATAATTCTAGACTGATCTGTGTATTATGGCATCTATATGACGCGATGCAATTAGCCCAGTATTATAGCACGACAATAGTAATCTTTTTATTTTCACTGATTTTTCAGGAATTACCACTGTATTACTTCTTCATTATTTCACAAAGTAAGCAAAGTATTTACGGGATAATTTGTATTATGATAGATCCATGTATATCTGATGGAAATATAATAATTCTAGACTGATCTGTGTATTATGGCATCTATATGACGCGATGCAATTAGCCCAGTATTATAGCACGACAATAGTAATCTTTTTCTTTTCACTGATTTTTCAAGAATTACCACTGTATCACTTCTTCATTATTTCACAAAGTAAGTAAAATATTTATGGGATAATTTGTATTATGATAGATCCATGTATATCTGATGGAAATATAATAATTCTAGACTGATCTGTGTATTATGGCATCTATATGACGCGATGCAATTAGCCCAGTATTATAGCACGACAATAGTAATCTTTTTATTTTCACTGATTTTTCAGGAATTACCACTGTATTACTTCTTCATTATTTCACAATGTAAGCAAAGTATTTACGGGATAATTTGTATTATGATAGATCCATGTATATCTGATGGAAATATAATAATTCTAGACTGATCTGTGTATTATGGCATCTATATGACGCGATGCAATTAGCCCAGTATTATAGCACGACAATAGTAATCTTTTTATTTTCACTGATTTTTCAAGAATTACCACTGTATCACTTCTTCATTATTTCACAAAGTAAGTAAAATATTTATGGGATAATTTGTATTATGATAGATCCATGTATATCTGATGGAAATATAATAATTCTAGACTGATCTGTGTATTATGGCATCTATATGACGCGATGCAATTAGCCCAGTATTATAGCACGACAATAGTAATCTTTTTATTTTCACTGATTTTTCAGGAATTACCACTGTATTACTTCTTCATTATTTCACAAAGTAAGCAAAGTATTTACGGGATAATTTGAATTATGATAGATCCATGTATATCTGATGGAAATATAATAATTCTAGACTGATCTGTGTATTATGGCATCTATATGACGCGATGCAATTAGCCCAGTATTATAGCACGACAATAGTAATCTTTTTCTTTTCACTGATTTTTCAAGAATTACCACTGTATCACTTCTTCATTATTTCACAAAGTAAGTAAAATATTTATAGGATAATTTGTATTATGATAGATCCATGTATATCTGATGGAAATATAATAATTCTAGACTGATCTGTGTATTATGGCATCTATATGACGCGATGCAATTAGCCCAGTATTATAGCACGACAATAGTAATCTTTTTATTTTCACTGATTTTTCAGGAATTACCACTGTATTACTTCTTCATTATTTCACAAAGTAAGCAAAGTATTTACGGGATAATTTGTATTATGATAGATCCATGTATATCTGATGGAAATATAATAATTCTAGACTGATCTGTGTATTATGGCATCTATATGACGCGATGCAATTAGCCCAGTATTATAGCACGACAATAGTAATCTTTTTCTTTTCACTGATTTTTCAAGAATTACCACTGTATCACTTCTTCATTATTTCACAAAGTAAGTAAAATATTTATGGGATAATTTGTATTATGATAGATCCATGTATATCTGATGGAAATATAATAATTCTAGACTGATCTGTGTATTATGGCATCTATATGACGCGATGCAATTAGCCCAGTATTATAGCACGACAATAGTAATCTTTTTATTTTCACTGATTTTTCAGGAATTACCACTGTATTACTTCTTCATTATTTCACAAAGTAAGCAAAGTATTTACGGGATAATTTGTATTATGATAGATCCATGTATATCTGATGGAAATATAATAATTCTAGACTGATCTGTGTATTATGGCATCTATATGACGCGATGCAATTAGCCCAGTATTATAGCACGACAATAGTAATCTTTTTCTTTTCACTGATTTTTCAAGAATTACCACTGTATCACTTCTTCATTATTTCACAAAGTAAGTAAAATATTTATGGGATAATTTGTATTATGATAGATCCATGTATATCTGATGGAAATATAATAATTCTAGACTGATCTGTGTATTATGGCATCTATATGACGCGATGCAATTAGCCCAGTATTATAGCACGACAATAGTAATCTTTTTATTTTCACTGATTTTTCAGGAATTACCACTGTATTACTTCTTCATTATTTCACAAAGTAAGCAAAGTATTTACGGGATAATTTGTATTATGATAGATCCATGTATATCTGATGGAAATATAATAATTCTAGACTGATCTGTGTATTATGGCATCTATATGACGCGATGCAATTAGCCCAGTATTATAGCACGACAATAGTAATCTTTTTCTTTTCACTGATTTTTCAAGAATTACCACTGTATCACTTCTTCATTATTTCACAAAGTGAGTAAAATATTTATGGGATAATTTGTATTATGATAGATCCATGTATATCTGATGGAAATATAATAATTCTAGACTGATCTGTGTATTATGTTATCTATATGACGCGATGCAATTAGCCCAGTATTATAGCACGACAATAGTAATCTTTTTATTTTCACTGATTTTTCAGGAATTACCACTGTATTACTTCTTCATTATTTCACAAAGTAAGCAAAGTATTTACGGGATAATTTGTATTATGATAGATCCATGTATATCTGATGGAAATATAATAATTCTAGACTGATCTGTGTATTATGGCATCTATATGACGCGATGCAATTAGCCCAGTATTATAGCACGACAATAGTAATCTTTTTCTTTTCACTGATTTTTCAAGAATTACCACTGTATCACTTCTTCATTATTTCACAAAGTGAGTAAAATATTTATGGGATAATTTGTATTATGATAGATCCATGTATATCTGATGGAAATATAATAATTCTAGACTGATCTGTGTATTATGGCATCTATATGACGCGATGCAATTAGCCCAGTATTATAGCACGACAATAGTAATCTTTTTATTTTCACTGATTTTTCAGGAATTACCACTGTATTACTTCTTCATTATTTCACAAAGTAAGCAAAGTATTTACGGGATAATTTGTATTATGATAGATCCATGTATATCTGATGGAAATATAATAATTCTAGACTGATCTGTGTATTATGGCATCTATATGACGCGATGCAATTAGCCCAGTATTATAGCACGACAATAGTAATCTTTTTCTTTTCACTGATTTTTCAAGAATTACCACTGTATCACTTCTTCATTATTTCACAAAGTAAGTAAAATATTTATGGGATAATTTGTATTATGATAGATCCATGTATATCTGATGGAAATATAATAATTCTAGACTGATCTGTGTATTATGGCATCTATATGACGCGATGCAATTAGCCCAGTATTATAGCACGACAATAGTAATCTTTTTATTTTCACTGATTTTTCAGGAATTACCACTGTATTACTTCTTCATTATTTCACAAAGTAAGCAAAGTATTTACGGGATAATTTGTATTATGATAGATCCATGTATATCTGATGGAAATATAATAATTCTAGACTGATCTGTGTATTATGGCATCTATATGACGCGATGCAATTAGCCCAGTATTATAGCACGACAATAGTAATCTTTTTCTTTTCACTGATTTTTCAAGAATTACCACTGTATCACTTCTTCATTATTTCACAAAGTAAGTAAAATATTTATGGGATAATTTGTATTATGATAGATCCATGTATATCTGATGGAAATATAATAATTCTAGACTGATCTGTGTATTATGGCATCTATATGACGCGATGCAATTAGCCCAGTATTATAGCACGACAATAGTAATCTTTTTATTTTCACTGATTTTTCAGGAATTACCACTGTATTACTTCTTCATTATTTCACAAAGTAAGCAAAGTATTTACGGGATAATTTGTATTATGATAGATCCATGTATATCTGATGGAAATATAATAATTCTAGACTGATCTGTGTATTATGGCATCTATATGACGCGATGCAATTAGCCCAGTATTATAGCACGACAATAGTAATCTTTTTCTTTTCACTGATTTTTCAAGAATTACCACTGTATCACTTCTTCATTATTTCACAAAGTAAGTAAAATATTTATGGGATAATTTGTATTATGATAGATCCATGTATATCTGATGGAAATATAATAATTCTAGACTGATCTGTGTATTATGGCATCTATATGACGCGATGCAATTAGCCCAGTATTATAGCACGACAATAGTAATCTTTTTATTTTCACTGATTTTTCAGGAATTACCACTGTATTACTTCTTCATTATTTCACAAAGTAAGCAAAGTATTTACGGGATAATTTGTATTATGATAGATCCATGTATATCTGATGGAAATATAATAATTCTAGACTGATCTGTGTATTATGGCATCTATATGACGCGATGCAATTAGCCCAGTATTATAGCACGACAATAGTAATCTTTTTCTTTTCACTGATTTTTCAAGAATTACCACTGTATCACCTCTTCATTATTTCACAAAGTAAGTAAAATATTTATGGGATAATTTGTATTATGATAGATCCATGTATATCTGATGGAAATATAATAATTCTAGACTGATCTGTGTATTATGGCATTTATATGACGCGATGCAATTAGCCCAGTATTATAGCACGACAATAGTAATCTTTTTATTTTCACTGATTTTTCAGGAATTACCACTGTATTACTTCTTCATTATTTCACAAAGTAAGCAAAGTATTTACGGGATAATTTGTATTATGATAGATCCATGTATATCTGATGGAAATATAATAATTCTAGACTGATCTGTGTATTATGGCATCTATATGACGCGATGCAATTAGCCCAGTATTATAGCACGACAATAGTAATCTTTTTCTTTTCACTGATTTTTCAAGAATTACCACTGTATCACTTCTTCATTATTTCACAAAGTAAGTAAAATATTTATGGGATAATTTGTATTATGATAGATCCATGTATATCTGATGGAAATATAATAATTCTAGACTGATCTGTGTATTATGGCATCTATATGACGCGATGCAATTAGCCCAGTATTATAGCACGACAATAGTAATCTTTTTATTTTCACTGATTTTTCAGGAATTACCACTGTATTACTTCTTCATTATTTCACAAAGTAAGCAAAGTATTTACGGGATAATTTGTATTATGATAGATCCATGTATATCTGATGGAAATATAATAATTCTAGACTGATCTGTGTATTATGGCTTCTATATGACGCGATGCAATTAGCCCAGTATTATAGCACGACAATAGTAATCTTTTTCTTTTCACTGATTTTTCAAGAATTACCACTGTATCACTTCTTCATTATTTCACAAAGTAAGTAAAATATTTATGGGATAATTTGTATTATGATAGATCCATGTATATCTGATGGAAATATAATAATTCTAGACTGATCTGTGTATTATGGCATCTATATGACGCGATGCAATTAGCCCAGTATTATAGCACGACAATAGTAATCTTTTTATTTTCACTGATTTTTCAGGAATTACCACTGTATTACTTCTTCATTATTTCACAAAGTAAGCAAAGTATTTACGGGATAATTTGTATTATGATAGATCCATGTATATCTGATGGAAATATAATAATTCTAGACTGATCTGTGTATTATGGCATCTATATGACGCGATGCAATTAGCCCAGTATTATAGCACGACAATAGTAATCTTTTTCTTTTCACTGATTTTTCAAGAATTACCACTGTATCACTTCTTCATTATTTCACAAAGTAAGTAAAATATTTATGGGATAATTTGTATTATGATAGATCCATGTATATCTGATGGAAATATAATAATTCTAGACTGATCTGTGTATTATGGCATCTATATGACGCGATGCAATTAGCCCAGTATTATAGCACGACAATAGTAATCTTTTTATTTTCACTGATTTTTCAGGAATTACCACTGTATTACTTCTTCATTATTTCACAAAGTAAGCAAAGTATTTACGGGATAATTTGTATTATGATAGATCCATGTATATCTGATGGAAATATAATAATTCTAGACTGATCTGTGTATTATGGCATCTATATGACGCGATGCAATTAGCCCAGTATTATAGCACGACAATAGTAATCTTTTTCTTTTCACTGATTTTTCAAGAATTACCACTGTATCACTTCTTCATTATTTCACAAAGTAAGTAAAATATTTATGGGATAATTTGTATTATGATAGATCCATGTATATCTGATGGAAATATAATAATTCTAGACTGATCTGTGTATTATGGCATCTATATGACGCGATGCAATTAGCCCAGTATTATAGCACGACAATAGTAATCTTTTTATTTTCACTGATTTTTCAGGAATTACCACTGTATTACTTCTTCATTATTTCACAAAGTAAGCAAAGTATTTACGGGATAATTTGTATTATGATAGATCCATGTATATCTGATGGAAATATAATAATTCTAGACTGATCTGTGTATTATGGCATCTATATGACGCGATGCAATTAGCCCAGTATTATAGCACGACAATAGTAATCTTTTTCTTTTCACTGATTTTTCAAGAATTACCACTGTATCACTTCTTCATTATTTCACAAAGTAAGTAAAATATTTATGGGATAATTTGTATTATGATAGATCCATGTATATCTGATGGAAATATAATAATTCTAGACTGATCTGTGTATTATGGCATCTATATGACGCGATGCAATTAGCCCAGTATTATAGCACGACAATAGTAATCTTTTTATTTTCACTGATTTTTCAGGAATTACCACTGTATTACTTCTTCATTATTTCACAAAGTAAGCAAAGTATTTACGGGATAATTTGTATTATGATAGATCCATGTATATCTGATGGAAATATAATAATTCTAGACTGATCTGTGTATTATGGCATCTATATGACGCGATGCAATTAGCCCAGTATTATAGCACGACAATAGTAATCTTTTTCTTTTCACTGATTTTTCAAGAATTACCACTGTATCACTTCTTCATTATTTCACAAAGTAAGTAAAATATTTATGGGATAATTTGTATTATGATAGATCCATGTATATCTGATGGAAATATAATAATTCTAGACTGATCTGTGTATTATGGCATCTATATGACGCGATGCACTTAGCCCAGTATTATAGCACGACAATAGTAATCTTTTTATTTTCACTGATTTTTCAGGAATTACCACTGTATTACTTCTTCATTATTTCACAAAGTAAGCAAAGTATTTACGGGATAATTTGTATTATGATAGATCCATGTATATCTGATGGAAATATAATAATTCTAGACTGATCTGTGTATTATGGCATCTATATGACGCGATGCAATTAGCCCAGTATTATAGCACGACAATAGTAATCTTTTTCTTTTCACTGATTTTTCAAGAATTACCACTGTATCACTTCTTCATTATTTCACAAAGTAAGTAAAATATTTATGGGATAATTTGTATTATGATAGATCCATGTATATCTGATGGAAATATAATAATTCTAGACTGATCTGTGTATTATGGCATCTATATGACGCGATGCAATTAGCCCAGTATTATAGCACGACAATAGTAATCTTTTTATTTTCACTGATTTTTCAGGAATTACCACTGTATTACTTCTTCATTATTTCACAAAGTAAGCAAAGTATTTACGGGATAATTTGTATTATGATAGATCCATGTATATCTGATGGAAATATAATAATTCTAGACTGATCTGTGTATTATGGCATCTATATGACGCGATGCAATTAGCCCAGTATTATAGCACGACAATAGTAATCTTTTTCTTTTCACTGATTTTTCAAGAATTACCACTGTATCACTTCTTCATTATTTCACAAAGTAAGTAAAATATTTATGGGATAATTTGTATTATGATAGATCCATGTATATCTGATGGAAATATAATAATTCTAGACTGATCTGTGTATTATGGCATCTATATGACGCGATGCAATTAGCCCAGTATTATAGCACGACAATAGTAATCTTTTTATTTTCACTGATTTTTCAGGAATTACCACTGTATTACTTCTTCATTATTTCACAAAGTAAGCAAAGTATTTACGGGATAATTTGTATTATGATAGATCCATGTATATCTGATGGAAATATAATAATTCTAGACTGATCTGTGTATTATGGCATCTATATGACGCGATGCAATTAGCCCAGTATTATAGCACGACAATAGTAATCTTTTTCTTTTCACTGATTTTTCAAGAATTACCACTGTATCACTTCTTCATTATTTCACAAAGTAAGTAAAATATTTATGGGATAATTTGTATTATGATAGATCCATGTATATCTGATGGAAATATAATAATTCTAGACTGATCTGTGTATTATGGCATCTATATGACGCGATGCAATTAGCCCAGTATTATAGCACGACAATAGTAATCTTTTTATTTTCACTGATTTTTCAGGAATTACCACTGTATTACTTCTTCATTATTTCACAAAGTAAGCAAAGTATTTACGGGATAATTTGTATTATGATAGATCCATGTATATCTGATGGAAATATAATAATTCTAGACTGATCTGTGTATTATGGCATCTATATGACGCGATGCAATTAGCCCAGTATTATAGCACGACAATAGTAATCTTTTTCTTTTCACTGATTTTTCAAGAATTACCACTGTATCACTTCTTCATTATTTCACAAAGTAAGTAAAATATTTATGGGATAATTTGTATTATGATAGATCCATGTATATCTGATGGAAATATAATAATTCTAGACTGATCTGTGTATTATGGCATCTATATGACGCGATGCAATTAGCCCAGTATTATAGCACGACAATAGTAATCTTTTTATTTTCACTGATTTTTCAGGAATTACCACTGTATTACTTCTTCATTATTTCACAAAGTAAGCAAAGTATTTACGGGATAATTTGTATTATGATAGATCCATGTATATCTGATGGAAATATAATAATTCTAGACTGATCTGTGTATTATGGCATCTATATGACGCGATGCAATTAGCCCAGTATTATAGCACGACAATAGTAATCTTTTTCTTTTCACTGATTTTTCAAGAATTACCACTGTATCACATCTTCATTATTTCACAAAGTAAGTAAAGTATTTATGGAATAATTTGTATTATGTTAGATCCATGTATATCCGATGGAAATATAATAATTCTAGACTGATCTGTGTATTTTGGCAACTATATGACGCGATGCAATTAGCCCAGTATTACAGCACGACATTAGTTAAAAAAAAAAATCACTGATTTTTCAGGAATTACCACTGTATAGGGTTAGGGTTAGGGTTAGGACACATCTACGAAGATGAACAAATGAACATGAACAAACTGCTCCCACTAGTATAGCTTCAAAAGCAGGATATGGGTGTAAGGGTAGGCCTAGATTAGCCTGAGTATATATTCAATAGGGCATGTCTTGCTCATGGGGTAAGGGTTAGGTTTAGCCTGTTTTTTGTAAGTAATGGTTAGGAGACATCTACGAAGATGAACAAATGAACATGAACAAACTCCTCCCACTAGTATAGCTTCAAAAGCAGGAAATGGATGTAAGCTTAGGCCTAGATTAGCCTGAGTATATATTCAATAGGGCATGCCTGGGTCGTGGGGTAAGGGTTAGGTTTAGCCTGTTTTTTGTAAGTAAGGGTTAGGAGACATCTACGAAGATGATCAAATGAACATGAATAATCTCCTCCCACTAGTATAGCTTCAAAAGCAGGATATGGGTGTAAGGGTAGGCCTAGATTAGCCTGAGTATATATTCAATAGGGCATGCCTGGGTCGTGGGGTAAGGGTTAGGTTTAGCCTATTTTTTGTAAGTAAGGGTTAGGAGACATCTACGAAGATGAACAAATGAACATGAACAAACTCCTCCCACTAGTATAGCTTCAAAAGCAGGATATGGGTGTAAGGGTAGGCCTAGATAAGCCTGAGTATATATTCAATAGGGCATGCCTGGGTCGTGGGGTAAGGGTTAGGTTTAGCCTGTTTTTTGTAAGTAATGGTCAGGAGACATCTACGAAGATGAACAAATGAACATGAACAAATGAACATGAACAAACTCATGAGTTGTTTTTTTCATGCATCAGTTTGTCTGTTGATCACTATAAGTCATCCATTCAGATTTTAATTTAAATTTCACATGAAATACAGCCATAATTTTAAGACTGCTGGCCAAATTGTTGACCATGTAGTATGTTTTCATTCTGCATTTAGGTTTCGGTACACTAATTGCTTTCCCATAGGCCACAATGCAAGCTTTTCCGAAGATAAAAACTAAAAATAAACATACAAATTCAAAAAGGGGTGTCTTATTTTCAAGGTAAGTCCAAGTCCAATGTGCTGAAAGTTAAAATTCAGCATGTTTTCCCTACAGAACTTTCCATGGGGGCCGCCATATTTGTTTACATGCAAAACCACAGTAAATATTTACCTGTTTTTGAGTGTATCTCACAATTTCATGTTTAAACAAGAGGCCCAAGAGGGCCTGTGGACGCTCTACTGGCTAACATGGCTCTTATAACATCAATGAAGTGATTGCCATTGATGTTTTATTGGAAGTTTCGGGCAAAAAACAGCTTTTGACTAAATCAAGGGCCATAACTAAAGAATCTGGTAAAGTTTGGTAAAGATCAGATGAAAAATAAAGGCCCTACCGTATTAATGAGGCAAAATCAAGAGCCATAACTCCTCTGTTACTGGTCCTAATGGTACAACATACAAAAAAAAAAAAAATTAAAAAAAAATTAAAAAAGAAAAAAAGAAAAAAAAAAGAAAAAAAAAAGAAAAAAGATAAAATTAAAAAAATATATTTAAAAAAAAAGAAAGAAAAGAAAGCCATAAAATCTGCTAAGTTTGGCTAAGATCAGATGCAAAATAATACATGAGAGCTCTGTGCCATGTGGTTCCAGAGAAGAAGATTTTTTTCAGTTTTTGCCTAGATACAAGCCTAAGTAAAACTGTGACCCCCAGGGTGGGGCCAAATGTGACCAATGGGTCACCATTTGAACAAACTTGGAAGAAGACCATAAGCTAATAGCAAATGCAAAATATTAAACCTCCCGCTTTTGCGGTTTCAGAGAAGAAGATTTTTTAAGTTTTTCCCTATACATGTCTATGTAAAACATGTGACCCTTGGGGCGGGGTCAAATGTGACCAGAGGATCACCATTTGAACAAACTTGGTAAAGGACCATAAGCTTATAGAAAATGCAATATATTAAACCTTTGGCTCTTGCAGTTCCAGAGAAGAAGATTTTTTTCAGTTTTTCCCTATACAAGTGTTTATGTAAAACTGTGACCCCGGGGCGGGGCAAGATGTGACCCCAGGGTCACCATTTGAACAAACTTGGTAATGGACCATAAGCTTATAATAAATGTAAAATATCAAACCTCTGGCTCGTGTAGTTTACGAGAAGATTTTTTAAAAAAATATCCTTCATGTATGTAAGTCTATGTAAAACTGTGACCCTTGGGGCGGGGACAAATTTGACCCCAGGGTCAGCATTTGAACAAACTTAGTAGAGGACCATAAGCTGATGCTTCATGTAATACATGAGAGCTCTGTGCCATGTGGTTCCAGAGAAGAAGAATTTTTTCATTTTTGCCTATGCAAGCCTATGTAAAACTGTGACCCCCGGGGTGGGGCCAAATGTGACCCCTGGGTCACCATTTGAACAAACTTGGTAGAGGACCACAAGCTTATAGCAAATGCAAAATATCAAACCTCTGGCTCTTGTAGTTTCCGAGAAGAAAATGAAAAAAATCCTATATAAGTCTATGTAAAATTGTGACCCCCGAGGCGGTGACAACTTTGACCCCAGGGTCACCATTTGAACAAACTTAGTAGAGGACCATAAGCTGATGCTACATGTTATACTTGAGAGCTCTGTGGCTTGTGGTTTCAGAGAAGAAGATTTTTTTTACAAAAATCCTATATGTCTATATGAAAAACATGCAAAACCTCAATATACAAACTTTGGACCCCCGAGGCACGACCATTTTTGACCCCGGGGACTTTATTTGAACAAACTTGATAGTCTAGGCGATCATTTTAAAAGAAAAACTGTTGAAATCTGTCCAGCGGTTCTGGAGAAGAAGATTTTTTAAGGTTTCGACCATATATGGTAATGGCAGCCATCTTGGATTTAGCGCTGACCTAATTTTAACAAATCTAAAAAGCATTCATCTAAGGATCATCCATATGAAGTTTGGTCAAAATTAGCCAAGCGGTTTCTGAGGAGAAGTCGTTTGAAGTAAAGTTAACGGACGGACGACGGACGAAGGAAGACGGACAACACACCATCCCATAAGCTCTGCTGGCCCTTGGCCAGTAGAGCTAAAAATACATTCGGTAAAAATAAATGCTCTCATTTCAATAAATGTTATTTATTAATTAATTAACAACTCTGAAAATGTATTTTGAAACATTTATCTGGCATGTTTTAATTTTTGTGACCTTTCACTTCTGGCTGAGGTAACTCCTGGAAAGGGGCGTGGCCAAGTCCAAGCTATATTTAGGATACCGCAACCTATACCGGGTTGTATTTTCCAATTTATTGAACAATGAGCATTATTGTTACTAACGGTAGTCATATACAAGCACTCATGGAAAAAAAAAAGCTTGTAGTATACACAATTGTGCATGTTTTCTTTTATTTTGTGCATGTTTTCTTTTATTTTCAATTTATCACAATTTTTCAGTCGAGACAATAAAATCCGTTTTCCAAAAAAAATTACAATATTTTATGATTTCATCAGTTCGTCAAATATTTCATGCCAAATATTTTACTGAGGTAGTTACATAGTCCCATGTGTCATACTATACACTGTCTGCCCCTTATTTAGAACACAATCCTGTTTATATGCACATCTGACTCCTTTTTTACCTCCACCCACCCCCATGAGAAAACACTGTTTTTGAGTATAATTTGACCTTAAATAGTATTAGGTACCAGCAAAACATGTTTCAAGTTCCTAGTCTTCTTTGTGTCAATGTATCTACAAATTACTGTTTAATAAAGCATTTGTTACAACCAAGAGACATACAGACAGACAGACAGACAGGTCTTTTTGCTTTTTAACATTTACTCGCGGTGCGATTTTCAACAATGCAGTCAAATTCTATGTCAAATGGAATAAAACAATATAGTGGCATTTTAGAAATGTTGCCTGCCTACCTGTTTGTTTGTTTGTTTGTTTGCTTAATTGCTTGCTTATTTGCTTGCTAAAGCATCAAGCAAATAAGCAAGCAAGCAATTGGGTGAAACCACTTCTTAAAAATCAAACATATTATTTTAAGACTCTTAGTATACATAATGCCCATTGATTGAGATGTTTAATAAATGATAAACAAAGCAAGGTACATTTCTAAAAATCACTTACCAAATGCTGTAGGCTTTGCTGGTCCATGTATGTCAAACACAGTAGCACACACAGTTAACGCATCCCGCAAAAGTCTTCGAGTCCTGGAAAAGTCTTCGAGATGCCTCATGCTAAATAACTGATGGTGTCAATGGAACAAGACATTTGTTGCTTGAGCTCTGGAAATAGAACAGTTTTACCATTGCATAATAAAATAAATATAACTTCAAAATGCTGGACATAAAGAAGAAAAATTGCATGAAACAAATCAAATTAAAGTTATGCCAAGTAACGCCAAGTAACGCCACGTAAACCAGTAAAAGATAATTCATCGGAAAACAAATGTGTGTGTAGTTTTGCGCGCTTTCAGATAATCTTATTAGGAAAAAAAATAACAGTTTTGATCGAGTATCGCTATTATCCTTTCCTTGACTTTTTATGTGAAAAAGCTCCCACTTAGTAAAAAAAATGTGTACGATTAATGCGAGATCTCAGTGAAAAATTGTTTCCAACATAAGACACAGTTCTCGTTGACAATCTCATAGTGTAATGAGAGAATCTAATGTAATTGCATGTAGAAGTTCATGTAAATTCATGTAGTAATTAATGGAAATTCATGTAATAATTCATGTAAATTCATATTTACATGTAAATTCATGTAAAGTTATTTTACAAGAAAATGTAAAAAAAATACCAAGTTGTAAAAAAGGCCAAAAAGATGCTCAGAAGGCTGTCGAGCAACCATTTACGGTACACGCATACACATTATAGCCGGCATTATTTTCATATTTCTTAAAAAAAACTAAAAACCCCAAAAAAGACTGCATGTAAAATAACTGGCATACTAATAGACAAAATACGTACTCGTCAGAATAGAAAAAATAAATACAATGGTGTCATTTCAGGCGAGATCACGAGTTTTTTTCCCGATTTTTGGCCTTGCCCGGCCTGTCGACATTTGTGATATAATCTAACATGACGAACCCACCCGCCAAAGAGGAATCATTGCTAAGCTCTGCAACAACATAGCTGATATAACATGCACATGTTTGGGATATGTAGCTATGCGATAGGCGTACATGCGTACCAATGTACACTCTTCAATATCAAAGTCTATGTATATTTTCTGCAGTCTAAGTACAATATAGCACCCCTTACCTTCATTCAAACGCGCTCATTTCTTGTTGAGTTTTTTTTTTCATGCATCAGTTTAATTTCCACAAGAAATACAGCAATAATTTTAAGACTGCTGGCCAAATTGTTGACCATGTAGTAGTAGTATGCTTTCATTCTGCATTTAGGTTGCGGTACACTTATTGCTTTCCCATAGGCCACAATGCAAGCTTTTCCGAAGATAAAAAACTAAAAATAAACATACAAATTCATAAAGATGTGTCTTATTTTCAAGGTAAGTCCAATACCAATGTGCTGAAAGTTAAAATTCAGCATGTTTCCCCATATTTGTTTACATGCAAAACCGCAGTAAATATTTACCTGTTTTTCAGTGGGGGTTAATCTCACAATTTCATGTTTAAAAAATACATTCGGTAAAAATAAATGCTCTCATTTTAATAAATGTTATTTATTAATTAATTAACAACTCTGAAAATGTATTTTGAAACATTTATCTGGCATGTTTTAATTGTTGTGACCTTTCACTTCTGGCAAAGGTCACTCCTGGAAAGGGGCGTGGCCAAGTCCATGCTATATTTAGGATACCGCAACCTATAGCTTCAAAAGCAGGATATGGGTGTAAGGGTAGGCCTAGATTAGCCTGAGTATATATTCAATAGGGCATGCCTGGGTCGTGGGGTAAGGGTTAGGTTTAGCCTGTTTCTACCTTTTATTTTCACTTACTTTTCAAGATTTACCACTGTATCACTTCTTCATTATTTCACAAAGTAAAGTATTTACAGAATAATTTGTATTATGATAGATCAATGTATATCTGATGGAAATATAATAATTCTAGACTGATCTGTGTGTTATGGCATTTATATGACACGATGCAATTAGCCAAGTATTATAGCACGACATTAATATGCCTATTTTCACTGATTTTTCAAGATTTACCACTGTATCACTTCTTCAATATTTCACAAGGTAAGTAAAGTATAAATGCAAAATATTAAACCTCTGGCTCTTGCAGTTTCAGAGAAGAAGATTAAGTTTTTCCCTATACATGTCTAGGTAAAACATGTGACCCTTGGGGCAGGGCCAAATGTGACCCCAGGGTCACCATTTGAACAAACTTGGTAAAGGACCATAAGCTTATATTAAACGTAAAATATCAAACCTCTGGCTCTTGTAGTTTCCGAGAAGAAGATTTTTAAAAAAAAAATCCTATATAAGTCTATGTAAAACTGTGAACCTCGGGGCGGGGACAAATTTGACCCAGGGTCACCATTTGAACAAACTTAGTAGAGGACCATAAGCTGATGCTACATGTAATACATGAGAGCTCTGTGCCATGTGGTTCCAGAGAAGAAGATTTTTTTCAGTTTTTCCCTATACAAGCCTATGTAAAACTGTGACCCCCGGGGTGCGGCCAAATGTGACCCCTGGGTCACCATTTGAACAAACTTGGTAGAGGACCACAAGCATATACCACATGCAAAATATTAAACCTCTGGCTCTTGCAGTTTCAGAGAAGAAGATTTTTTAAGTTTTTCCCTCAGGGGTTTTTTTCTGGAAAAGGGGAAGGGGCCTGGGGCCTTTGAGATGGGGAAAATTTCCGCGGGCCGCCGGCGTTTTAGTGAAAAAGGGGAAACAAATTGTAAACAAGTTTAAAGTGCATGATTAACTTTTAATATGGCAAATTCAATTGAATTTGCTATCATACATCTTATGATTATAAGGCCATCACTCTATGTTTAACGTTTTTGAATTCCTCCACCAGATTGTCATAATCTTGATCACTTAAACTACCACTGAAGTCACTGATACGCATTAATGCGTCTAAGGTGTCCTGGGACATGCTTCTTAATTCTGATTTTCTTGTTGAATTGCTTCCAGTTATGAGACATTTTTCCGTGACACGCTGGTAAACAAAAGAACGGAATACGGGATGTCGTAAAAGAAATCTCGTAAAGGGAGATCACTGATTTGCGCAGTGCTCTACCTTGATGAGGTTTATTTTACGACATACCGTATTCCGTTCTTTTGTTTACCAGCGTGACTTACTTCCCCTGACAATAGATGACAGCTGTCTGACTTTCGCATTTCGGCACTGATAAAAAACGACGGCCGATTTTCGCATTTCGGCAATAATAAAAAACGATGGCCGATTTTCGCATTTCGGCAATTCTTCGGAGGGGAATTTATATTTTTAGGGGAAAAACTATACTTATTTTCCAAGGGGAAGGGGCCGTTAAGCGGCCTCTTCTATAGAAGGAAAAAAAAACCTGTCCCTATACATGTCTATGTAAAACATGTGACCCTTGGGGCGGGGCCAAAAGTGACCCGAGGGGCATCATTTGAACAAACTTGGTAAAGGACCATAAGCTTATAGAAAATGCAAAATATCAAACCTCTGGCTGTTGTAGTTTCCGAGAAGAAGATTTTTAAAAAAAAAATCCTATATAAGTCTATGTAAAACTGTGACCCCCGGGGCGGGACAAATTTGACCCCAGGGTCACCATTTGAACAAACTTAGTAGATGACCATAAGCTGATGCTACATGTAATACATGAGAGCTCTGTGCCATGTGGTTCCAGAGAAGATTTTTTAAGGAGTAGGAATATGCAAATGTTATTAAATAAATATTTAAGGAGAAATCGGCATAAGTAAAAATTACAGTTGTCAATTAAGGCACCTGGCAGCTAAAGTACAATGTAATGAAGAAATTTACAGGTACCCTCACACAGAGATTAGTGAACATGGTCCTAGGTGGAGAGAATACGTTGGGGTTTTTTTCTTCAGTTACTTTAAGGACAACAGTTACAATGACTTGATATTGATATAAAACATTACTACATGCAGTAGGTTTACATTGATCCATATTGATATAAATTATGCTCTATCTTATATTACATTGATATACTACATGTTTACTTGTAAGGTGAGGCAAGGGGTGGCCCTCCCCGACCCTTGTCCCACCTAAGACGGGGAGATTAAATGGGTCACCTTAAGGTGGCTGAAAAAAAACAAAAAAAAAAACTTAGTAGTGGACCATAAGCTGATGCTACATGTAATACATGAGAGCTCTGTTCTTTGTGGTTTCAGAGAAGATTTTTTAAAGTTTTTTTCATATATGTCTATATGAACAAGAGGCCCAAGAGGGCCTGTAGACGCAGGGATGGAAACTAACGGTTGCCCGTTCGACCGGGACGACTAAATTTCAAACTGGGCGAGTAAATTTCATAAGTCGGTAGTTCGTCCGGGCGACTAGCTTTTTCGACAAGCTAAACTCGATTTCCTCTCAACAATGCGTTAACCTGTCTCACATTTTTTGACCGCAGCCAATGAAATTGCATCATACAACCAGTTATCAACCAGCAGCCAATGAAATCGCTCGTTACGTATTTTTCTTTACAATATGGCTGCGCCCGTGTCGTGACAATAACAATGCGCGATAACAATGTACATGTTGGAGGGACTCGATGGATAGCGCACACCTTGAGAGCAGTCACAAACATTGTTGACTATCCCGAATATCATTGTGATTAAGTTTCAGAGAAGAGGTCATTTTTAACCTTTTCCTTTATAACTCTATGTAAACTCTGAGTCGCCGTGGCGGCCATTTTGATTATTTGACGATAACGTAAATTTGACCTAGTTTTAGCCATGGCGGCCATCTTGGGTGACTGGCAGCCGCGAAAAACACAAATCTGAGATGAACTATCCCAAATATCATTGTGAATAAGTTTCATCAAAATCCTTAAAGCGGTTTCAGAGAAGATGTCATTTTTAACCTTGTCTTATATAACTTTATGTAAACTTTGAGTCGCCGTGGCGGCCATTTTGATTATTCGACGATAACGAAAAACACAAACTCGATAGAGGTCAATCCAAGGAACAGTTATATGATATTTCACAAGAATGGAATAAGTGGTTTTGGAGGAGATGTCGTTTGAAATTTACTTAAATTTGACTTTAGTTTTAGTCATGGCGGCCATCTTGGATGACTGGCGGCTGCAAAAAACACAAATCTCAGAGGGACTATCCCAAATATCATTGTGCTTAAGTTTCATCAAAATCTTTCAGGCGGTTTCAGAGAAGATGTAATTTTTTAATTTTTCATATATATAACTCATGTAAAGTTTGGGTTGCCGTGGCGGCCATTTTGATTATTTGACGATAATGAAGAGAGGCTTACCCAAGGAACATGAC
Source organism: Cyrtodaria siliqua (assembly GCA_037043455.1). Lineage (NCBI taxonomy): Eukaryota > Metazoa > Mollusca > Bivalvia > Adapedonta > Hiatellidae > Cyrtodaria > Cyrtodaria siliqua. The sequence continues at coordinate 133,536 of JAWPHD010004626.1, forward strand.
TGTATATGATATTTCACAAGAATGGAATAAGTGGTTTCGAAGGAGATGTCGTTTGAAATTTCCTTAAATTTGGTCTAGTTTTAGCCATGGCGGCCATCTTGGATGACTGGCGGCCGCGAAAAATACAAATCTGAGAGGACTATCCCAAATATCATGGTGATTAAGTTTCATCAAAATCCTTCAAGAAGTTTCAGAGAAGATGTCATTTTTAACCTTTTCCTATATAACTCTATGCAAACTTTGGGTCGCTGTGGTGGCCATTTTGATTATTAGACGAAAACGAAAAACACAAACTTGATAGAGGCCATCCCAAGGAACATGTATATGATATTTCACAAGAATGGAATAGATGGTTTCGTAGATGTCGTTTGAAATTTCCTTAAATTTGACCTAGTTTTAGACATATCGGCCATCTTGGAGGACTGGCGGCCATGAACAACAATTATCTGAGAGGGACTATCCCAAATATCATTGTGATTAAGTTTCATCAAAATCCTTCAAGCGGTTTCAGAGAAGATGTCATTTTTAACCTTTTCCTTTATAACTCTCATGTAAAGTTTGAGTCGCCGTGGCGGCCATTTTGATTATTCGACGTTAACAAAACACACAAACTTGATAGAGGCCAACCCAAGGAACATGTAAATGATATATCAGTAAAATGGAACAAGTGGTTTCGGAGATGTCGTTCGTCAAAAATTCTTTAAATTTGACCTAGTTTTAGCCATGGCGGCCATCTTGGATGACTGGCGGCCGCGAAAAACACAAATCTGAGATTAAGTTTCATAAAAATCCTTCAAGCGGTTTCAGAGAAGATGTCATTTTTAACCTTTTCCTTTATAACTCTATGTAAACTTTGAGTCGCCGTGGTGGCCATTTTGATTATTCGACGAAATTGAAAAACACAAACTTGATAGAGGCCAACCCAAGGAACATGAAAATGATATATCAGTAAAATGGAACAAGTGGTTTCGGAGGAGATGTCGTTTGAAATTTCTTACAATCTGACCTAGTTTTAGCCATGGTGGCCATTTTGGATGACTGGCGGCCGCGAAAAACACAAATCTGAGAGGGACTATCTAAAATATCATTGTGATTAAGTTTCATCAAAACCCTTCCAGCGGTTTTAGAGAAGATGTCATTTTTAACCTTTTCCTATACAACTCTATGTAAACTTTGAGTCGCCGTGGTGGCCATTTTGATTATTCGACGATAACGAAAAACACAAACTTGATAGAAGCCAACCCAAGGAACATGTATATGATATTTCAGTAGAATGGAATACGTGGTTTCGTCGGAGATGTTTGAAATTTCCTTAAATTTGACCTAGTTTTAGCTATGGTGGCCATCTTGGATGACTGGCAGCTGCGAAAAACAATTCTGAGAGAGACTATCCAAAGTAACATTGTGATGAAGTTTCATCAAAATCCTTCAAGCGGTTTCAGAGGAGATGACGATTTTATAAAATTGCTAACAGACAGACAGACGGACGGACGGAAGACGGACAACACACCATCCCATAAGCTCTGCTGGCCCTTGGTGTCATTAAATGCATTAAAAGTTTGAAATACGTACTGAGGGTATATTTACAAAAAGTAAAAAGAAGTAAATAAAGTACAACTTATTTACAAAGTAAATAAAGTACAATTTATTTACTGCCATTCTAGGGTGACACCTTCAGTGAAGTATTAGAGGCTGAAAGCATTACATTATTTCCAATTTGCTGATCATTTTTGAGTGTAGATAGTTCTTTAAGAAAAGTTAGTGTTTTTTTCAGCCGGTCTTATTTAGAAACAGAGATTGAAGGCCAAAAGGCTATAATGTAGGCCTATGGGAAATGCAATAGTGGTATATGATCATTTCAGTGGGACGAAACGTTCGACTGAAAGTTCGACTGAAATGACGATTCGTCACGTCTTTATTATTTTTATAAAATTCTGAGATTCACCATCTGCTATGAGATGATTTTTATGTGCAAAATTAATGCCTTATTTAAATTAGAAAGCTCTCTCAGAGATAAAAGACTGTTTCAAAACAGGGTTCTTGGAAATATTTTTAAAATCCATTTTCCCAGCCTCAGGGCAAGTGTATTTTCAAAGGGCAATTGCCCTGCCCAAAACCTCACTTGCCCCAAATTTAAGTCCACTTGGTCTTATTTTTGAATATTTATGCAGTAGTGTAAGGCCTGTACATGTACATCAATGAAATATATTCAGAACTAAACAAATATATTTACGGTCCTATCTTTTCTTGCGAGTTGCGTTCTTTTTGGAATCGTGAAAACCGGTGACACGCATTTTGGGAAAGACGCACATCCATATATACATTAATTTCATACTTTATCAATGAAATACATTGAATACTGTATCAAATCGCGTTAATAAACGAGTGCTTTGAGTGTATTAAAAATGTTCGCATTTTTCTCGTAAAACAATCCAGGGCCGCACTTTGTTATGATTTACGGTTGTCGTAAAAAATTGGTAGCTGTCTTGAGCAAGCGCTGGGACTCGGCTTTGTAGATTTACATTTATAACGGAAACCAGTTATGTCTGTGAAAAGCGTTTTGCCACAAAATGTTGCGTTTTCGACGTGAAAACAACTTTGGATAGGAGATTTAACAAACTTCGTGCCCAAAATGAAAAATGTAAATGAAAAATTATAATAAAGTTGTTTTATTTGTTAAGTTTTATTACTTAGTTGACAATTATGTCTATTTGCTTTGGTCAAAGTAGGTAGTCCACGGGACTACTGAGCTTGGAGGTCTACGTAGTCCGAGGCAAATTCTGGTGGTCTCGGACTACCGGACTACCGTTAGTGTCGAACCCTGCCTTTTAAACATCTCAGTGAACGAAATGGATTTTCAGACGCTTTTGTCCTTTTGTTGTATGTATGCAAGGTGTGTATTTGACGATGTTGGGTAGACTACAGCAGATTACAGCACTTGCAAATACGGACGTGTGCACCTGTATGTGTACTTGCCCGTACATCGTCCAGCTCGCATTTGCGAGCGGGCGCGAGCGAGTGCCCATATCATTCCCCGATTACATGCATATTTAATGAAATGCACATCTCACGTTTTCAGCATCTCCGTGGCCGAATGGTTAACAACATTGCATTGTAAACCTTCGCCTCACACCGCTGCGGGTTCGAATCCCACTGGGGCCTCGACTTGTAAGTGAGGAAGTGTCGATTCTTACGGATGGCGGGAGATGTACAGTACTGGTTCTACCCAGATAAAAAACGGGTGGTCTACCTCAACCACAAAAAATCAACGGCCATATATAACCTTGCATGTTTTGAAAATGAAAATCACCATACAAACAATGTAAAAACATGTTACCTTTTATCAAATCTGAAGCTCATGTTGACATTCCATAGTGTAAGCTTCTCCGTTCCAATAGGCAATCCTCATTTTATTATCCTGGCGTATTTACATTGTATTTGCGGTCTAATTAGATTATATACGTCTCAAGTAATGGATTTATAACAGTAACTTTTAATGTTAATCCGTGTTTTAGCCATAATCCGTTATTTAACTCAGTCGAATTTAAATCACGTGTCCGTTAAATTTCCATTTCATATCACTGCATTTTGCATCGGCATTTTCTCAAGTATACAGTGCAGTTGTAATTCCTAACCGATCTCGTTTTATCCATACAACATTTAGGTATCTATTCCGCATTATAACAATGTATGTCATCTTCTGTGAACTTTGTAATTTGAGATATTTTTTTGCTGAATTTCGAATAACTTTCCTCATAGACATTGCGGTAAGCCTCGTTTTGATTCCCCTGGTCAAATCGCTATCGTACTTAAGTCAAATCGTACTCGATCAAATCGTACTGTTTTAGTCAATTCACTCTCACTTTTCGGTCAAATCGTACTCATGGCAGGTCAAATCACTCTGATGCTATTTATGAGTACGATTTGACCAAAATAATGAGTACGATTTTATCAAAATAATGAGTACGATTTGACTTTTATCAAAAACGCACTAGTTTATATATATGATGCAGAACTTAGAAACAAATGATATTAACAAAATACTCCATTGATGATTAATTGTAAGGTCTCCCCTCTGATGCCATATTGGTGCAATTTTATCAATAGTTGTTCGTGGCTTACCTTATCGAATGCCATACTAAAATCCAATAGTATAAGGTCGGTTTGGCGCCCATCAACTGAATGTCGTAATAGGTCCTTCACCAACATGATTTCTGATATATTACCTGGTTGATGGACACTATCTCATCGCGAGGCTGCTGTATGTAAATAGAGATATAAAAAAATCGAACATGAAAAGTAGCATTCAAGGACAACAGTTAACCACATACACACACAAAAACAAAAAACACCAATTAAGGGCGTTATGCTGCCTGGGCCCGATGCCTTGTGGAAATTGATTATGAATCTGTTGCATATTTTCTCATCAAAATTGAACAATATTTGAAAGACGAGTTAGATGGAAAAGTTGATGTGCCAAGTGATATTTTGACTACTTCATTGGATCAGATAGGAAGTGTCCAGTCTGTTTGTTATTAGATCTGTGGGTACATGTAACAACTATTTTGGTTCAAAGAGATACATAAATAGAGGCTCACTTTAGATGCGTTAAATGTTAATTCAATGCATACTTACTTATATATCTTGACTTAAACCAAGAGGGAAGGCCCTCTCCCGCGCCCTCTCCCGCGATGAACTATCAAACTCTTTAAAAAGTGCTGATAAGGTCAGAGAAGGCTCGGATTAATGTACGGTTTGCTGAGGGGTGGCCCACCCCGACCCTCACAAACCTATGACGGGGTGAATAAATGGATCACCCCACATATCTAATTATTAGATCTGTGATCACCCTTAATTTAGTTACTGAAAACAGGCGTTTAATACACGTACATACGTTCCTGTTGAAAATTATTAAACAAACAAAAACAAACTATATATAATTTCATCTTGATTTTATTTACATATAAGGTGTAGTAGTTCTACAATTGGTGGAGTGTAACCTACTTCTGGAGATTCCCAATTACCTCTACGCATGCGCAGAAGTTGTTGTCGTGGTTGGTACTTCCCAAGCTCGCAAACCAACCAGTAAAGTCATCTGTACAATCTACTTGTCAAAGTACAAAGGCCTCCGATCCGGAACCCAAATACTTGGTACAAGTACATTACAGTGATTACAGTGCAATATTTCTATTGTGTAACACATTTTCTTGGTTTCAGATGTTTCAGATGGGACATCCTTTTTTTCCGTTTTGTCTTATTAGAAAATTCCCAAAATGGTTTATTTGTGCCCTTTGGCCTGCCTCTCCTATTCACCACTTTTAGAATTTGTATTTTATCCCTTATTCATAATTTTGCATTGCCAAAATGTTGAGATTTGACATTATTTTCACTAGGTGATAAAAGTTGTGTTACTCGGTTTTTATCCTTAGGTTCTATAGTAAAATAAAAATCTTTGGCAGAGTAAAAAGATGATAATTTTCAAGATTCGATTTTGAAAGATACATATTTTGAATCAATTTGCATTAATGTGTATGAGATTTGCAGTGTTTCAAAATAATTACACTGTAAATACCTAAATTTTAACAGTAAACTTGGTTGAACATCAAGGATAAAGACCGAGTTTATCACCTACCAGAATGTAGAGGTGTCTCAAATTTCTGCTCACTGATTGGTTAGTTTATTTTGATGATGCTTTGTCAAAATTATGAATAGAGTCATGCGTCGTGATAACATATTTCATTCCCGTTCAGACCACCGAACCAGCAGGACGTGTCCGTCTTCAATGGAGAGTTTTTCGTTGCCGACGATACCAACATACCGACAGCTCTTCAAGCGATGTTGACGCGTCCTGCAGGGGATCCGGAACGTGACCATCATCGACCACCATCAACGTCGGGCCCGGTGTTGGTTTGTTTTCATCGAGCCGAACGTTGAAAGCGTAGAAGAAACGTTTCGTTATGGTATACACCCCACACTAGGGTGATACCGTGGCCCTTCTCAGGGCCGTTTTTTGCAGTCTACTGGGACATAATCATCATGGACATACGTGGAGCCTACACAGATTGAACGTGAGCTTCGAGGCCATTGTATGGTATTCTTAGTAAGGCTAGACAATGGTTCCGGAAACATACAGACGGCTCACTTTGTTGAGATTCCACGTGCAACAACTACGCAGAACAGTTGGATTGACCTACATGGGACACTTCTTCAGACGCGTGGGGCCTTCTGATTGGCGGAGAGACATTAATCAACTTTCGAGCCGGAAATGGGATTGACCTCCTTACAACATCGGATTGACCTCCTTACAACATCTGCTGTCATCCCATTGGCTGAAACAACAATTTACTTGGAATTAACTCTAATCTACTGTCATGTAAACTTCTTTGGATAGTCAACGATGGATTTCTTCACCCAATAGCCACCAACTCAACTCTTCGTCTGCATCTTGTAATCTCCATTGGAACCGATTGATGAAACGACATTCGACCAACGACGACTTAATCTTCTTTTGAAAGGCTCGCCAAAATGAATAATTTCAACACGGCGAGGATAAATAAACACTGGACTACTACTAATAACATATTTATTGTGTGTATATTTATCTAGTTGCGGAGACAGGAGATCTGCCGCAGCATGCTCACACACACATTGGAAATTTCCGCATGAAGCGGTGATACGTTTCTCGTGTTAATTCAAGTTTCATTCAGGAACAAAATCATTAAAAAATAACACTTAAGATATGATACATTTTCTTTCTTTAATTTTTTTTTTTTTTTTTTTTCTTCCTTTACTGTCACAGATCAATTCTGATCATCACGACAGGGTGATGCAGCCAGAAACTGTATATTTATTAAAAGTTAAGTACAGTGTCTAAAGATGAATTGTAGAATTAAAAACAAATGACTACTGACCTTAAGTACTGACACGCACATTAATATATGTTTAATATATCACAATGACAATGTCTAATATAAGAACGTTTAAGATACAGTTTGTTGACCATTTTGAAAGAACACTTACAAACATATATATTATATAACCAATATATTACAAAAATTAAACTTTATACGACTTTATATAAAATTGGCAAAATATATGAACTCATAACAGTATAATGTAAATATTACGGGCGTGATAACTGTCATCAACCTACTCTTACGGTTGTGCTATTATTACTTACGTGTCAATAGACACTCCGTACCGAAAAACGGGTGTGACTAAAACGCAGACGCTTTCTGCAGACAAGTTAAACATATAGGGAAAACGCAGACAATATGATTATAGAGTGTTATTGGAAAACGCAGACAACAAAGACAAATAGGCAATAGGTTAGATAAGTTATATACAGTAACAAATGTTAGTCTTGATTTTTTTATACATTTTATATGTTGTCTTCTGATGGATGATGTTTTATTTATAATTTGATAAATTGATTTAAAAAGTAGTTGATTTTTTAAACATTTTTTTTTAATTTTTCTGACTTTGAAGTTGATAATGCATCACAGTTTGTTTAGTGTAATTTACGTTCATGCTGAGGTGTTAAGTGGCCATTGTAATGATAATGATTAGTATTTTTTTATTTAGTTTTTTCAGATCATTTGTTAAAATTATTAAATACTTTTAAAACATGAAAATAAAAGAAAACACTGACTTAAATGTATAAAATAAGGTTTATAATTTTCATCTTATAAATTGCCTCTGTTTCAGTAACGTTTAAAGCCTGGTAATAAATCGCCAACCTATGTAAAGAGAAGCAATCAACAACAAAGTATTTTTTATAAATTTAATTGATATTTTATCAAGATCATAACAGGAAAATTTCACAAAGTAATTTTTATAAATTTAATTGATATTTTATCAAGATCATAACAGGAAAATTTCATAATCAAATACGCAAGTATATAACTAATATATTTTATAAATAACATCACAGATAATGAATAAAATATACACATATCAGAACATTTCATTATACAATATGAGTTCATTACATTACTGATGAGTAACACATGTGAACAGTCTAACATAGGCCACATGTAAAATCTTTGTCTGCTGTTGCTATGTCAGCTGGCGCATTGATACAGAATATATGAAACCATTCTTCACATTTACTGCATTGAACCATATTGTCCAGACATTCTGGTAAGTTACAAAGACAGAAATGTTCAATATTAATTTCTGTACTGACCCTCTGTCTTCTCATACTTATGGTTTTATTTGTTAACGGAAACTCAGAAATTTCTTTTTTCTCGAAACAATTTAAAAGATGTGATCTTAACTTTGTCGAGTCAACAATCAAATCAAAACACAGTTTTTTTCTTAAGCAATATGATGTCGCGAAAGCAATAGCAAACAGTCCACAGTCTACTGAGTTATTTTGTTTCATTACGGATGGTACTTGAATTGTTATAGACTTTTTGTCTTTGCCATATATTAATGATAATTGGATTTTGAGACCATTTGTAATAATACGCTCACTTGGTCTTTCATTACCTAAACTGTCTAATAGATATATTTTGTTATCATGAAAAATACTGACAACCCAGTGATCATTGTGAGTATGGTGTATCTGACAAGAAGGTGAAACTGTACTTTCCATTGGAAGTTTTGTTTTCCACCTATTTTCAGTATCGTCAAACTTTGGAACTTGTTCAGTTAACTGTAGACCACCAATTGAATTCCCAACTTTTTCCCTTAACATTATGTTAACTGCTTCCATGTGATTTGAATTAAGTTTTTTATTGTTAATTAGATCATCACGGTCTTTGAATGTAAGTCTTAAATCCATGTTCCATATCTCAATGACCTCATGTTTTGTCTCGTATGAATTATCTTCACGTTGCAATTCTAAATCAATGAAATTTTCATCTTCTAAAATTGTTGAACAATTTCCTAATTTAGCAAATTTCTTATTTTCACGGTCATCAAAAGTTAATTTTCTCTTTTTCTCTGTACTTACAGGAGTTTTTTGAGCATCAGAGTTTTGCTTCAAAATTGATCGGGGTGTTGAATTATTAAAAAGTAAAGTTTTCTTAGCCTTTTGATTGGTTTTTGAATTGATACCGGTATTGTTAATGGTTGGTGTATCAAACTCTTCACTTTGTACTGTTTTAATTGCAGAATCTGGAGCTGGTAATATAGTAGTGTCGCCATCATTATCTCCTTTTCTACCCTTTTTAGTTCCACATTTTTTCATGTGCTTCGGGCGACAGTTCTTGCGCAATTGAGACAAGTTAAACACCTTTTTCTTATCTTCTGGAATAGACATGCCTATAGCCAGCATAGCAGAGATTATGTGATAGCATCTTGTATTTGCGAGACATGAACACGTTTCTTTCGGGAATAATGTGACTGAATATTTTTTGTCTTTTGCTGACTTGACCATAAACGCTCCCATTTCAGGCACAAGGATAATGCCATTATCAGAAATAGTTTTAATTGCTAATGAACGTTGTGAAGATGAACTCTTGGAATTTGATTTTTCAGTGCTTTCACCCTTACAGTTTTCATTACTTGATACCCCACTATTTATAATTTTGTTTTCATTGAAATTTTCTTTGTTTTCATCAATTAACACGGCAATGTCACCTTTAACCAACTGTATCATTTTGTCTGGATGACATACATTTTTGGGTAACACAATTGTGTCTGGATCACGTGCTGCAAACCGAAAATTGTCTGACAATGTCAATTCACTTTCACCGCAAAATGCACGTATCAATTCAGAGAGGTCATTTCCTTGCAAATAATAGAAATATAACACTATTTCATCTATTTCTTTCTCTTCGTGTTCAAGTAGTCTTTTTAATTTTGCGTTCATGCTTTCAACTGCATTATTTGTGATGCCTGAGTACGGATTATACAGATCTTTACTTTCCAATATCCAACGACCAGAATGATTAACAATTGTATCATACAGATTGTCTTCAAAATAAGAAACAAAAGCTTCGCTCCATATCAGTTTCATTTCATTGTATCTTTCATCAAACAGTTCACGCGTTTTACAGTGCAGTAGTTCCCGAACATTCATGTCATACACTTTCCTGTCATCATTACCCCCTCCATGTTTGCCTACCCAGAATTTGACATCACTGAAAATATGATTCCAGCAAATAAGTAATTGACAATTATCTAAGCGTTCTTTGAATGCATTCATAATGCCAGTCTCTCTGTCACTGACCACACATATTTCTTTTTCATTAAGCTTGGGAATTTTCATTTTCAGTACGTCAATGAACTGCTCATGGCACCGTTGAAATTTCCTTTCATGTAGCATAAATGCGATAGGTATAGTGGGTTTTTCTTTAAACATTGGGTGTTGACAAACTAAAACTGACACATAGAAATCACCAAGATTAAATGTTGTGTCATAATAAAATGCCACGTTGATGTCCTTTAATTGTAGCAGCCTGTTAATTTCGTCAAATGTGTCTTCATTTCCAACAATAACTTCAAGATCTGGTGTAGTTTTAATGCTCAATATGTAATTGTCAAGCTGATCAACTAACAGGTGTAATGCATATAGACAACTGTACATAGAAATTTACATATTATTTACAATATACATATCATATAATATACATATTAATATCCAACCTTGGGGATGCTTTGTGAATTTCTGTACAGAGCTGTTTGATGCTGGTGACTATCTCTGCTGGTGTCATGGCTCCTATATCGTTGGCACCAACCACTAAAACAACCACCTGAAATTAAAAACACATATAACATAGTATTGTTATCAATCCAATTATAAAATACGATAATAATGCATTTATTTTGTACTTTTTCAAGCAACATTTCCGCCATACCAGCATAAAGTTGAAATACAACAAAGTTAAAAAGCAGTAGCATTTAATGGTGTATCGCTAACATATAAGTTTGTGCTAATTGGATTAACACAATCATAAAACTACTGAAGTAGGTGCTGTTTATTATGTTGTATATTGTGTCAATCATCAAACTAAATGCCTGATGCGTGTGCCTGGTTAGCTCAATCTGTCATAAAAAGGATTATGTATCACACCATGGGGTCATTCATTGTGTACACACATCAGCAATTACTTAGCAGATAAGAATTAATCTAACTGAATTATGGTACCATCCGTTTAAAATGGAATTAAAAGTATTTAAACTACATGATATTAAGTAATGTTCCATAGACATAGCAATTTCTTTATAATTGCTTTATTTAATTATTGTAATATTTACTGATCTAAATATATAATTTATGAAAAAACAATAATATAAAAATGAAATTTAGTAACAAATCAATTCACAAGAAGAACTTAAATACATATGTATAGTAATTGATCAAATTGATAAATAATTGATAAATTGTCTTTGTACATATTGTTCTGTTTGTTTAGATATTGTAATGATTATGCGTTTCACATACCATAAAACCAACATTTTTCTATATAATTATTTTATTATCGAATTATTTTTCATAACATTTGGAAGATATCTTTATTTAAGTTCAAGTAATGTAATGTAATGATAAACATGTTTCTTCAATATAAGCAATATTTCGAAATTTTCTGATTTCAATGGAAAAGCCGTATGAAAATTATTTTTTGCAATAATTTGATTATACGAAAGTCAGTTTTACAATTCCTTTCTAATATTGAATCACATAATAGTTTCCTAAAATACATTATTCGAAAAATATGTGAAATTTCAAATTAAATTGTCAGTCATTCCTATCAACAAGAACAAACATATATAAGCATATATAAATAAGCAAATACAATATCTACTTTTACTTACCGAGAAATACGGGAATACATCAAAAAGGATATCTTCTTCCAAGAACTGAAATGTCTTGTATCCAGGATAAGAAAATACACTAAACTCATGTTTGTCCAAGTACTCAGACAAGTATTTTGCCTGGCTATGTCCTACAACAAGAGGCATTATTAAAAGTTATTTTCCAGTTCTAACACAAAAAATGAAGACAATTAAATATTTAACACAGATTTCACATCAATTTCACAAGAATAATTATTAAAACACACTGAATGGCATAGAACACTTGTTTAATAAGAAGATTTTGGTTGAATATGAAGATTTACAGCCAAACGTTTGCTTTTAATAAAGTTGACTCCTGTAATTATCATGTGATTGTCACATATAATCTGTATCTTCAAAGTAATTATCATGTCCTTGCCACACATAATCTGTACCTTCAAAGTATAGTTTTTTTAATTACTTTCACACTTACTCTTGCATTAACCTTTTATCAAACAAATTTATGTAATTAAAAGAATCAACTGGACTTTAATACAATAAATTCGTAAATTACACTAAACAAACTGTGATGCATTATCGACTTCAAAGTCAGAAAAATTAAAAAAAAAGTTGTTTATTTTTAAATGTAATTAAAGGAATCAACTGGACTTTAATACAATAAATTAGTAAATTACACTAAACAAACTGTGATGCATTATCAACTTCAAAGTCAGAAAAATTAAAAAAAAATGTTTAAAAAATCAACTACTTTTTAAATCAATTTATCAAATTATAAATAAAACATCATCCATCAGAAGACAACATATAAAATGTATAAAAAAAATCAAGACTAACATTTGTTACTGTATATAACTTATCTAACCTATTGCCTATTTGTCTTTGTTGTCTGCGTTTTCCAATAACACTCTATAATCATATTGTCTGCGTTTTCCCTATATGTTTAACTTGTCTGCAGAAAGCGTCTGCGTTTTAGTCACACCCCCGAAAAACCTCGTTCTGGAAGTTAAGATGGCCGAACTGTAGAAAGAAAAAAATATCAATCGTGAAACCTAGCGAAATTCACAGCATCAGAGACAACTTACAGCTTCGGCACTTCAGGTATCCGTTCTAGATAGGCATCCCATTATTATTCAGTAGTTTTTAACGCATGCCACCATACAGAGAGCTAATTTTATTACGTCTGTATCATCCGAGACAGAATGTAGCATGATGTAGGCAGTTAGAGGTTTGGCAAATTGGGAATTTCCTATCTGCTGCAATGTATTTTACCAATCTCTACCCAGAGTTGTCCTTTCTTGCATGCACATACGTCTCTGACAACGTCTCACCAAATACCAAGAATCTTGGCAAACGGGGGAAATTCATGCAAAATTTCTTGAGGACACTACAGTAATATTTTTCTGAATTAACTTCATACATATGAAATGCTTATATTACAAAGAAAATAATTTTCGGCTTGAACGTTTTAAATATACAGTAAATTATGCTCAGGAATATATTGCGGTAGTATAAAGGTTTGTACTTTGGCATATCACTCCGCCGTCAAAACTATAAAATAAACACCACCAAATCGCATACATGTATCAGTACATCGATTTGCTTACCAGCACTTATCAATAAGCAAAAGCGCAAACTTCTATTGCTTGTTTTATTGACTGCTAATTATGAAATAAAGATATGTGTTTGCTATAAAGCGAGTTTGTCTGTGCAGGCGCGTAGCCAGGCATACGCCTGTACGCCCGGGCGTACGCCTCTTGGAAAAAAAAGAGAAAACATAGTGCCCCAAAAATGCAATAAAAACTGAAGCCTGACTAGGGTGAGACCCATCATTAGAAATTGATAAACATATAAATATCAAAGTTATCAAAACAGATGCCATAAAATGGAAATTTCAATCTAAGATATTCATTTTTCGCAACTATATAATTTATTTATCAATCAATAAAAGACATCATTTTCAGCCCAAAATCGTCAAAAGCAACGTGCGGACGCTTAGGGCTTCCGGGGGGCCAAGCCCCCCCCCCCCCCCCCCCCCCCCCACGACCCCACACCAACCGCTCCTTGGACCCCAATATACGGGCGTATCCTCCAAAACGGCCTAGCTACGCCCCTGCTGTGATTGCTTTATAGATGACAGAACTCAACGGAAATGTACTGAAATGAGCTGTACTGTATACTGGGTCACGACAGTTATATGGCGGTTCCTGTTACTGGCTTCGCGGCGAATAAACATTAAATTCAATCAGTAATTATTATACTGAAAATTATAATTATATTTTTTCGTTATTTGTATCAAATTTTTACTATTCTGCTGTTTATTATTGATACATTGATGGGTTCTTTATTGAGAAAAAAATTGTAAAGAATTCGGAGTAATAAACCCGTAGTTAGTGCCGCCTTGTTAAAAGGTACATACATGGCCAAGGATTATGGGTATTTATGTCGGTAGAAGAAGAAATGACTTTTGGATATCAGAAATGAACACAATTTGTTTTGAAATTCATTCATTGTATTTATCAGTCGTGTCAACTTTGCACAGAAAAGATGCACTCAGCCTCTCACTGTTTATACTTTTTCTGGCGATTGGCTTTTCCAAGCACGCTGTCGAAAAACTTCCCCCGAACATTTGTTCAGAAAATCCAGATTTTTCCAATAATAAATCACCACAGGTGTGCGCTCATGGTTAATTGGATTCTACGCGGAGTAACTCTGTGTACAGTGATCACAACGAGTGACTTGACAATGGCGTACTTTCGCTGTGTGGCCGAGTTCAAACACTGACTCGGCGAAGGTTCGCGCGGCACTCGATACAACCAAACTCGGCGAATAGAGTAAAGTGTGGGTTTCTCGTGAGCTGTGCTGTACATTATCATGGCATTTGTGAATTTTCCCAAAACAAAACTAAAATTGTCTTTTGCTTCAATTTTTTAATAGTTGTTGAATAATAATGCATTAAATTGACTGCAAGATTGTACATTGATAATGAAGGTACAGTTGCTGCCACGCGAATTACGACTGTTTCGCAGCTTCCCCGCGGCCGTTTTTCAATCAAAGTCACAAATCCCCGCGATCTTACCGCGGATTGTCACCCGAAATATCGCGGGGATTCCCCGCGACTGTAAAAATCGCCGCGATTGCAAAATCCAGTCTTGAAAGAAAGAAATCACCGCGATTCTCCATGATAGATTCGCGGGGGAAATTAGAGCACGGATCAATGAAAAATGTAATAAAAATGATAAATACAATGAACAATTTTGGAAGCAATAGGTATTTCAAACTTTTAGTGCATTTAATAACGTGTGTGTTTCGTTTTTGTTTTCCAAAAGTCACATTTCTCTTCACCGGACATTACCTATTAACAAGGTGGCACTAATAACGGGTTTATGACCCGGAATTCTTTAAAAATTTTCGGATTATTTCTGACTAAAGAACCCATCGATGTATTAATAACCAACAGCAGAATAGCAAAATATGTTAAAATAACGATTAATTAAAAAAATATAATTCTAATTTCCAGTATAAGATTTGAATTTTATGTTCAGTCACCGCGAAGTCGGTAATAGGAACCGCCATATAACTATCGTGACCCAGTATACATTATCCGGGCATTTGAATTTTCCGAAAACAAAAATAAAATTGTCTTCTGCTTCGGGTTATTAATAGTTATTGAATAATAATGCATTAAATTGACTGCACAATTGTACATTGATACTGAAGATAAATCGCGGCGATGGCCTGCGATTTCACACTGGGTAAAGCGGTGTGCGAATCAAAACAGACCACCGCGAATCGCAGTGATTGTGTCGCGGTGGAAAAAATATATTATCCCCGCGATGAGCGGGCTGTCCGCGGAGCGCGGGGACAAAATCAGTGTGTCCGCAGTGAGATAAAATTGCCGCGATGAGTGGGATTAGTCTTAATCCGCGTGGCAGCAACTGTACATTGCGGCGATTGCTTGCGATTTCACACCGGGTTACGCGATGTGCGAATCAATACGGATCACGGTGATTGTGTCACGGTGGTCAAACGTTATTGTCCCTGCGTTGAGTGGACTGTCCGCCGATCGCGGTGAGATAAAATCCCCGTATTGAGTGTGATTAGTCGTAATCCGCGTGCACCAACTGTATACTGCTATTTATCTTTGCCCCCATATCATAGGCTGATTATGGCTCACACTGCTATTTCTATATATTCCTTATAACCTAGGCTGATAATTGCCTATACTATTATTAATTCCCTGCCGGTCATGGACAGGAAGCCGGTCATAGACTGGACAGACTATATGATTGCACTCCGTCAGGCAGTCAGTCAGTTTGTCTGTCCGTCTTTACCAGTGTATACTTATCGTCCATCCATCCATTGTCGGTCCTTCAGGTCTCACTAAACAGTTATTTCCCTTGCCACGGTAGGAACATCCTTGCACTTAAAAATATAGAAGTGTGTTATTCGGTTCTTGTTTATTTAAAATGTACAAATATTTTCTCTTTTTTGTTGCAGGTGACAAGAATGGGACAAGTTCATGATTTCATACAGGTTTGGATATATACCTGAATGTTTCTGAGAATCTAATACTGGGTAGGGATACATTTCAAAATGTCAGTGAAATGGTCAAATTCAAGAGTGTCTCTTCAAACTATTGATAAAAAAAAAAGCAAATAGGTCAACCCCGTGTTTTTGCTGGATATTTTGTGCAATAGACATCAAGTTTCACAAAGAAAATATTTTTAAGAAAATTCAGGAAGATCTACAGTGGTGATCAGTGCTCCAGAGGGGTCCTCGCAGAGCAATGTAAAATTATCAGTGTTGTGAGACGCAGTGTATTAGGCAGAAATTCAAGAACTGGGTGTGCAGATATGCAAACAGGATGTGCAAAATAAGTTGCTAACACGCGCCAATTCGCGACAAGTGGGTGTCTCCGGGGGTAATTTATTTTTACAGATAAAGGTGAAAAAAATACATTTTAGATCATATTTCTTCATAAATGTATACAAAACATAACGATACTGAGAAAGTAATAATTTGGAAGTGCTGTTGAGCAAAAAAAAAAAAATACAATTACCCAACCCAATCCCCCAAATATTGGCCGCGATTTTTCAAAAACGGCCGTGCAAAAGACGACTGCACGGTTGGCTGGCTAATACACTGGTGAGACGTAAACCAAACTGCATCCAGTTCAGCACTCAAATACAGTACAGCTCACGCGAAACACACACTTTACTCTTTCACGCCGAGTGAGGAATTCAGAAATCGCGTAATTACGCGGAGTTTGGACGATAAAACTACGCCGAGTGGAAATCAGCTACGTGACGAATGACTAGCGTAACTTCGCCGAGATACTCCGCGTAGACGAACTAGGCATTCGCCGAGTCGTCAATTATTCAGGTAAATGAACTTTTTATTTGACTTGAATGTTTATGTCTGAAACAATGATGAAAGGCATTCGTACAGGTAATGTACATCTGCATAGATCTACGTGTTTTATATTTATGTTTGTTGTAAATGTACACTGTACGTGAAAGTAATAATAAAGTTACCTTATAGTTGACATTTGTGCTGCTGTACTCTCAAATGCAATTAAACACAACTGTCATGAGGACGAAATAAATATTTAGTTTTAATCTGTAACGGCAACCAATATTAGCTTCCAAACACAAAACTTAAATACACACTCTATTTCTTAGCACACGTTGTCTTACACGTTGTCAAGCGCGTTGCCATGGTCAGGACTCTGAATCGGGTGTTTTCATGTGTATTGAGCATGTGTATTGAGCAGAGTTACGATATTGTAAACATGTACTCATGTACATGTCGCAGTAACCAGGTCAGATCACGCTTCAATTACACTAGTATAGATAATTAGGGACGTATCGTGGTATTCTCTTGGATAAATAAAATATGTAATATGTATACTGAGTAAAGTACAGTATATACATGTATGTAAATACATCTTTCGTTTGCGTGCCTTATTGTCTTAGATGTTTTGTGGTATCATGTGCTGTATGTATACATGAACCTACCTAAGTGGATTTTAAGACCAACTTTATAAAAATATTTGCTGATTTTGTCAAATATGAGGGTTGATCAACAAAAAAAGTTGACATGATTTTCAAATGTTCAAAAGTATGGGGTGTTTTTTTATGAACAGCACCTGCCAAACATGAATGGAAAAATGTTAATAAGGAATATGACGTCAAAAACACACAAAAATAGGTTGACAATAGGGCTGTCGTCTTCAAACGGTCAGTGGCAAAAAAGACTGGGGTTTAAACCAGGTTCTAGGGTGCACCAAACCTCACACACCCTACTGTCCAAATGATGTGTTGGTCTGCAAATTTTCAATGTTTTGCAGTACATTCTCAGACGTGGGTGCATGCCTTCCGTTCACCTTCGCCCTGACCTCTTTTCTTCTTCGTCTCTCATTAATTTTTGTGACTACTGTTGCCCATCCTGTAGTGATTCTGGTTTCGGGGTAATAAAAATGTGTATACTTCTGAATGAGCAACTTTCTTGCATGATCAAGTAAGGAGTAACATCAATACACAGTTTTGTATTTAATATTCAAGTATAGCCCAGTTTTATATTTAATATTCAAGTATAGCACAGTCTAGATAAAAGTGTATAGACATATTCAACTGCAAGTTACATGTAAAAATATTCAGGCTTATTTCAGTTTTACTTTCATTAAATTTGTGAATAAGGGAATTTGCCAGGGCGATGTCTTTAGACCTATTTAATTACTTTTGGAATATGTAAATCGCGTAGGATGTTGCTTGGTATAATTTAATGGAAGCAGTATCCAACTCAATATTAATCAGGCACTCGTGTAAGATCATTATTAAACATTGATAAGAGAAAAAAACGCGATTTACAAAAGTAATTAAATTGGTCTAAAAACATCGCCCTGGCGAATTCCTCTATTCACAAATTAAATCGTAGTTTTAGTGGGAGGGTGACTTTTTTTTTTACAATTGTGTCTACCTGCATCTATTGATTTATTACACTTTAATTGTTTTTTCGCATCTTCTCACTTGTAAAAGTTGAGTCATTATTACTTTCATGAAACTATAGGGGATACATTTTGTGCAGAAAGTCGATTTAAAAAAATGCTTTGATATGGCAAACACATCTCAGTTTAATGACTTCAAACATATACTTAATATTTCATAACAGGCTGCGTACAGGCAATTTAACAAAAATCTAACATGTCATTGAAAAAGACGTGTTTTTTCTCACCTTCACGATCATTGTCTCTACTCTAAGAAATTAAAAGAAAGTACGGATTAATAGGTGATAATTGTGCAGGAAGTCGATTTAAGAAAATGCTTTGATATATCAAACACATCTTCTCAGTTTAATAACTTCACACATATACACTTAATATTTCATAATAGGCCTTTTACAGTCAATTTAATAATGATCTAGCATGTCATTGAAAAATAGAATACGTTTTTCCTCACCTTCATGATATTCACCTGCGAAGAAATTAGAAAAAAATGTACGGGTTGGGGGTCATTGTTTTTCAGTTTCAATTAATAGTTAAAAAGAAATAATCCACTTGCAAAATATGTCGGTACTAAAGATATGTAGTAGTGAGTCGTCGGCGTAACAATACCACATAAACTTGCCTGAAAACTAAACATCAAACAACTTTCTATGTTTTTATTAAATTATAAACGTACAGTCATACAATGCTGGGTTCGGGCACGCGGGTATACAATAGGAAATGCAATTAATCTGATTGCACTTGCTTTTTGTTATCTCCGGTACTATTCTGCACATAATCAACAGATACATGTACGAAATTGTGCACCGATATAAATCTATTTGCTGATCAAACTTCTACCTGAAAAGAAAGTTGTAATATGTTTAGAGAGCAATATTGCACTGAATTGCCAATTCCGATAACTACGTTAATTTTAAGGCTTTTAGTGAAATACAAATGGTTGGGCAATTTAAGTGTAAAACAGTTTACATTATCTAAATTACGTATATATATAGTCGGTGCGACTATAAATTCCAATTTAATTCAATTAAACAGCAAGGTCATTTTAAAGGTTTACACATCTTGTGCATGTAATTGGTAGAGACCTTGTGCATGTAATTGGTAGAGACCTCTTTTATCAATATAATGTTGCTTCATAATTTGATTAATACTCCTCGTCACAATCAAGCATTTGTTGTGTGTGCGTGCCTATATTTATTACATTACATACATTTACTTGGTGGCCCGTGATTGGAAATATTCTATTCGATTCAAAAAAAAAAAGGCCGACGTCGAAGTAAAAAACAACATCTTAATTTCAGTTAATTAAATGTTACGCCGTGATACGCGGCATCCTTCACGCCGAGGTACGCTGAGTTCACAGGTGTGCACTTTTGCTTAATTGGATTCTACGCGGAGTAACTCGGAGTTGCTATCACTCGGCAATAGCGTACTTTCGCCGCGTGAATTCGCCGAGTGCAGACACTGACTCCGCGTAGTTACGCGCGAAACTCGATACGACCAAACTCGGCGAATCGAGTGAAGTGTGTGTTTCGCGTGAGCTGTACTGTACATGCAGCAGCTGATTGATGCAGATTTGTGTTCTCTGGAAAAAAAGCCTTCAAAATGGAAACAAGTGAGTTTGAGGATTGTAAAAAGGCATCAAGTGTGGATTTTAACAAGTATTTAATGATTTTACAGTGTAAAATCGACTATGGTGTAAGACATTCGGACTGTATGCTGTACAATAAGAAACTTGGAGTTATGCATAAGAAGTGTGGGCACTCTTTTTCTCAGTATGGGAGACAATCCATCCACTCCGAACAACACACACTCAGTTGAACATTTCGGCACACAGATCAATGTACATGTGTAAAATGTGTCTCAGATTTGCCTCGTAATCTGGACGTGAGCCACCTTTGTAAAAACAGTTTATGCTGGCCTAAGATATGATCACCTGAGCCTGGGACATTGGAAGTATCCAGACTGCATGCTTGAGGTAATTATAAGTACTATTGTTGTAATTATGTAATGTGTCCTGAATGTTGCTCTTGATGTCTAATTGATCCTAGCAAAATTTCGGGTCGACCGGAAATTCAAGATGGCCGCCACGGCTAAAAGAGATATTGATATGGGACTTTTTCTAAAATGATCAGCATGACATGATGGTTATCGGAGTTGAACATTATTTTGATTTGACGTTAAACATGGCTGCCTGTGGCCATCTTTGTTTACATAGAGTTATATAATGAAAACTTGTAGCGACTACTCCTCTGAAACTACTTAGCGGATTTTCATGAAACTTCACACAAATGTTGCTCTTGATGTCTAATTGGTCCTAGCAAAATTTGAGGCCGGCCGGTAATTCAAGATGGCCGCCATGGCTAAAAATAGATTTTCAAAATACAAGTTTGTAGCGACTACTTCTTGAAAACTTTAAGTGATATTGATATGGGACTTTTTCTAAAATGATCAGCATGACATGATGTTGGTCCTTGTCAAAAATTGTTTTGATTCGATGTTAAACATGGCTGTCAGCGGCCATCTTTGTTTACATAGAGTTATATAATGAAAACTTGTAGCGACAACTCCTCTGAAACTACTTGACGGATTTTCATGAAACTTCACAGGAATGTTCCTCTTGATGTCTAATTGATCCTAGCAAAATTTCAGGTCGGCTGGAAATTCAAGATGGCCTCCACGGCTAAAAATAATTTTTCAGAAAAGAAGTTTGTAGCGACTACTTCCTGAAATCAAAATCAATTAGTAGAGCTTCAAGGTCATTGACCTCTTGTTTAAGTTGAATTTGTGGTGCTGTTTTCATTATGTTGTGTTCTTGATCAATTGATATCTTGCACGGCTGTTGTTGCTTAAGTTTTATTAGGTCCTGTGGCGTTGTCTTCAATTGTTGTTGATCAATTGATATATTTCCCGGCTGCTGCCAGGGCTTTTTTCCACAAAACTGGGAAGAGGCCCAGGCCTGTCCATTTTGGGAAAAATGAATGCGCTTATTTCTCATTTTGGGAAAAATACAAGGTTTCATAAATTAAGTAAATATGACATTAATATACTTTATTTATATAGTCTTCCATTATTTACCATTATTATTAACTTTTCCAAGTCGGAATTTACTTAGCAGCCAAAAACACACTGCAGAATTCATGCTTTTTCTCAAATTCTGCGAGACTGCTGTTTTCCGATTGGGAAATATTTCTGCCACAGTTGGGAAAAAACAGTCCAATTTTCTGTTGGGAAGAGGCCCTTTACAGGCCTGTATTATATAAGGTAAAAAAGCCCTGGCTGCTGTTTCAGTTTAATTAGGACCTGTTGTCATTGTGTTTTGTTGTTGGTGTTCAATTGATCTATTGCCTGTCTGTTGTAATTTAAGTTGAATTTGGTACTGTTGTCATTATGTTGTGTTGTGGATCAATTGATATCTTGCAAGGCATGTTAGAGTCAGGCTCACATCAATAATGGTACACTGTTGAGTCCGGCTCACGTCAATAAAGGTACACTGTCGAGTCAGGCTCACGTCAGTAATGGTACACTGTTGACTCCAGCTCGCATCATTAAAGGTACATTGTCAAGTCAGGCTCACGTCAATAATTGCACACTGTCGAGTAGGGCTCACGTCAATAATGGTGCATGTTAAGAGTCAGGCTCACATCAATAATGGTACACTGTTGAGTCCGGCTCATGTCAATAAAGGTACATTGTCGAGTCAGGCTAACGTCAATAGTGGTACATTGTCCAGTCCAGCTCACGTCAATAATGGTACACTGTTGAGTCTGGCTCATGTCAATAAATGTACATTGTCGAGTCAGGCTCATGTCAATAATGGTACACTGTTGAGTCTGGCTCACGTCAATAATGGTACAAGTTCTAGTCAGGCTCGCGTCAATAATGCTACATTGTCCAGTTGGGCTCACGTCAATAATGGTACACTGTTGAGTCCGGCTCACGTCAATAAAGGTACATTGTCGAGTCAGGCTCACGTCAATAATGGTACACGGTTGGTTCCGGCTCACATCAATAAAGGTACATTGTCAAGTCAGGCTCACATCAATAATGGTTCACGTTTGAGTCAGGCTCACGTCAATAATGGTACACTGTTGAGTCTGGCTCACATCAATAATGGTACATTGTCAAGTAAGACTCACATCAATAATGGTTCACGTTTGAGTCAGGCTCACGTCAATAATGGTACACTGTTGAGTCCGGCTCACGTCAATAAAGGTACATTGTCGAGTCAGGCTAACGTCAATAGAGGTACATTGTCCAGTCTGGCTCACGTCAATAATGGTACACTGTTGAGTCCGGCTCACATCAATAATGGTACATTGTCGAGTCAGACTCACATCAATAATGGTTCACGTTTGAGTCAGGCTCACGTCAATAATGGTACACTGTTGAGTCTGGCTCACATCAATAAAGGTACATTGTCGAGTCAGGCTACATCAATAATGGTTCATGGTTGAGTCAGGCTCACAATAATGGTACAAGTTCTAGTCAGGCTCACGTCAATAATGCTACATTGTCCAGTTGGGCTCACGTCAATAATGGTAGACTGTGGAGTCCGGCTCTTGTCAGTAAAGGTACATTGTCGAGTCAGGCTCACGTCAATAATGGTACATTGTCGAGTCTGGCTCACGTCAATAATGGTACACTGTTGAGTCAGGCTCATGTCAATAAAGGTACATTGTCGAGTCAGGTTCACGTCAATAATGGTACATTGTCTAGTCTGGCTCACGTCAATAATGGTACACTGTTGAGTCCGGCTCATGTCAATAAAGGTACATTGTCGAGTCAGGTTCACTTCAATAAAGGTGCACTGTTGTGTCTGGCTCACGTCAATAATGGTCAACTGTTGAGTCTGGCTCACGTCAATAATGGTACACTGTTGAGTCTGGCTCACATCAATAATGGTGCATGTTAGAGTCAGGTTCACATCAATAATGGTACACTGTTGAGTCCGGCTCATATCAATAAAGGTACATTGTCGAGTCAGGCTAACGTCAATAGTGGTACATTGTTCAGTCCAGCTCACGTCAATAATGGCACACTGTTGAGTCTGGCTCATGTCAATAAAGGTACATTGTCGAGTCAGGCTCATGTCAATAATGGTACATTGTAGTGTCAGACTCACATCAATAATGGTTCATGTTTGAGTCAGACTCACGTCAATAATGGTACACTGTTGAGTCTGGCTCACATCAATAAAGGTACATTATCGAGTCAGGCTACATCAATAATGGTTCATGGTTGAGTCAGGCTCACAATAATGGTACAAGTTCTAGTCAGGCTCACGTCAATAATGCTACATTGTCCAGTTGGGCTCACGTCAATAATGGTAGACTGTGGAGTCCGGCTCTTGTCAGTAAAGGTACATTGTCGAGTCAGGCTCACGTCAATAATGGTACATTGTCGAGTCTGGCTCACGTCAATAATGGTACACTGTTGAGTCAGGCTCATGTCAATAAAGGTACATTGTCGAGTCAGGTTCACGTCAATAATGGTACATTGTCTAGTCTGGCTCACGTCAATAATGGTACACTGTTGAGTCCGGCTCATGTCAATAAAGGTACATTGTCGAGTCAGGTTCACTTCAATAAAGGTGCACTGTTGTGTCTGGCTCACGTCAATAATGGTCAACTGTTGAGTCTGGCTCACGTCAATAATGGTACACTGTTGAGTCTGGCTCACATCAATAAAGGTACATTGTCGAGTCGGGCTCACGTCAATAATTGTACACTGTCGAGTAGGGCTCACATCAATAATGGTGCATGTTAGAGTCAGGCTCACATCAATAAAGGTACATTGTCGAGTCAGGCTAACGTCAATAGTGGTACATTGTCCAGTCCAGCTCACGTCAATAATGGTACACTGTTGAGTCTGGCTCATGTCAATAAAGGTACATTGTCGAGTAAGGCTCACGTCAATAATGGTACATTGTCGAGTCTGACTCGCATCAATAATGGTTCACATTTGAGTCAGGCTCACGTCAATCATGGTACACTGTTGAGTCTGGCTCATGTCAATAAAGGTACATTGTCGAGTCAGCTCACGTCAATAATTGTACACTGTCGAGTAGGGCTCACGTCTATAATGGTGCATGTTAGAGTCAGGCTCACATCAATAATGGTACACTGTTGAGTCCGGCTCACATCAATAAAGGTACATTGTCGAGTCAGGCTAACGTCAATAGTGGTACATTGTCCAGTCCAGCTCACGTCAATAATGGCACACTGTTGAGTCTGGCTCATGTCAATAAAGGTACATTGTCGAGTCGGGCTCATGTCAATAATGGTACATTGTCGAGTCAGACTCACATCAATAATGGTTCATGTTTGAGTCAGGCTCACGTCAATAATGGTACACTGTTGAGTCTGTCTCACATCAATAAAGGTACATTGTCGAGTCGGGCTACATCAATAATGGTTCATGGTTGAGTCAGGCTCACAATAATGGTACAAGTTCTAGTCAGGCTCACGTCAATAATTGTTTTTTTTAAAAATATAGTTTATTTTTTGTTTGTTTTTTATTTTTATTTGATTGCTGTTTTTTTTTGAAATTATTTTTTAATTTTTTTTTTGTTAACGCAGTGTTAGCAGGAAGCATTGCTGTGATTTCTAGTTGTGCCTATTGTGTTTTTTTCCGTTCGTTGATTTTTTATGGAGTTGTGGCCCTTTGTCATTTTTACTTTTAAATTTCTTTTTGGCGCTACTCCTCCTAAACGCCTTGTTGGATTTTGATGAAATTTGGCAGGAAGCATCGGTAAGATATTTAGTTGTGCAAAGCGCGTTATATCAATGATATCTTGGACAAGTTCGAAAACAAGATAGGTCTTGTTAGTAATGACAGAGTCATAAACCCGTTGTTAGTGCCGCCTTGTTAGAAGGCACCTACATTACCAAGAATTATGAGTAATTATGTCGGTTGAAGAAGAAATGACTTTTGGACAACAGAAATGAACACAACATGTGATTAAATGCATTAAAAGTTTGAAATACGTATATGTTTCGAAATTTATTTATTGTATTTATCAGTAGTGTCAACTTTAGACAGAATGAATGAATGGTGTTTTACGGCACGTCGACACATAAATAGGTCATATTGTGCGCAACTTTACACAGAAAAGATGCACTCGGCGTCCCATTGTATTTCTGGAGATTGGCTTTTTCCTCTTACATCAAAAAAGCAATGCAATTTCTTAAATCTGAGTGAAATAAACAGACAATTATCACATTTACATTTTACACCTAGGATGGTAATTTTCAACTTGCACAGCGATTCACAAATCAATATGTAAGCGTTGCACTCATTGGCTGTTACGATTGTTTCTTTATGTGGCTTAGCTGTTTGAGCGATTCCATTGGCCAATAAGGCACATTTTGGGAGTGGGTTTTGTGTTGACAATCATCTGCATTCCAGTAGTGACACCGATTATGCCGGGAGCTATACTGATAGTTTGTAACCTCGGAAATGACAGCTACTTGAACTTCGCTTTGATGTGGTTTGAAGACGAAGTCAAGAGACAAAGAGTGATAACCCAGTAGATTGAGCTCTGAGTCATGTTTTTAGCTCTACTGGCCAAGGGCCAGCAGAGCTTATGGGATGGTGTGTTGTCCGTCTTCCGTCGTCCGTCGTCCGTCGTCCGTCCGTCCGTTAACTTTTGCTTGTGTACACTCTAGAGGCCACATTTCTGATGCAATCATCATGAAACTCTGTCAGAATGTTTGTCTCAATGAAATCTCGGTCAAGTTCGAAAATGGGTCATGTGGGGTCAAAAACTAGGTCACTAGGTCAAATATTGGAAAAACCTTGTGTACACTCTAAAGGCCATATTTTTGACCCGAGCTTGATGCAACTTTGTCAGAATGTTTGTCTTAATAATATCTTGGTCAAGTTTGAAAATGGGTCACATGGGTTTAAAAACTAGGTCACTAGGTCAAATACTTGAAAAACCTTGTGTACACTCTAGAAGCCGTATTTCTGACCCAATCTTGATGAAACTTTGTCAAAATGTTTGTCTTAATTATATCTTGGTCAAGTTCAAAAATGGGTCACATGGTTTAAAAACTAGGTCACTAGTTCAAACTTTGGAAAAAACGTGTGTACACTCTAGAGGCCATATTTTTTACCTGATCTTGATGAAACTTTGTCAGAATGTTTGTCTTAATGAACTCTCGGTCAAGTTCAAAAATGGGTCATGTGGGTTCAAAAACTAGGTCACTAGGTCAAATACTTGAAAAAACTTGTGTACACTCTAGAGGTCATATTTGTTACCCAATCTTGATGAAACTTTGTCAAATTGTTTATCTTAATTATATCTTGATCAAGTTCGAAAATGGGTCACATGAAGTTAAAAACTAGGTCACTAGGTAAAATATTGGAAAAACCTTGTGTACACTCTAGAGGCCATATTTTTGACCCGAGCTTGATGCAACTTTGTCAGAATGTTTATCTTAATTGTTTGTCTCAATGAAATCTCGGTCAAGTTCGAAAATGGGTCATGTGGGGTCAAAAACTAGGTCACTAGGTCAAATATTGGAAAAACCTTGTGTACACTCTAGAGGCCATATTTTTGACCCGAGCTTGATGCAACTTTGTCAGAATGTTTGTCTTAATTATATCTTGGTCAAGTTTGAAAATGGATCACATGGGGTTAAAAACTAGGTCACTAGGTCAAATACTTGAAAAACCTTGTGTACACTCTAGAATTCGTATTTCTGACCTAATCTTGATGAAACTTTGTCAAAATGTTTGTCTTAATTATATCTTGGTCAAGTTAAAAAATGGGTCACATGGTTTTAAAAACTAGGTCACTAGGTCAAACTTTGGAAAAACCGTGTGTACACTCTAGAGGCCATATTTTTGACCTGATCTTGATGAAACTTTGTCAGAATGTTTGTCTCAATGAAATCTCGGTCAAGTTCAAAAATGGGTCATGTGGGGTCAAAAACTAGGTCACTAGGTCAAATACTTGAAAAAACTTGTGTACACTCTAGAGGTCATATTTGTTACCCAATCTTGATGAAATTTTGTCAAATTGTTTATCTTAATTATATCTTGATCAAGTTCGGAAATGGGTCACATGAAGTTAAAAACTAGGTCACTAGGTCAAATATTGGAAAAACCTTGTGTACACTCTAGAGGCCATATTTTTGACCCGAGCTTGATGCAACTTTGTCAGAATGTTTGTCTTAATTATATCTTGGTCAAGTTTGAAAATGGGTCACATGGGGTTAAAAACTAGGTCACTAGGTCAAATATTGGAAAAACCTTGTGTACACTCTTTGTCAAAATGTTTGTCTTAATTATATCTTGGTCAAGTTCAAAAATGGGTCACATGGTGTTAAAAACTAGGTCACTAGGTCAAACTTTGGAAAAAACGTGTGTACACTCTAGAGGCCATATTTTTGACCCGATCTTGATGCAATTATGTCAGAATATTTGTCTCAATTATAGCTTGCTAAAGTTCGAAAATGGGTCACACAGGGTCAAACAGGGTCAAAAACTAGGTCACAAGTACACTCTAGAGGCCATATTTCTGACCCGATCTTGATGAAACTTTGTCGAAATGTTGTCTTAACTATATTTTGGTCAAGTTCGAAAATGGGTCCCATGGGGTCAAAAACTAGGTCACTAGGTCAAATACTTGAAAAACCTTGTGTACACTCTAGACACCATGTAGTACGACTCGATTCATCAATGGTATAACAGCCAGTAGAGCGTTCACAGGCCCTCTTGGGCCTCTTGTTTCAAAGTATTTTTGTATTGTTATATCATAAAATGGAAATAGAATGATCTGAATCATTTTAGAATTAGTGGTGTCATAAAAGTTATCTCAGATTTGTTTTTTGTATGAAATTCATGAAACTTGTGCATTTCTATTTTAGCCCATCAGAGGCTTGTTTAATGAAAGATTCATTTAAACTTGTTTCATGAATTTTATATGAAATGGTAATTCAGTTTATATCCTCTATATTTTTATTTCATGTGAATCTCTGGTTAAAAAGGGACCGGAGACATGTAAATGCGGTCTTGAGCTTTCAAGTTCTGACACATTTCAGCATTATTTCAGTACTTTTAATTTGAAAACTCAAAAGTGCAGTTGCTGAAACTGCAGCTAGAATTTGTAATGAAACCATTCATCATTGAGTTAATAGTAGTATTGTCAGTTCCATTACATGCCACCACTGCTCCTGGGTCGGTGCTCTCACATCTGTAATTTGAGGTGTCATATATTTGTCTGTGACATTTATAGCTTAGGTAGTTTTTGGTACAGGTTCATTAGTACTAATACTCGAGAGGATTCTACTCGTATTTTGCTTGTGTTGCATGCTCGGCCGAGTGTAGGGTTTTAATGAAAGTTCATTTGAATGGTCTCATAAAGACGTGATATGCCTTACTGGTATATCTGCATCAGTCATAGTGCTGAATGCAGTTGAGCGTAGGCTGTGGTTTGTGAACATTATAAAATTATTAGTTTGTAGACCTGCATTTTTTTTATATATCTGGCATAAAGTTACTAAACTGCCTTTTCCCTATGTTTTTCATTGTATGCCATGTTTTGTTTAGTTGGGGGGATTCAGTTGCTGATTTATCAACATGGCAAAACAGAGTTTTAGATTTTGGGTCCTGCTTGCACTCCACCTGCAGATATCTATTTAGGGCTGCTCTTATGTTTTTAAGACTGTTTTTGTGGTACTCCTCTGCATGAGCTCGGACCTGGTTTTTGTCTGCTTGGGTGTGCGCTCCGCATAGAAAACAAGTTCCTTCGCCAAGTCTTCAGGTTTGACTGTTTTCCTGTCTGCTTCCATATCTTTCTCGAGATACCATTCTGAAAAATTAATGGGTAACTTTGAAATACTGTTTAAAGTCGATATTCTAGGAATATCATCATTTGCATTTGATTTTTTTCTTATGCCATGGTGCGGCGTCCGTCGTCCGTCTGTCTGTCTTGTCTGTCCGTCTGTCTGTAAACTTTTTTTTGTATCGACTTCTCCTCTGAAACTACTGAATGGATTTTCATGAAACTTTAAAGAAATGTTGCCCATGAAGTCTAGTTGATCCTAGCAAAAATTCATGTTGATGTGAAATCCAAGATGGCCGCCAGATCTAAAAATAGGTTTTTAAAAAACAAGTTTGTAGCGACTATTTCATGAAAACTATAAGTGATATTGATATGGGACTTTTTCTTAAATGATCAGCATGACATGATGTTGGTCCTTGTCAAAAATCGTTTTGATTCAACGTTAAACATGGCTGCCAGAGGCCATCTTTGTTTACATAGAGTTATATAATGAAAACTTGTAAACTTGAAAACTATAAGTGATATTGATATGGGACTTTTTGTAAAATGATCAGCATGACATGATGGTTATAAGAGTCAAACATTATTTTGATTCAACGTTAAACATGGCTGCCAGTGGCCATCTTTGTTTACATAGAGTTATATAATGAAAACTTGTAGCGACTACTCCTCTGAAACTACTTGACGGATTTTCATGAAACTTCACAGGAATGTTGCTCTTGATGTCTTATTGATCCTAGCAAAATTTCAGGTCGCCCGGAAATTCAAGATGGCTGCCATGGCTAAAAATAGATTTTCAAAATACAAGTTTGCAGCGTACTACTTGAAAACTATAAGTGATATTGATATTGGACTTTTTGTAAAATGATCAGCATGACATGATGTTGGTCCTTGTCAAAAATTGTTTTGATTCAACTTTAAACATGGCTGCCAGCAGCCATCTTTGTTTACATAGAGTTATATAGTAAAAACTTGTAGCGACTAATCCTTTGAAACTACTTTGCAGATTTTCATGAAACTTTACAGGAATGTTGCTCTTAATGTTTAATTGATCCTAGCAAAATTTCAGATCGGCCAGAAATTCAAGATGGCCCCTACAGCTAAATTTAGATTTTTTAAAAAAGAAGTTTGTAGCGACTACGTCTTGAAAACTATAAGTGATATTGATATGGGACTTTTTGTAAAATGATCAGCATGACATGATGGTTATCAGAGTCAAACATTATTTTGATTCGACGTTAAACATGGCTGTCAGCGGCCATCTTTGTTTACATAGAGTTATATAATGAAAACTTGTAGCGACTATTTCTGTGAAACTACTTGACAGATTTTCATGAAACTTCACAGGAATGTTGCTCTTGATGTCTTATTGATCCTAGCAAAATTTCAGGTCGGCCGAAAATTCAAGATGGCCGCCACGGCTAAAAATAATTTTTCAAAAAACAAGTCTGTAGCGACTACTTCCTGAAATACAAATCAATCAGTAGAGCTTCAAGGTCATTGACCTCTTGTTTCATTTTGTTTTGTGTATTAAAAGAACAAAGTTCCTGGTGTGGAAACATCGACAAATAAACGATACTGTCTTTTCAACGGTTAAATCGAAATAACCATTATATTAAAAGATTTACAGTGTACATATTCAAGTTGCATTCTCAAACTTCCTGTGGTGTAGTGGAAACACACATATCATTTATTGGTATGAGACCTTGGTTCGAATCCAGGCAGGTAGAAAATTACATGTAACTTTATTTGCTTGCACATTGAAATTTTTTGATTTATTATTTGGGAAAAATCTGAATTTTCCGACAAATTTTCGGCGGAAGTTTTCCGATGTAAATTTGATTTTTTTTTGATTTATTATTTGGGAAAAATCTGAATTTTCCGACAACTTTTAGGTGGAAGTTTTCCGAACGCGCTTCAAAAAGCCAATTGCCAGAAAAAGTACAAACAATGAGACGCCGAGTGCATCTTTTCTGTGCAATGTTGATACGACTTATAAATACAATGAATATATTTTGAAACAAAAATACGTATTTCAAACTTTTAATGATTTAATCACAAGTTGTGTTTGTTTTTGTTGTTCAAAAGTCATTTCTTCTTCAACCGACATAAATATCCATAATCCTTGGCCATGTATGTAACTTTTAACAAGGCGGCACTAACAACGGGTTTATGACTCGGAATTCTTTACAATTTTTAGCTCTACTTGCCAAAGGCCAGGCGACAGGAGAGCTTATGCGATCACTTTTCGTCCGTCCGTCCATCTGTCTGTCTCTCCGTCTGTTGGCAATTTTATAAAATCGACATCTCCTCTGAAACCGCTTTAAGGATTTTGATAAAACATCATCACAATGTTATTCGGGAGGGCCCCTCTTAGATTTGTGTTTTTCATGGCCACCAGTCATCCATGATGGCCACCATGGCTATAACTAGGTCAAATTTAAGGAAATTTCAAACGACATCTCCGAAACCACTTATTCCATTATTGTGAAATACCATAAATATGTTGCTTGGGTTGGCCTCTATCAAGTTTGTGTTTTATTTTCAAATAATCAAAATGGCCGCCACAGCAACTCAAAGTTTACATAGCGTTATATAGGAAAAGGCTAAAAATGACATCTTTTTTGAAACCGCTTGAAGGATTTTGATGAAACTTCATTACAATGATCTTTAGGATAGTCCCCCTCAGATTTGTGTTTTTCGCGGCCGGCAGTCATCCAAGATGGCCACCATGGTTAAAAGTAGGTCAAATTTAAGAAAATTTCAAACGACATCTCCTCCGAAAACACTTATTCCATTCTTGTTAAATATCATAAACATGTTCCTTGGTTTATCCTCTATCAAGGTTGTGTTTTTCGTTATCGTCAAATAATCAAAATGGCCACCACAGCGACTCAAAATGAAATATAGGGACCATAGAGTTATATAGGAAAAGGTTATAGGAAAAGGCTAAAAATGACATCTTTTCTTTTTTCCGCTTGAAGGATTTTGATGAAACTTCATTACAAAGATCTTTAGGATAGTCCCCCTCAGATTTATGTTTTTCGCGGCCGGCAGTCATCGAAGATGGCCACCATGGTTAAAATTAGGTCAAATTTAAGGAAATTTCAAACGTCATCTCCTAAACCACTTATTCAATTCTTGTGAAATATCATAAACATGTTCCTTGGGTTGGCCTCTATCAAGTTTGTGTTTTTTGTTATCGTCAAATAATCAAAATGGCTGCCACAGCAACCCAAAGTTTACATAGAGTGATATAGGAAAACGTTAAAAATGACATCTTCTCTGAAACCGTTTGATGGATTTTGATGAAACTTAAATCACAATGATCTTTGGGATAGTTCCTCTCAGATTTGTGTTTTTTGCGGCTGCCAGTCATCCAAGATGGCCACCATGGCTAAAACTAGGTCAAATTTAAGGAAATTTCAAACGACATCTTCTCCAAAACCACTTATTCCATTCCTGTGAAATATCATATACATGTTCCTTTGGTTGGTCTATCAAGTTTATGTTTTTCGTTATCATCGAATAATCAAAATGGCCACCACGGCGACCCAAACTTTACACAGAGTTATATAGGAAAAGATTGAAAATGACATTTTCTCTGAAACCGCTTGAAGGATTTTGATGCAACTTAATCACCATGATATTTGGATAGTCCCTCTCAGATTTGTATTTTTCGCGGCCCCCAGTCATCCAAGATGGCCACCATGTCTAAAACTAGGTCAAATTAAAGGAAATTTCAAACAACATGTCCTCCGAAAACACTTATTCCATTCTTGTGAAATATCATAAACATGTTCCTTGGGTTGGCCTCTATCAAGTTTGTGTTTTTCGTTTTTGTCGAATAATCAAAATGGCCACCACGTCAACCCAAAGTTTACATAGAGTTATATAGGAAAAGGCTAAAAATGACATCTTCTCTGAAACCTCTTGAAGGATTTTGTTGAAACTTTATCACAATGATCTTTGGGATAATGGTTGGCGTCTATTAAGTTTTTTGTTTTTTTTCTTGCAATAATCAAAATGGCCGCCGTGGTGACCCAAAGTTTATATAGGAAAAGGCTAAGTATGACATCTTCTCTGAAAGCGCTTGAAGGAGTTTCATGAAACTTAATCACAATGATCTTTAGGGAAGTCCCTTTCAGATTTATGTTTCTCGTGGCGGCCAGTTTTCCAAGATGGCCACCATGTCTAAAACTAGGTAAAAATTAAGGAAACCACGTATTCCATTCTCCGCATGGCTACACACATAATTATTAGATTTGTGATGAATTGCATTATATTCACAGATTGAGAGTTTATGTTGACTAAAAAAGCAAGAAACACAAAAATTCAAGGCAACTATTAATAATATTTTACCATGTATTTTATGTAAATGCTTGATACAAACTTCAAGATTAAGGTGTCCCTTGTCAAATGTTTACGCAGCTTTGAAAAATACGTAGCTAAAACGTAGCTATTACGCAGCAATCCATCCTAAAGCTGCGTTTTTTGTGATTAACTGCGTTATTTTAGAAGCAGGCTGCGCAAAGCTGCGTATTTTACACTTTAGCTGCGTAATTATGTCCAAAGCTGAATATTTTGTAAGAAAGGTGTACAAAAGCTGCGTATTTATATTTAAGGCTGCGTATTTTTTAAGAAAGGCGTTTGATAGCTGTGTCTTTTATTTTACTTGCAAAAAAAGGATAATTACAAGAGCTGCGTTTTTTTGTAAATGCTTCGGAAAAGCTGTATCTTTAATTGTTAATGATATTAAGATGTAAAAACAAAAATACGTAGGTTTTACGCAGCTTTAGGAAAGCTGCATCTTTTAGTTTATTTTTTTAAACTTTTGTCAGTTTGTCTTTTTAAAGTGATATTGAAAATTTAAAACATTTCTAAAAGATGAAGGGGTAATTTGGGAGTCCTCTTTTATCTTTGACATAGACTGTCACAGTGCTACACATAAATACAACCTTGATAAAAAATGTTTATTGATCCTGTAGGTGTTTTAAAAGGTGGTGAATTTGGACCATAATTTATTAGCTTATAATCAAACTGTATGCATTCCAATGTCAATTTAATTCTGTGTATAAATTGCTGGTACAAAATTACCTACCTCAAACCATTAGATGATGGACTCAGAATTCATTGTAAAATGATAATCTCATTATAGCAAGGTCACTCCAGCGAGCAAGTTATGTTTTAACAAAATGAGCATTTCTTTGATCAGTATCAATGCAGATGTTAGGCAATCAACTTCTTAAAATTTTATGTAAACAAGAGGGCTAAATTAATGCCTCTGAATCACTCGCCTAATATAATCTTCGAAAAGATTATAAAAAAAAAAGTCAAACAAGCTTATAATTTCATATAAGAGTAAGATCAACAAATTCCCACACTCACATTAAAGTGTTCTGGCCCAGTAAGTGTATAGATGGGTTTAGGGTGGGGATCTCAAAAGTTTCCAAGTTATGGCACAGGAACATGTGACCCCACGGGTTGGGATAAACCCTAGGGCAGATGCCAGTAGGGGTCATCCTCTCATCACAGGCAGTGCACCTATAAAGTTTCATGAGATTTGCCTCAAGGGGAGAGGAGTTAAAGGGGTTGATGCACTATTTCCGAACAGGATTTATTTAAAAGGACTTTGAGAAACTTGGGAAAAGCTGGAAGAATTTTCAAAATGTCATGAAAAATAAATGAGATGTAACCTATTGAAAATTTGCAAAGAACATAAATGGAGGTGGCCATCTTTGAACGATGACGTCATCGTGCCATTTTAACATATATGGCATATTGACAAAATGTATTTTAAAGCAAAGAAAACCACTGCAAATTGACTAGAAATAAATATACAGATGTAAAATTATTTTTCATTTGCAGTGATTTTCTTTGCTTTAAAAGACATTTTATCAATATACCATATATGGCAAAGAGTCATGATGACGTCATCGTTCAAAGATGGCCGCCTCCATTTATGTTTCTTTGCACATTTTCAATAGGTCATATCTCCTTTACTTTTCATGGCATTTTGATAATTCTTTCAGCTTTTTTCATGTTTTTCAGAGCCCTTTAAAATAAACTGTGTTTGAAAATAGTGCATCAACCCCTTTAAGGTGCTGACAGGGTTTTTCATTATCGGTTCCTGGTGACCTTGACCTACTGACCTCAAAATCAATAGGTGTCATCCTCTCACCACAAGCAGTTCAACTATGAAATTTCATGAGATTTGCCTCAGGGGGAGAGGAGTTATAATGCAGACAAGGTTTTCATTATTGGCTCCCAGTGACCTTGACCTACTGACCTCAATATCAATAGGGGTCATTCTGTCACCACAGGCAGTTCACCTATGTAGTTTCATGAGATTTGCTTAAGGGGATGAGGAGTTATGGAGCAGGCAATATTTTTCATTATCAGGTCACGGTGACCTTTGACCTACTGACCTCAAAATCAATAGGGATCATCCTCTCATCACAGGCAGTGCACCCATAAAGTTTTATGAGATTTGCTTCAGGGGGTATATTAAAAAAAAACATATTCAAAAATGTTTAAACGAAAAATAATATGGTATTAAGACATTGCCTTGGCTAACTCCCAAACTCGTATAACAACTATTGGGGGGATTTTTTTTTTTTTTTGATTTTTTTATCCCAGGCAAATCGATGCGAAATTATAATGCATCAGAGTAAATTTGGATGTTTCTGACAAAAAAAAAGTTAATATAAAATAAATTAATAAAAAAAATTGCAAGTTTCACGATAGCGTGAATCTGATGACAGACGAATGCAAATGGCCGACTTTCAAACAACAAGCATTTCCTGGTTGTTTCATTTAATCTGTTTGCTCAATAAACGCTTGAAAAAGCAAAACCTTGTGTTTGGAAACAATTTTTAGTGTATTTTACATATGTGACTGTAGATAAACGATAGTA
Organism: Cyrtodaria siliqua; assembly: GCA_037043455.1. Lineage (NCBI taxonomy): Eukaryota > Metazoa > Mollusca > Bivalvia > Adapedonta > Hiatellidae > Cyrtodaria > Cyrtodaria siliqua. Next base: position 169,998 of record JAWPHD010004626.1, read on the forward strand.
AAGTTATTGAATTTCATAGTAATTATTTATTATTTTACAGGTAAATGTTTTCGTTTTTTCCTTGCTTGTTGACAAAATTGATTTTGACGAGTTTACTTCCGGAAGTCATCGCTCCAGTGTTGCTTGATGGGAAATTGAATAAATGTTTAATTTGAGAGAAAATACATTTTGTTTCGATAATCATTTCAGTTATTAACGTATACGTTCTGATAACAAAAAAGGAAGAAACCGTTATAAAGAAAGCATATTTATTGACATATGTTGATCATTTTGAAATATTTGCGTGATACGTTCGTAAGAATTGCGAGATTATGGAAGTGAATCACAGATCTGCGCATGCGCTGCAAATTATGCCCGCGGTTTCCTGAATTGTTTGAATTTTGATCTTTCATCTTTAATATTTACAAACAGTACCTTTCATCTTTAATATTTACAAACAGTACTGTGATTAGCACATTTTTTTTCGTGACACTGCAAGAACCATTTTAGAGCCTTGGAAGCCATCAAACGATTACACAGATGGCTCACCCAGGAAAGTGTGAGAGCCGTACCAGGGTCCTGGCAGTACCAAGAATTACGCATGTTGTGTGGTTTTTTTTAATCAGAGGTAGGCCCTATTTAAATACGTTCATGGTAGAGCTTCTTCATAATAATGTGGACCAATTAATTTGAAGTGTATAAGTGTAATCAAAACTATAAGCAAAGAAGCATGATATTTTTTAAAACATCTAAATTAAACTGCAAATAATAAAAGAGTGTGTTTTTTCGTTGTAACATTGACAGTTTTGCAAACGAGATTGGTGAAGGTATTAATATGTTACTTGTGCACAACTTACTGTTTTGAAGATAAACATTGTACTTGCATTACCTGAATGAAGCTTGCAAGTTATTGATTATGCCTGTCATGGTGCAAATTGAGGTCTATCAATTCAGAAAAACACGGGCGACGCTGTCAAGGAGTATTTTAAAAATGCATTTTCTTCCTCCATATTCAATTTGTTAAAGGGGACTGCAGTGGATTTAAGCACATGCCGGTTGAATCTATGTTTACAGGTTAAGGAGTCTTTTAAAACAACAATTCAATTCTTTATTTAGAAATTGAAGTGGTATAATATTTCAGCAATTGTTATGCTTGGAGTTTTCAGGAGATGTTGGACATGAGCGCAAGTTGTCAATGGTCAGGTCGCTCGGAAGGCGATGATGGTGTTCACCATTCAACAGAATACATCTTCAACCTTAGATCCTATGCCAGGTATGCCTTCAGATCAAAGGTAGTTTTCTCGCAGAAGTTTCACACTGGAAGTTAAAATTGAGGTTTATGGCGCACCACATAAAAAGGTTATATTGCATCAACATGAAATGAACACTCCAAGGCCACTCTCCATTTACAGCTATATAAAAACATCTATAAATGGGAAGAATATCTATAGGGTTAACTGTTTCAAGCATTTGAAGTGTGCGACAGCATGCGAGTCGTTTAATGGTCTTAAATTGTCCATCCCCCACACACACCCACTCCTAAACGGCTTGATGGATTTTGACAAAACTTTTCAGGACCGAAGCATCGGTGTGATGTCTTGTTGTGCACGTCGTGCTTTCGGTTTGAATTTTTTTAAGTTAAATTTGTTGTCGCCGCTACTCCTAAACGCCTTGTTGGATATTGACAAAACTTTGCAGAAGTATCGGTATGATCTCGTGCTTTCGTTCCGGTTCGCTGATTTTTGATGGAGTTACGGCCCTTTGAATGTTTTACTTTAAATATAATATTGTCGCCGCTACTCCTCCTAAATAGCTTGTTGGGACTTGTTGAGAAACTTTGCAGGAAGCATTAGTATTATGTCTAGTTGTGCGTATTGCACTTTCAATCCGGATAGCTGATTTTTGACAGATTTATGACCCATCTTTTTTACTTTTAAATTTGTTGTCGCCGCTACTCCTCCTAAATGGCTTGATGCATTTTGACGAAACTTTGCAGTGGTATGAGACATCAGTTTTTCTCAAAAACAACCTCTAGTTTTAAAAAGTTTTACATACACAAAATATGACGATTGACTGAACATTTTTGTCAGTTTGATGTCAGGTGACTGCATTGCGACAGGTTGTAATGGGTATACTTTTAAGGAGTCAAACATTTTTCATCGACAACCAATCAGTATATTTATGTCTGTATATTTATTAATAAGTCCTTTAAAAGCCACATGTGCTGTTATGTGGCGTATAACAGCACATGTACAATTCAATTCTTTATTTAGAAATTGAAGTGGTATAATATTTCAGCAATTGTTATGCTTGGAGTTTTCAGGAGATGTTGACATGAGCGCAAGTTGTCAATGGTCGGGTCGCTCGGAAGGCGATGATGAAGGTGTCCAACAGATTCAACAGAATACATCCTCAACCTTAGATCCTATGACAGGTATGCCTTCAGATCAAAGGTATTTTTCTCGCAGAAGTTTCACACTGGAAGTTTAAATTGAGGTTTATGGCGCACCACATAAAAAGGTTATATTGCATCAACATGAAATGAACACTCCAGAGCCACTCTCCATTTACAGCTATATAAAAACATTTATATATAAATGGGAAGAATATCTATAGGGTTAACTGTATCAAGCATTTGAAGTGTGCGACAGCATGCAAGTCGTTTAATGGTCTGAAATGGTCCACACACCCCCACACACACACTCCTAAATGGCTTGATGGATTTTGACAAAACTTTGAAGGAAGCATCGGTATGATGTCTTGTTGTGCATGTCTTGCTTTCAGTTTGATTCACTGATTTTTGACGGAGTTATATCCCTTTGCATTTTTTAAAGTTAAATTTGTTGTCGCCGCTACTCCTAAACGCCTTGTTGGATATTTACAAAACTTTGCAGAAGCATCGGTATGATGTCTAGTTGTGCATATCGTGCTGTCGTTCCGGTTTGCTGATTTTTGACAGAATTATGGCCCTTTGCATTGTTTACTTTAAATTTGTTGGCACCGCTATTCCTCCTAAACGGCTTGATGCATTTTGCCGAATCTTTGCAGGAAGTATGATGTCACGCTTTCGGTCTGGTTCGCTGATTTTTGACGGAGTTATGTCCCTTTGAGTTTTTTACTTTAAATTTTTTGTCGCCACTACTCCTAAATGGCTTGTTGGATATTGACAAAACTTTACAGAAGTAGCGGTATGATGTCGTGCTTTCGTTCCGGTTCACTGATTTTTTATTGCCCTTTGAATTTTTTACTTTAAATATAATATTGTCGCCGCTACTCCTCCTAAATAGCTTTTACACCCCATCCCCCCACGTGCTGTTATTTGGTGCACATGTCACCTCCACCACCCCATCCCACACCCAACGATTTAACAATCTTCAAGTTTTATCACACCGTTTTATTTTTTCGAAATGAGCTCTATGCTCAATTTTATAGTGGTGCCATACTGGAATACCGTGCTGTAGACAAATACAGACACCGGACTGACCAGTCCTAGAATTACGACTTTATATGCTTGGGACTACTAGTACCATGAAGTGTTTGTTATAATCCAGCCAGGGATTGAACCCACACGACTAAGATTGCAATGAGGCCCTTTTAATATAATATAGGTTTTAAATTTTCAGAAGTATTAAAAACTATTATATTTAAAATGGATTTTTTTTTATACATTTATAAATTTAGTTTGTCTTTTTTGGAGACATTAATTTATTTATAAATATACTATCTTTTCAGATCTATGTTCTTCGGGAACGGTTTAGGTGCCAACAGATGAAGCCAAATGAAAATGAGAACAGTTTTAAGAGGGTTCGAGTCATCCTACAGAGGTTTAGATGTATACATATAGTGCTATGTTTTTCAATGGTGTATATATTTGCCTTAACACGGAAGTGGATCAGTCATAGAGTTAATTACCATTTTCCGACTGTCCCATACGTCTGTTTTAAATTTAAGTTTTACTCAGGACACCTCGAGCCGTAAAGCTTTTAAACTTCATACATGTTTGCATCTACAGGACAGCAATAATTAAGTCGGTTTGAGGTTCCAGAAGATGATGTTGAACGAACAATGAGGACAATTTTGAGAGGGTTTGAGGCCGCTTACCGGGGCTTAGATGTGTAGATAAATGGAGCTAATTGTTATCCAGGGGTGCAGTGTATATCTTTTTTAATAATTATGGTCTTTATTTAATAAAACATTATTAATATAGGTCTCTGAGAAAACAAACAAATCAAAGATATGTTTACCTGTTATTTTAGAATCAGACAGTGTTTTCAAATGTGTTTCACATGAAGTCTATAGTTTAGTTTTGAAGGACAATAATATTAGTTTTCATATTTATTATGCACAAATCATTATTTGAATCCTTGAAAGCAAATTGATTTTGCAAACACCTGAGTGGATTATATTGCATCCCTAACATTTTTCAACATATAGTAGAATAAAGAGGGAAAAGACATAAAATGATGTGGGGTTAGTAAATTTGGGTGCTAATTTAACTGTTTTATTAACTACAAGGTTGCTGTGTGTCCCTTCAGTGTATATTCAATGTAAATAAGTGCTCAATATTATATTCAGTCTGTAAGTGTTTCTACCAAACTTTTCATGTTAAAGTGAAATTTAATAGATGTTTCGTTTTAGTTTATTTTTTCACATTGCATTTTGCATATCAGTTGTTTGTTTTATAGTTTAAATATTTCAATATAAAAATGCTTAGGTAACACTTTTCCAGTGTCAAATAGCTTTGAATTTCATTTCTGCCGTTTCACCAATATCACTTTTTAAGATTAAAATTATGTAACATGTTATTTCCATGTATTGTTCAACATTTGCTGCTGAGATATAGTGATGTTATTTATTCTGTTAAATTTGAATCCTGTACAGGGGGACCTAGATTAAGTACATATAAACTTTATTGCCTTTATTACTGATTGTTTCTTATTGATCACATCCTTATGTATTCCATGCTCTAGCGGTCAAAGACCTGTAGTGCTTATCTTTGACCTGTAGTGCTTATAGTGGCGCATCATTTTGACTACATTTACGTTTCCATTTATATCTGCTCAAATTTTCACTAGCCCTCGGAGGTCCCTTTATTGAAAAAGAAAGACGAAGCTTTTTAAATCCTTCATTTACGCAGCTTTCAAAAAGATCTGCACAGAAGCTTCGTAATAGCTGTGTAAAAACTGCGTTTTACGCCAATACCGCCAGTTTTTACGCAGCTATTGCGAAGCTTTTACGCAGCTTTAACAAAGATCTGCATCAAAGCTTCGTTAATGCAGACCTGCGTAAAAGCTGCGTTTTACGCAACTTTTACAGAGATCTGCGTAAAAGCTGCGTTTACGCAGACCTGCGTAATAGCTACGTAAAAGCTAGCGGTATTGGCACCTGCGTAAAAGCTGCGTTAAGCTGCGTTTTACGCAGCTTTTACAGAGATCTGCGTAAAAATTGCGTTTATGCAGACCTGCGTAATAGCTACGTAAAAGCTAGCGGTATTGGCACCTGCGTAAAAGCTGCGTTTTACGCAGATTTTACAGAGATCTGCGTAAAAGCTTCGTTTATGCAGACCTGCGTAATAGCTACGTAAAAGCTAGCGGTATTGGCACCTTCGTAAAAGCTGCGTTTTACGCAGCTTTTGCTCAGCTTGTTTGTTAATGCTATGTTTTGCATCATTTTTGTAAAATCTGCGCAAAAGCTGCGTATACGAAGAAATACGCAGGTGCCAATACCGCTAGCTTTTACGTAGCTTTTACGTACGTTTTACGTAGCTTTTGAAATAATTTTAGCTACGCAAAACGTACGTATAAGGTAGCTTTTTTTGACAAGGGGTGTCCCTTTAGAAATGAATATAAAAACTACAAGATTTATAAACAGAACATAAACTGCAATACGAAACCAGGGTGTAAGTATACTCCCTGACGAAACGTACAATGGCTCGGGTAGGGAACGTCCAATGGCCACAGTACGAATCGCCCAGTTACCTGGGTACGAACCGTCAAAGGTACGATACGTGCATAATTCGACTTTTATCCCCAACCCATTAAACATGAACGCCATATTTGTAAGTGTGATCTTGACCTGGATTTTGTGCTCGACACATCGTCTTGTTGTGGTAAGCACTTATGCGAAGTTATTTAAAAATCCCTACATGGGTTGTGACGTTACGGTCCGGACACCGAAATTGCGTACCTGTTTTTGACCTATCAACTGCAAGTTTGACCTTGAACTTTGAGGTACGGAACTGGGTATTGCGCACAACGTATCGTCTTGATATGGTGATCACTTCTGCCAAGTTATTTAAAAATCCCTGCAGGGTTGGTGACGTTACGGTCCGGTCACGAAAATACGTACCTGTTTTTGACCTATGAACTGCAAATGTGACCTTGACCTTTGAGGAACAGACCTGGGTTTTGCGCGCGACACATCGTCTTGTTATGGTCATCAGTTGTACCAAGTTATTTTAAAAAAATCCCTGCATGGGTTGTGACGTTACGGTCCGGACACGAAATTGCGTATTTGTTTTTGACCTATGAACACCAAGTGTGACCTTGACTTTTGAGGTACGAACCGACACATCGTCTTTTTATGGTGATCACTTGTAACAAGTTAATTTAAAATCCATGCAGGGGTTTTGAAGGTACAGTCCGAACACAAACTGCAGAATGACTGACGAAATGACGGACAGACAGATGGTGTGATTACCATATGCCCCCGAAACAGAACATTATAGCCTGACTTGCTTTCTGTGTTGTCACCAAATTTATAGATTTCATCATTTACATTTGATCTTTACAAAACTTTGTCAGTGGCTTTATATCAATACAAGCTTAGACATTGAAGGAGAGAAAGAGAATGCAAACTCTGTAGACACAATATAAACCGCTTTAACCAGCCAGGCCAAACCCTAAAACTGGAGCCTCAAATTGAGTTACCAACTCATAATTCATTTTATGCATATTCAATCATGGGTATTTTAAAAACCATTGAATAAGCCTATACTTTTAATTGGCACATATACATTATTATATGATCTGAATGTAGACACAATATAAACTGCTTTAACCAGCCAGGCCAAACCCCAAAACTGGAGCGTCAAATTGAGTTACCAACTCATAATTCATTTTACGCATATTCAATCATGGGAATTTTAAAAACCATTGAATAAGCCTATACTTTTAATTGGCACATTATTATATGATCTGAACACCTGGCTAGACTTTTGATAAATGGTTTTGTAGTGCAGCTTTGCCATTAGTTGGAGGGTTAGGTTCTTTAAGGTCATGCTATTGTCTTTTAGCAATATTTATATCACAAAAAGTCTATTGCAAAACAAAATGTAAGTAGCATCAATTACAAATCATTTAAAATTACCATATATCATGTATATTCATTCTCTATTATCTCTAAAATGCTTTATGACCACTGAATCCTAATTAGGAATAATGATGGGTTTGATATCAACATCTCTAACTTTCTTTTACACTGTCTGTGTTGAATTTCGTTTTTAATTAAATATTGAAAAAAAATAACATCACTTCATGCAGGTGATAATTAAATTAGTCATTAAACTTGTCTACAGAGTTCTATCAATTATATAATACTATGTAATGATAGAGTGAACTAACATTTAGTGATAACATAATAGTTCTTCTCTTCATGGTGGATTATTTTTTACATTTTTAAGAGTCTATTGGGTTATCCTCAAAGAGATGACATTCATTTGTAAATCTGTATATACCTAGCTGGTAGAAAAGAAGGTTTCTTAAACCTCAAAATCAACAGGTAAAACATGCCTGGAAGGGGAATTTGAAATTACTGTCTTACCGTTGACATGTCTTTATTCATGCTGTCCTTGGGAGGGTTCACTTCATCTTCGGCCATATCAACTTCATTTTCTTGAACTCTGCTTTCTGTAGTTTTCTTATTTTGTTGATTCTTAATGATAAATAGAAGAAATTATTGCGATAGTATGACCATTTAGTGAAATGCTTTGGAAAACACTGCTGAAGTGTTTGTCATTTTAATATAATTACAACCTGATGTACGATACTGAACTTAAGTGAGTTTATGCCATGGTCTGTTGTCCATCGTCTGTCCTTAAACATTTTGATGTCAAATTTCTAGTATCTTCATTCAACTTCAGATCTTTACCAAACAATTTCTAAAACCAACTATATCTGACAATAAACATCAGGGTTATTGGCCCTTGATTTAATGAAAGATGCTATATTTTGCTTTGTCAATTCTCTAGCGCCTTTATTTTTGTCAGATCTTTACCAAACTTTTAAATGTCTTAATATCTAATATCAATAAAAGCTCAGTTTCTAAAACCACATATATTGATAAATAAACTCCAGAGTTAGGGCCCTTGATTAAAAAAAATCCTGTTACCTTGTCAGCACTCTAGGACTTTCTTTTTTGCAATTGATATTTATCATTTACTTTCTCAGTCTTAATATCAATGAATGCTCAGAAAAAAATAAAAACCACCACTACTGGCAAATAAATATCAAAGTTACAGACAAAATATTATGTATTGTGCCTTGACAACTCTCTTTGCTTTGCATCCATTTTCATCAAACTTTGTCATAATCTTATTATAATTCATGAAAGCTGGGACAAGTTCAAAAAGTATTAATATTTGAAAATATACAATGGCATTTTATATAATGCATTAATTTTATGTGCTATATTTTGTTTTGTAAACACTCTAGTACTTTAATTAAATTGTTGATCTTTACCAAACTAGGTCTACAGCAAAGTTTTAATATCAATGACAGCTAGGACAAGCCTGAAACAATCGGTATAGGATATTAAACATTATAGTTAAGGCCTTTGATTCAAAGAATTTTTGCTATTATTTGCCTCAAGTGTCAACACTCTAGCACCTTTTTTACATTCAGTTTTTACCAAACTAATATGAGTCTATATATTTTTACATTGTTTTAAAGCTCCAAATACTTCTCACAGGAAGAAAAATTGAGTTATGTGTTTCTAGATTTTCGTAGCAGCATGCTGACCTGAATTTACAGGTCAAAGCCTCCTAAAATATGCGATTGCATAGCATCACTATAAGACAGATGGATAATTTATACCAGCATAGTATAGATATTAAATGGTATTGAATTGAACAAAACTTCAGTAATAAAGAAATTGAAAGAAAACGTCATCAACATAATTAAAAACATATAGTATGTATGGTAAACTAATACTTTTTTATACTAACAGTCTATCTTTTATTGAGGGAAAATCTTGACTTTATTTTACATTTGCTGCATAAACTAGCATCATTGACTTCATAGGTATATGCTAACATATAGTTTTATGTAGATTTTAAATATATACTGAAAAAGTAAAGTTTAGTCAGCCGTTATGCACATCTGTCTTAAATAAATGTAAAGTTATTTTATATTGTGAAGTATTCTAAGCGGAGTGAATCGGAGTGTTTGGCCACTCAAAATGGAGTAAGACTTTAAAATGTGTGTACATTCTCGCGGCACTCGCTGCACCTATACTAGGCTAATCGAATGAAGTGTGGGCTTCGCATGAGCTGTACTGTAGACGCTTAATATACAAAACACATTGCTTAATGAACCGGCCAGTCCCTACTAATCCACTATTTAAACTCTTTAAAGTAAAATTAAGTACTAAAGTCAGTTAATGTTGACTTTTGCATATGGGGATGTCAATGTACAATAAATTTAGGCCCCTAGACCTAGTATGTAGTTTGAATTTTTAAAATGAAATGTCTTACCACTGCAGTAGGTTTAATATAAGAAAGCTGGACTTGTTTTCCAAACAAGATGTATTTATATTGTTAAAACAAGCACAACCTATCCCTTTAAGCTGTTTACCTGGGTTGTTGTTTGCAGCTGCTTTTTTGTCCTTGCTGCTGTCTCCTCAGCTGCATTGACTTGTGATTGTAGACCATCAATGGTAGACTGCATGGACATTTCTTGCACCTAGATATCAATTAGAAATATGATCTTATTTAATTTAAGATATACAGAGAGAGATATGTTTACATAAAATATAGCTTCTGAAGTTTTTTACGCCCCTGAAGTGCTCACCACAACAAGACGACTTGTCGCGCGCAACATTCAGGTCCGTGGCTCCAAGGTCAATGTCACACTTAGAGGTCAAATGTAAAAAAGAAGCACTTTCATGTCCGGTTAATAACTCTGACATTCTTTGACAGATTTTCAAATAACTTGGCACAAGTGCTCACCACAAAATCCAGGTCCGTGGCTCAAGGTCACACTTAGAGACCAAAGATCAAAACCACTTCGGGGGCATTTGTCACTTACAGTGACATTTCTTGCCTGGTCTCTAGATTTTGGAACATTGCAAACTATTATTGACAACCTCTTTATTTATTTTGTACCGTATTTCATAGCCTCAAACCAAGGCTGTACAATTTCCATAGCCCCACACATGGGACTACTCAAAAACCAAAATCAGGCCTTTCCTCCTTTGAAAGATTTTAGTCCGGGACTTAAACATAAAATGAATATCACTTCATAATTAATTATCACACAAAAGCATCGAAAATATGTTTTTTAGACATATGCGTGTTCAAATATTGACAACTTTTGCTACATATTTTGCAAAGTTGTCTAATGGTATTTATAAAAAAAAATGCTAATGCACTATACCCTCATTGATTTCAGTATTTCTTCCTGCCTCTTGTTTCTTTCTGTTAGCCGTTTATTCTCAGCATCTTTCTGTTAAGAAAACAAAGTTACAGAATTACTGGCATATATATTTATAGATTAGACTAAAATTGCATGACTATAATAATGTACTGAACGATTTTAAAAATGCATCTTGTACCATTTTCAAAATTGTATCGCCGAAGACGAACAGAAAATCAGATCAACAATTTTTAATGCAAATCGTATTCCTCTTACACAGTAATTCATCAAAAGAAATGATTTCATTCAAGTGAAAATAACCAAAATGAGATCATGAATATCACAACCATCGCAGGAGACAATCACACAATATTGGCACAGTCAATAGAGAGTGTAACCTCTGTTGACTCATGCACCGTTTGAGCAGAGGCTCTTATACCATCATCGATTATCGATTTTCCCATACATTGTGATTTGAATGACAGAAATCTAAAAACACATTGAAGATGTCTCCCTTACTTGTGCCATTTAAGAATTATAATAATGTAAGAATTTATAATAATTTTCGAAATGAGCTATCATGAATATGTTGAAGGTATCGGTGGCGATTTTCAATCACTGGTAAATTAGCATAATATTATTTGAACAAATTACACTTCATATATACTGACCCTAAAAAAGTTGCATTTCATTTTTTCCTTAAGTATATAAACTTTACCAATTATGGCAGATATGGCAGATATATGGTACATTCGGTACATGGCTGACATCATTATAATTGACTTGGAAAATCAAATAATCACAATACAGGCAAATTTTCTTGCTATTTTTTGTATAAGAAGAAATACAATCTTCACCTACACAAAGTGTGTGAGAAAGTAGTATTAATTTCTTTCTCACTCCCATGGTAGGTATAGTTTCTCTTATTCTGCTATAAAGTATCATTATTCTAACTGTACTTACCTTATCCATAGACTTTTCAAGGATAGCATTTTTCTCATGTAACTTTTCAAATTCCTTTTTAAGTTTTTGTGATTGTATTTTTTCCTGTTCTAACTTATTCTTTAGATCACTTCTAACTATGTCTTGATATTCTTCTTTGTTTTGACTTTTTTGCAGTTCTTCTACCTTTTCAAGCAGTTTTTTACATCTTTCTTTCTCTAATTTAACTATTCCTTTTTCTTTTTCTAAATCTTGTTCTGCGACTTCTAACTTTTTCTTTAACAATTCTTCATCTTTTTGAACACGTTTTACATCTTTAGCGGAGGACTGCTTTTTGCTGATCTGTACTGTTTCTACTCCTGGCAATCTACAAAAAAGGAATTCACGCATATACCCATCAATACCGCTCACTCACCCTCTACATTTGCATACTAGTACTAACATTTTTGATCATCATAGTTGCTAACAAGCCATATTGTCTAGGGTATTAAGGACATTTGCTGCAGTTGTTAGTGTGCATCTTTTTCCGAATACATACACAATAAACATTACTTTTCATACAATTATAAACTCAATTAACTGCTTAGATAGAAAAGACATTAATTTTGTTGATACACTGAAATCATGTATTGTTCAATATTTGTTAAAACATGAGACTTATTGTATTAAGTCGTTATATCTTTCATACTTTATTACGTTACTGTCTGTCTAAAATGTACAGATTAAGACATTTTAAATGTGTAATTTATTAAATGATTTAATAAATTACACATGCGCAATACAACAAGGTATGTAGATGTTAACAGTTAAAGGCAAAGACCATGCTTTTTTTCTCTCCAAAACCCATTCATTTTCAGAAATGTCACGGTTATAAATGCCTTCAAATCACTAAGTATCACAAAATACAGAAGTTTCAAAAAATTCAGAGGAAATACATGAAGTTGTACTGAACTTACAGGTGATATGCCAAAAATGAAAAATTAGTCATAGATATCTCAAAAACAAACATAAAATCAACTTTAGAGTACAATGGCACTTGTTATTTCGAGTCATTTTAATGGGATTTTCGTTGCATATTGTTATTCGAAGATTATACCTCGACTCCGCCCCATCAAAAATGAATCAAATCAAATAGCATACCTTGTAAAATGCTGTTGAAAGTCTTTGAAGTTTATTTTGCCTGCAG